>CM065805.1:70561090-70959792 GCA_033398695.1 Orobanche coerulescens | reverse complement strand
GAAACTACGAAAAAGATATGTCTAGAGCTACACCTGAAGCTAAGTACATCTGAAAAATTTCGACCTCACGCAAGAAGCTAGAGTGTCGGGTACATCGAGGAGTTTGAAAGCTTATCCTTGATGGGAGAACTTGAAGAAGCGAAAAGTGCATGTAAGATTCCTCACGAGTTTTGAAACAAAAATATTACTTAATTCCGTGGAACTCTACCCCTATTCCGACTTGATACTTTATCTGGACTTTGCATCAAAGTTGGAAAATCAAAACAAAATAAAACTCTCTAAACTACAGAATTCCCACTGTCACGGAAATACCAACTCCACAGCGTGAGTTCTGGCTCGATTTCCAAAGGCATTTGTCTCACCCACAAGCCCGGCCCCGTTACTACCCTTCCAAAACTCTATGCCCAAAGAAGAGCAAGCTATCTAAAAATCAGGGTGTTTCAAATGTCAAGGATTTGGACACTATCAAAGTGCTTGTCCAAATCGGAGGATTGTAGCGTTGCGAGAAGCGCCATAAGCGCTTGAGAGGTGTAGTGAAGAAGAAAGAGTTGGAAGCGTTTTTAGCAGAAGGTGACATGAAGAAGAAGAAGAATGCGAGGCATACGATGCCTAGAACTATGGCCACGAACCTTGTCCTTCGCATGTTACAAACGCAAGCGCCGCCCCAGTGACGAAGAACAACGGGACCAAATCTTCCACCACGAAGTGTCGTGTCGGAGATAAATGGTGTAGCTTGATCATTGAAGGTGGAAGTTGTACAAAGCGTGGCATCAAGCGAGATGGTTTCAAAGCTTTCGGTTTGATCACCACGGCCCGTCCTAAGCCCATTATGCACTCCGTTGGCTCGATGATGGAAACAAGGTGAAAGTATCAAGGCAAGTGAAGGTCGGACTCACCATGGGTTCGTATGACGATGATATTACATCGATGTACTCTAAAGGAGCCGACGCATGTCACGTGTTATTAGGAAGACCTTGGTTATTTGATGGGACGTACTACATCGGAGGAGTAATGAGTATGAGTTACGTGACAAAGGTAAAAAAATTGTTCTTAAACTCTATATCACCTCAAGCTATCCCGTGGACTGATGAGTTCGAAAAAGTGAGAGGACCCGAAACTTACGATGTTTGCAAGCGAGAAAGAAGTCGAACACGCCATTGTGTGTGATGGCGAGCGTGTTTATTTGATGATGATCAAAGAGGTCAAATCTTGCCACAAATCGCAACATGAGGAAGAGATAGCCAGCGCTGCCTTTATTACGAGTTTTCGGACGTATTTCCGAAGACTTGCGGTAGGATTACCACCTATCCAGCGAGTTGAACACGAGTTGATCTTATCACAAGGGGGCTCCATTCACGAACAAAGCGGACGTGTCGTTGTAATCCGAGAAGAAACCAAAGAACTACAGCGTCAAATTGATGAACTCATGAATCACGGATATGTCAAAGAAAGTTTAAGTCGCGGTAATGCGGTTCCAGTTACTTGTGCCAAAAAAGAGACGGAACGCATGGCGAATGTGTATTGTGATGAGAGCCGTGAATAACATCACCGTCCAGAGTATCGGTTTCCCATCTAGAGACTAGAGCGACATCTTCAGAGCGAGTTACACATGGCTCGGTTATATTTTCCAAAGTTGATTTACGGGCGGATACCATCAAATGGCATGCGAGAGGAGACGAATGGAAAGCGGCGTTTAAAACAAAGAATGGACTTTACCCGAATGGGTTGTGATGCCATTAAAATGGCCTCTCCAACGCTCCAGAGCACTTTTATGAGGTTGATGAGCGAGGTTCTTAAACCTTTCTTGGGAAAGTTTGTTGTCGTGTACTTCGTGAAGGCGACATTTTGATCTCAGTCAGTCCGTGAAGAACATCTCGAACATTTGCGGTACGTGTTTGAGGCGCTAAGGAACAAAACTTTATGGAAAGCAGGAGAAGTGTACTTTCCTGGTGAGAGTCTTGTCTTTCTCGTATGTTGTTCGAAAGACGGAGTTTGATCGACCAAGAGAAGATAGCGGCAATCAAGTGTGTGACCCCAAAGACAATCACGGAGTGCAGTCGTTTCATGGCCTCGCTTCTTTTACAGCGATTCATCACGGGACTTGAGCTATCTCGGTCAGATCACGGAGTGTCCGAAAAGACCTTTGCTTGGAGCGTGACGGCCCAAAAGGCTTTGAAAACTTAAAGGAAAATTATGTGAGCGCGATTTTGGCGTTACCCGATTTTCTAGCCGTTTGAGGTAGAATGCGGCGCTAGCGGAGTTGGAATCGGGCGAGTGCTTATTCGAAAAGTAGTCCCATCGCCATTTTTCGGAAAAGTTAAGTGGCTTAAAGTATTGTGCTTACGACAAGGAGTTCTGTGCTATCGTAAGAGCACTCGATCATTGGAGTCATTATCTGCGTTAAAACATTTCTTGCATTCGGATCACGAGTCGTTGAAATACATCAGCAGACGAGTAAGCTAAGCTTGAGATATGCAAAATGGGTGGAATTTTTACAATCTTTTCACTTTTCATCCAAGTACAAAGGCGGGAAGAGTAATGTAGTGGCGGATGCACTATCAAGGCGGTATGCCTTCTTGTCGATGCTAGATGTTCGTTTGTTGGGGTTGAGACTTTGAAAGATCATTACAACGACGATTTAGACTTCGGAAATTTTTAACCGTTGTAAAAGCGACCAGATCTGAGAATTTGTGTTACGGGATGGCTTTCTCTTCAAGGGGAATAAATTGTGTGTAACTTGAGACATACAATTGGGAATTGCTAGTTCGGGAGGCACACGGAGGAAAACTAGCGGTCACTTGGCTCGACCAAGCATGAGAAGTGCTAAAAGAACATTTCTTTTGGCGAAAATGTATGGTGGCGTAAGCACAATCGTGAGCAAATGCGTAACTTGTCACATGATGAAAAGTTCGTTTCCGTCAGTACATACATGCGATTGCCAATACGTTCTGACCGTGGGAGGATGTCTCGATGGATTTTATTGTGGCTTTACCTCGTACTCATGAGGCAAGGACTCGATCATGGTGGTCGTCAACCGTTTTTAGAAAATGGCTCACTTTGTCGCGTGCCACAAAACCGATGATGCAAGCAATGTGGCGGACTTGTACTTAGGAAGTAGTTCGTTTACACGGAGTTCAAAAACTATCGTGTCGGATCGAGATTCCAAATTTACGAGTTATACGGAATACTTTATGGAGGAAAGTGGTACTAAACTCCTATTGATTGCTTCACATCACGCTAAGCCGACGAATGACCGAGGTAACTAATCGAACCTTGGGAGCATTATTACGAGGTTGGTAAATAAAACACGAAGGATTGGGGCGTTAAACTTGCTCATGCGGAATCGCCTGGCCGATCACCGGTTATGCCACGGCCCATTCACCTTTTGAAGTGGTATACGGATTAAATCCGCACTTGCCATTGGACTTGATTCCCTTACAGAAGCAGCGAGTTGGTTCACAAAACGCCAAGCAAAACTCAAATCAATGGTGAAGTTACATGAAAGGATACGAGCGGATTAAAGAAGTAAATGAAATGTACAAGCGGAAGTCGAACAAAAATAAAAAGCGAGATTATTTGATGTTGGCGACTTGGTTTGGATACATTTGAGAAAAGAAAGATTCCCAAGCAAGCGGAAGAACAAATTGATGCCGAGCGAGGGTCCGTACAAAATTGTGGAAAGGGTGAGCGACAACGCATACAAAGTCGAACTTAGGGCGAATACGGAGTACACGCGACATTCAACGTAGGTGATCTCTCACCTTATCTTGGCGACGATGGCATTGCGGAATTGAGGTCAATTCCTTTCAAAACGGAAGGAATGATACGATATCTAATATTCGAGTCGGAGAAACTCCAATAAAATCGACATCCATGATGATGCAAATTCGCATGGCCATGCATCATTATATTTGGGAGAGAAAGAATACAGCGGATTGGAGTTACGTTGTTAATCGGAATCGGAGTAACGTAGAAGTCGGCGACGGAATCGGTCCGAAAGCATGAGAAAATCGGCCATATCATGCTTGAAAGGGACATATCTTGACTTCATATCTTTACAAAATAAAGAAGTGATTCCCTCCTTCCCCACCTTGTCACAAACGGCCGAACCTATGGATGGAGTGAAGACTTTCTTCATCATGTCACTATCTCTCATTTCATTATCACCTATGTAGTTCCAAGAAGGAGGATATCACAAATCTACACTAAATCCTCCTAAAGTGTGATCGGCCGAATGCATGCATGGGAAGAATGGTATTTTTGTTCTACTTCATGTCACCATCAAAGACCAAGATTACTTCATGTCTCTTTCACCTAATAACACCAAGATACTTGGTATCTTGCCTTAGATTCGGCGAAATGAAGGTGCTAGGAAGTTCGTTTTCGTTTTGTTGTATTTTAAATGCGGTTGTAAACTACTATATATAGTAGTGTTCGTTGTACTTGTAATTCATCGAGAATCATAATAAACATTGTATTTCCTTTGAAATATCGTTGAGCGAGTTCGACAAACTTTAGTTATTGTTAAAGCGAGTCTCGAGATTTTAACTTGATCAATTCTCAAGGTCTTGGGAAGAGATTACCCTTTTATCGAGTTATAGGTCTAGTTGATAAAACACACCAAACTCCGTACATCATACTATATCACGGCCGAATCCCATTAAATTCGTCCATCACCTTTGTAATTTTTGATCCATATTGTAAACTTGTTAATCTTCCGTTGTGTTTATACGCATTACTTACGTAATTCGTATCAGTATGGGTTTGAATGTGTTTTACCGAATTAGACCTATAACTCGATAAAAATAATCTCTCCTCAAGACCTATTGAAATCGATCAAGTTATAATTCGAGACGCGTCGAAATAATAACTAAAGTTTTGTTGAACTCGTTCAGCATATATTTCAAAGAAATACAAGGTTTATTAATATTCAAGATATGTTACAAATACAGTACTACTATATATAGTAGTTTCCAACCGTAAGAAAATACAACAAAGCGAGAAAGCGAAACTTCCTAGAAACACACCAATCGGCGAAAATATCCAAGGAGATACCATCTTGGATTTTATGGTGATTAAGACATGAAGAAATCTTGGACTTGTGATGGTGACATGAAGAAGATCTTTTGATGAAAGTCTTCACAAATTGTCCTCTCTTGCAAGCTTCAAATCGGCCGAATATACCAAGTGATTAGGAGGATTTTGTGTAGATATGATATCAACCTCTTTGGAGTTATATAGGTGATTATGACTTGAGGGAAAATGACATGAAGGATGAAAGTCTTCTCCAAATCTTATTGTTTCGGCCGTTTGTTATTATGGTGGGGAAGTAGAATATCTTCGTTATCTTGTCAAAGATATGAAGTCAAGTGAGTCCCTTTCAAGCATGTCTTGGCGAATTTTCATGCTTTGACGATTCCGTCGTCGAGTTTCGTTATTGGATTCCGATTAACAACGTAACTCAATCCGCGTGTTCTTTTCTCCCAAGTATAACGATGCATGGCCATGCGAATTTGCATCGTCGTGGATGTCGATTTTTATTGGAGCTTCTTGGGCGGAATATTAGATATCGTATCATTCTCTCCTTCTTTGAAAGGAATTGACCTCAATTCCGTAATGCCATCGTCGTCAAGGTAAGGCGAGAGATCACCTACGTTGAATGTCGCGTGTACTCCGTAATCGCTTGGAAGTTCGACTTTGTAGGCGTTGTCGTTCACTTTTCCCACAATTTTATACGGTCCTTGACTCTCGGCATTAATTTGTTCTTAGTTTGCTTAGGAATCTTTCTTTTCTCAAATGTATCCAAACTAAGTCGCCAACATCAAATAATCTCACTTTTTATTTTTGTTCGACTTAGTTTGTAAATTTCATTCACTTCTTTAATCCGTTCCGTATCTTTTCATGTAACTTCATCATTGATTTGAGTTTTGCTTCGGCGTCTTTGTGAACCAATTCGTTGCTCGGCAAGGGAATCAAGTCCAATGGCAAGTGCGGATTTAATCCGTATACTACTTCAAAGGTGAATGGGCGTGGCATAGCCGGTGATCGGTTGTATGCGAATTCCGCATGAGCAAGTTTAACGTCCCAATCCTACATGTTTTATTCACCAATCCTCGCAATAATGCTCCCAAGGTTCGATTAGTCACCTCGATGCGTCCATCGGTTTGTGGGTGATGTGAAGTCTTGAATAGGAGTTTAGTACCCACTTTTCTCCATAAAGTATTCGAGTAACTCGGAAATTTGGAATCTCGATCGACACGATAGTTTTGGAACTCGTGTAAGCGAACTACTTCACAAGTACAAGTCCGCCACATTGCTTGCATCATCGGTTTTGTGGCATGCTATAATGTGAGCCATTTTGAAAAAGCGGTCGGCGACTACCATGATCGAGTCTTTGCCTCGTTGAGTACGAGGTAAAGCCACAATAAAATCCATCGAGACATCCTCCCACGGTTAACGGTATTGTAGCGGCATGTATGTACTTGACTTGAGCGAACTTTTCATCATGTGACAAGTGACGCATTTACTCACGATTGTGCTTACGTCACCATACATCTTTGGCCAAAAGAAATGTTCTTTTAGCACTTCTGATCTTGGTCGAGCCGAAATGGCCAGCTAGTCCTCCTCCGTGCGCCTCCCGAACTAGCGATTCAATTGTATGCCTCGCACACATAATTTATTTCCCTTGAAAAGAAAGCCATCCTGTAAAACAAATTCCTCAAATGGGCCGTTTTACAACGGTTAAAAATTTCCCAAGTCGAATCGTGTTGTAATGATCTTTCAAAGTCTCGAACCCCAACAAGCGAACATCTAGAATCGATGAAGGCATGCCGTCTTGATAGTGCATCCGCCACTATATTACTCTTCCGTCTTTGTACTTGGATGAAAAGTGAAAAGATTGTAGAAATTCCACCCATTTTGCATGTCTCGAGCTTAGCTTGCTTTGCGTTGATGTATTTCAGCGACTCGTGATCGAATGTAACACGAAATGTTTGAGCGTAAATAGTGACTCGATGATCGAGTGCTCTCACGATAGCATAGAACTCCTTGTCGTAAGTACAATAATTCACTGGCGCCACTTAATTTCTCAGAAAATAGGCGATGGGACGGCCTCTTTGAATAAGTCTTGCCCCTATTCCAACTCAGCTAGCGTCGCATTCCACCTCAAGCGGTTGTGAAAAATCGGGTAACGTCAAAATCGGCGCTTCACATAACTTTCCCTTTAATTTTTCAAAAGCCTTTTGGGCCGCCTCGTTCCATGCAAAGGTTCCTTTTTTAGACACTCCGTGATCGGATGGAGATGGTGTTGAAGTCCGTATGAATCGTCGGTAAAAGAAGCAAGGCCATGAAATGATCGTACCTCCGTGATTGTCTTTGGGGTCGGCCACGACTTGATTGCCGCGATCTTTTCTTGGTCGACCGAAACTCCTTCTTTCGAAACAACATAGCCGAGAAAGACAAGACTCTCGACTAGGAAAGTACACTTATCCCGCTTTCCATAAAGTTTCTGTTCCCTTAGCGTTTCAAATACGTGCCGCAAATGTTCGAGATGTTCTTCTAAGGATCGACTGTAGATCAAAATGTCGTCTAAGTATACGACAACAAACTTTCCCAAGAAAGGTTTGAGAACCTCGTTCATCAACCTCATAAAAGTGCTCGGGGCGTTAGTGAGGCCGAATGGCATCACAACCCATTCGTAAAGTCCATTCTTTGTTTTAAATGCCGTCTTCCATTCGTCTCCCTCTCGCATGCGAATTTGATGGTATCCGCTCCGTAAATCAACTTTGGAAAATATAACCGAGCCATGTAACTCGTCGACATGTCGTCTAGTCTCGGGATGGGAGCGATACTTGACGGTGATGTTATTCACGGCTCTCTCAATACACATTCGCCATGATCCGTCTTTTTTGGTACAAGTAAGCTGGAACGCACACGGACTTAAACTTTCTCGGACATATCCGTGATTCATGAGTTCATCAATTTGGCGTTGTAGTTCTTTGGTTTCTTCGGGATTACAACGTCGCCGCTTTGTTGTAATGGAGCTCGGTATAAGATCAATCGGTGTTCAATTCCGCGGATAGGTGGTAATCCTACGGCAAGTCTTCGGGAAATACATCCGCGAACTCGTGTAATAGTGTATCTATCTCTTCTTCGTGGTGTGATTTGGTGGCAAGATTTGGACTTCTTTGATCATCATCAAATAAACACGTTCGCCATCGTCAATGGCGTGTTCGACTTCTTTCTCGTTTGCAAACATCGTAAGTTTCGGTCCTTGACTTTTTCGAACTCATCGTCGGATAGCTTGAGGTGACATAGGTTTAAGAACAATTTTTACCTTTGTCACGTAACTCATACTCGTTACTCCTCCCTCGATGTAATGCGTCGATCAAATAACCAAGGTCTTCCTAATAACACGTGGCGTCGTCCATCGGTAGTACATCGCATGTAATATCATCACCATACGAACCCATGGTGAGTCCGACCTTCACTTGTCTTGATACTTTCACTTTGTTTCCATCATCGAGCCAATGGAGTGCATCGGCTGGATGGGCCGTGGTGATTAATCCGAGCCGAGGCGATCTGCTTCGATGCCACATTTGTACAACTTCCACCGTCAATGATCAAGCTACACCATTTCTCTCCGACCACGACACTTCATGTGGAAGATTTGGTCTCGTTGTTCTTCGTCACTGGTACGCCTTCGTTTGTAACATGCGAAGGACGAGGTTAAATGTCATAGTTCGGGCATCGTATGCCTCGCATTCTTCTTCTTCGTAAATCGACTTCTAAGTTAAAAACGTCTCCAATTCTTTCTTCTTCGGCTAGTAATTCTTCTCGGGCGGCTATGGCTTCTCGTAACGTCACAATTTGATACGAATTATCCGGGGAGAGGCGGATACATATCGGTCGGAGTATACGTAAGTGTATGATAGCGGAAGGCTTTTATGAATATGGTAATTCGAGTGTATGAATATGGATGAAATATCGGATAACAATAAAAATATCGAACAAGAAGACTTGAACGATCAAGAACAAGAGTTTATCGAATTAGACCTATAACTCGATAAGGTGATTTCTTCCCAAGCCCTATTGAGAATCAATCGGATTAATACTCGAAAACGCGTCGAATAAAAATCAAGTTTCGGTAAAAATCATTTACCAATGATAGAAACACAAAGTGTATTCTTTCACATTCAACATTCATGATAATCTTTCCTTACAAGTGATAAACAAAGACTACTTATAGGGGATGTAGTCTAAGTCTAAGGAATCAAACAAAAAAAAGAAAATAATTCAAAGATTTATAAAATCTTTGAATAATCAAAACAAATCAAATAAAATACAAACAAGGAACATAAAATCACAAAATGGGGAAAACATAATCCCTAAAATATGTAAAAAGGAAAAGAGAAGTCAAAAATACACAAAAGTGTATAAAATATGTGAAATTTGTCAGCGGACTCGGCGTGTCCGTGACACGGCCGCGGCCTGATCGGCATGCGCCGGCGAGGACTTCGGCCGTGTCCGCGCCACGGTCGCGGCGACTACGTCCGCTTGATGACTCGGCACGGCGCTGCGTGGCGAGGGCGTTCGGCAATGGCTTCGGCCGTGCGAGCGACACGGTCGCGAGCGTGACAAGGGCGTCGGCGGCGACTCGGCAAGCGGTGACTTCGGCATTGACTCGGCCGTGTCTGAGCACGGTCGGGCGTCTGGGCAGTGGGTTTCGGTAGTTGTGGGCGAGTAGGACTCGGCCGTGTCTCCCTGCAGTCGGGTTCGGTGACAGCGACCTTAGGCACATTCGGGCGAGCAAGACTTCGGCCGTCTTAGGACGACACGGCCGAGGTCGGTCAGCGATGCTCGGCAATTTCCGGCGTGACTTTCCGGCGGCGATGACATTTTCCGGCGAGGTTGTGTCTTTTTAGCTTGTGTCCGTTTCTCGGTGCTCGGCGATTTCGGCGTGACTTTTCCGAGCGATGACATTTTCCGGCGAGTTGTGTCTTTTAAACTTGTGTCCGTTTCTCGCCTAAAAATGTTGCCGTACGTGCATGACGCGTTGTAAGTCCGTTTATTTTGATCCTTGCTCCGTCTTCTTTATTTGGACTAGTCAATTAGTATCATTCCCTCCCCTTTAAAGGGAATTGTCCTCAATTCGAAATCCCTCCGTCATCAAGATAATTAATTAACGCCTCTAAGTACTTGATCTCGAAAATGTCATGATTCGTACATGGCCCAAAATCTTGAGGCGATAGGTAGTAGGGGCCCCTCGAGAATCACCAACAAAATAACTATCATTATTAATAAAATAATAATAATTACTCGCTTGAGTAATACGATATCATGAAATGAGTGGACATACGAAATGGGGCCTTGCAGTTAATTTCACATCGGGTTCATCCTCGAGTGGAAACAGATAATTCCACATCGGTTTCACCATCAAGAATGGAAAACACGATTTATTACGGATTCCTCTTCAACAAGCTGGTTCCTCATCAAATCTTGGCGGTCCGTCATAATCGACCAACTCTCGTTCCAATATTGTTGGGCTCCTCCAATAATGGCCCATCACAAAATATTTTACTAACCTCAATTTGGTAATCATCGAAGACAATAAGTCTATCACGAAGCCGAGTCGATATGAAATTTAGGCCCAAAATTGTCGTTTTCTTACGTAGATCAATTTTAGTACCAAGCTCAATTTTGTCTTCCACAACTTTAAAAGGTTCCATTTGTGTGAATAATTCCTTGACCCATCAATTCCGTTTTGGTCAATTTGACCAACACAAGATTAGTTCATGCTCGTAATAGCAAGTTCCAAGTTAAATCAATTATGGAAACATGGCTCAACTCACTTTCTTCATTGTATTGCTCGTTGAAAATTTCTAAGTCTACTTCATTGAAAATGGCCGTAGGGACATTGTCTTTATCGAAAAAGATTGTTGGGAATTCCTTGATGGAGGAAGACCTTAGATCGAATCCGGTGGTGGGCGTCGAAGGATTGGTGGTAAGATGGGGATTTGAACCTTGATTGAAATATTTTTGAATTTAAGCCAATCTTGGATTTTAGGCTTACGTTGTTGTGAGCAGGTTTGTTTCAATTTTGCCACAGACGGCGGCGCTACTGCGGAGCGCTTTGTCACCGAAACGCGGCGGTTGATCGGGCAGCCTTGAAGTCGAGTGCTCCTCACAAGCACGAAGCCATTCTATGCACGCATTTGGATTACTATCTCAGTGAAATTCCGGTATCTTGCGGAATTTGTCAAGAAATCAATATCGTTGGCATCGTCTCTGCGTCTTTCTTGCATCGTCGCTCCGGTAAGCCGTTTAGTGCGTCACGGAGTGTCATCAAGAAATCGAGCTCGGAGAAATCCATAACAAGAATCAAGAGATAGTTCTTGACAAGAAATCGGACAGAAAATTTTCCAAGAAATCCGTGAAGAATGAACCAAGAAGATGATCAAAGAATCTGATCTCCACCGTTCAGACTCTAGTTCAAGAAGTTGGCTTACCTTTGTCAAAATTTCGTAATGATCCAACGGTCGAATCCACGGAAACTTTGTTTTCTTGACTGCTCTAATCTTAACAAAAAAAAATCGTTGAATGACTCGCCCAAGGAGATGACCTTGGGCTCAGATACCACTTGTAATCACGAATTATCCGGGAGAGGCGGATACGTATCGGTCGGAGTATACGTAAGTGTATGATAGCGGAAGGCTTTTATGAATATGGTAATTAGTGTATGAATATGGATGAAATATCGGATAACAATAAAAATATCGAACAAGAAGACTTGAGCGATCAAGAACAAGAGTTTATCGAATTAGACCTATAACTCGATAAGGTGATTTCTTCCCAAGCCCTATTGAGAATCAATCGGATTAATACTCAGCGCGTCGAATAAAAATCAAGTTTGGTAAAAATCATTTACCAATGATAGAAACACAAAGTGTATTCTTTCACATTCAACATTCATGATAATCTTTCCTTACAAGTGATAAACAAAGACTACTTATAGGGGATGTAGTCTAAGTCTAAGGAATCAAACAAAAAAAAATAATTCAAAGATTTATAAAATCTTTGAATAATCAAAACAAATCAAATAAAATACAAACAAGGAACATAAAATCACAAAATGGGAAAACATAATCCTAAAATATGTAAAAAGGAAAAGAGAAGTCAAAAATACACAAAAGTGTATAAAATATGTGAAATTTGTCGGCGGGACTCGGCCGTGTCCGTGACACGGCAGCGGCGCGATCGGCATGCGCCGGCGAGGACTCGGCCGTGTCCGCTTGACACGGTCGCGGCGCGACACGTCCGGCGATGACTCGGCACGGCGACTGCGTGGCGAGGGCGTTGGCAATGACTCGGCCGTGCGAGGCGACACGGTGGCGTAACAAGGCGTCGGCGGCGACTCGGCCAAAGCGGTGACTCGGCATTGACTCGGCCGTGTCTGGAGCACGGTCGGGCGTCTGGGCAGTGGGTTTCGGTAGTTGTGGCGAGTAGGACTCGGCCGTGTCTCTGGCACGGTCGGGTTCGGTGACAATGACCTTAGGCATTAGGACGAGCAAGACTTCGGCCGTCTTGGCGACACGGCCGAGTTCGGTCAGCGGTGCTCGGCAATTTCAGTGGCGTGACTTTCCGGCGGCGATGACATTTTCCGGCAGGTTGTGTCTTTTCGGCTTGTGTCCGTTTTCTCGGTGCTCGCGATTTCGTGCGGCGTGACTTTTCGGCGGCGATGACATTCCGGCGGGTTGTGTCTTTTTAGGCTTGTGTCGTTTTCGCCTAAAAATGTTGCCGTACGTGCATGACGCGTTGTAAGTCCGTTTATTTTGATCCTTGCTCCGTCTTCTTTATTTGGACTAGTCAATTCCGTATCATTCCCTCCCCCTTTAAAGGGAATTGTCCTCAATTCCGAAATCCCTCCGTCATCAAGATAATTAATTAACGCCTCTAAGTACTTGATCTCGAAAATGTCCGCGATTCGTACATGGCCCAAAATCTTGAGACGATAGGTAGTAGGGGCCCCTCGAGAATCACCAACAAAATAACTATCATTATTAATAAAATAATAATAATTACTCCGAGTAATACGATATCATGAAATGAGTGGACATACGAAATGGGGCCATGCGGTTAATTTCACATCGGGTTCATCCTCGAGTGGAAACACCGATAATTCCACATCGGTTTCACCATCAAGAATGGAAAACACAGGATTTATTACGGATTCCTCTTCAACAACTGGTTCCTCATCAAATCTTGGGTCAGTCATAATCGACCAACTCTCGTTCCAATATTGTTGGGCTCCTCGAATAATGGCCCATCACAAAATATTTTACTAACCTCAATTTGGTAATCATCGAAGACAATAAGTCTATCACAAGCCAGTCGATATGAAATTTAGGCCCAAAATTATCGTTTTCTTAAATAGATCAATTTTAGTACCAAGCTCAATTTTGTCTTCCACAACTTTAAAAGGTTCCATTTGTGTGAATAATTCCTTGACCCATCAATTCCGTTTTGGTCAATTTGACCAACACAAGTGATTAGTTCATGCTCGTAATAGCAAGTTCCAAGTTCGTCGATTATGGAAACATGGCTCAACTCACTTTCTTCATTGTATTGCTCAGTTGAAAATGCATCTCGTCTACTTCATTGAAAATGGCCGTAGGGACATTGTCTTTATCGAAAAAAGGTCTGTTGGGAATTCCTTGATGGAGGAAGACCTTAGATCGAATGCGGTGGTGGGCGTCGAAGGATTGGTGGTAAGATGGGGATTTGAACCTTCGATTGAAATATTTTTGAATTTAAGCCAATCTTGGATTTTAGGCTTACGTTGTTGTGAGCAGGGCTATTTCAATTTTTGCCACCGAGACGGCGGCGCTACGCGGAGCGCTTTGTCACAGTAGCTTGGCGGTTGATCGGGCGGCCTTGAAGTCAGTGCTCCTCACAAGCACGAAGCCATTCTATGCACGCATTTGGATTACTATCTCAAGTGAAATTAGGTATCTGCGGAATTTGTCCAAGAAATCAATATCGTTGGCATCGTCTCTGCGTCTTTCTTGCATCGTCGCTCCGGTAAGCCGTTTAGTGCGTCGCGGAGTGTCATCAAGAAATCGAGCTCGGAGAAATCCATAACAAGAATCAAGAGATAGTTCTTGACAAGAAATCGGACAGAAAATTTTCCAAGAAATCCGTGAAGAATGAACCAAGAAGATGATCAAAGAATCTGATCTCCACCGTTCAGACTCTAGTTCAAGACGTTGGCTTACCTTTGTCAAAATTTCGTAATGATCAACGGTCGAATCCACGGGAAACTTTGTTTTCTTCATTGCTCTAATCTTAACAAAAAAATCGTTGAATGACTCGCCCAAGGAGATGACCTTGGGCTCGATACCACTTATGATCACGAATTATCCGGGAGAGGCGGATACGTATCGGTCGGAGTATATGTAAGTGTATATGTGTATGATAGCGGATGGCTTTTATGAATATGGTAATTCGAGTCTATGAATATGGATGAAATATCGGATAACAATAAAAATATCGAACAAGAAGACTTGAACGATCGAGAACAAGGATTTATCGAATTAGACCTATAACTCGATAAGGTGATTTCTTCCCAAGCCTATTGAGAATCAATCGGATTAATACTCAGCGTCGAATAAAAATCAAGTTTCGGTAAAAATCATTTACCAATGATAGAAACACAAAGTGTATTCTTTCACATTCAACATTCATGATAATCTTTCCTTACAAGTGATAAACAAAGACTACTTATAGGGGATGTAGTCTAAGTCTAAGGAATCAAACAAAAGAAAATAATTCAAAGATTTATAAAATCTTTGAATAATCAAAACAAATCAAATAAAATACAAACAAGGAACATAAAATCACAAAATGGGAAAACAT
Organism: Orobanche coerulescens; assembly: GCA_033398695.1. NCBI lineage: Eukaryota > Viridiplantae > Streptophyta > Magnoliopsida > Lamiales > Orobanchaceae > Orobanche > Orobanche coerulescens. The sequence continues at coordinate 70,944,879 of CM065805.1, read as the reverse complement.
AATCCCTAAAATATGTAAAAAGGAAAAGAGAAGTCAAAAATACACAAAAGTGTATAAAATATGTGTTTGTCGGCGGAGGACTCGGCCGTGTCCGTGACACGGCAGCGGCTTGATCGGCATGCGCCGGCGAGACTCGGCCGTGTCCAGCAGACACGATCGCGGCGCGACTACGTCCGGCGATGACTCGGCACGGCGGCTGCGTGAGGGCGTTCGGCAATGACTCGGCCGTGCGGGCGACACGGTCGCGGCGTGACAAGGGCGTCGGCGGCACTCGGCCGGCAAAGCGGTGACTTCGGCATTGGCTCGGCCGTGTCTGGAGCACGGTCGGGCGTCTGGGCAGTGGGTTTCGGTAGTTGTGGGCGAGTAGGACTCGGCCAGTGTCTCTGGCACAGTCGGGTTCGAGGTGGCAGCAGCGACCTTAGGCACATTCGGACGAGCAAGACTTCGGCCGTCTTGGACGACACGGCCGAGTTCGGTCGGCGGTGCTCGGCAATTTCCGGCAGGCGTGACTTTCCGGCGGCGATGACATTTACGGCGAGTTGTGTCTTTTCCGGCTTGTGTCCGTTTTCTCGGTGCTCGGCATTTCCGGCGGCGTGACTTTCCGGCGGCGATGACATTTTCCGTGAGTTGTGTCTTTTGGCTTGTGTCCGTTTTCTCGCCTAAAAATGTTGCCGTACGTGCATGACGCGTTGTAAGTCCGTTTATTTTGATCCTTGCTCCGTCTTCTTTATTTGGACTAGTGGATTGCGTATCATTCCCTCCCCTTTAAAGGGAATTGTCCTCAATTAGAAATCCCTCCGTCATCAAGATAATTAATTAACGCCTCTAAGTACTTGATCTCGAAAATGTCGCGGTTCGTACATGGCCCAAAATCTTGAGGCGATAGGTAGTGGGGGCCCCTCGAGAATCACCAACAAAATAACTATCATTATTAATAAAATAATAATAATTACTCCGCGAGGTAATCGATATCATGAAATGAGTGGACATCGAAATGGGGCCTTGCGGTTAATTTCACATCGGGTTCATCCTCGAGTGGAAACACGAAGTAATTCCACATCGGTTTCACCATCAAGAATGGAAAACCACGGGATTTATTACAGTTCCTCTTCAACAAGCTGGTTCCTCATCAAATCTGGCGGTCAGTCATAATCGACCAACTCTCCGTTCCAATATTGTTGGGCTCCTCGATAATGGCCCATCACAAAATATTTTACTAACCTCAATTTGGTAATCATCGAAGACAATAAGTCTATCACGGCGAGTCGATATGAAATTTAGGCCCAAAATTGTCGTTTTCTTCCGATCAATTTTAGTACCAAGCTCAATTTTGTCTTCCACAACTTTAAAAGGTTCCATTTGTGTGAATAATTCCTTCGACCCATCAATTCGTTTTGGTCAATTTGACCAACACAATTGATTAGTTCATGCTCGTAATAGCAAGTTCCAAGTTCGTCAATTATGGAAACATGGCTCAACTCACTTTCTTCATTGTATTGCTCCGTTGAAAATTTCTCGTCTACTTCATTGAAAATGGCCAGTAGGGACATTGTCTTTATCGAAAAAGATTGTTGGGAATTCCTTGATGGAGGAAGACCTTAGATCGAATGCGGTGGTGGGGCGTCGAAGAATTGGTGGTAAGATGGGGATTTGAACCTTGATTGAAATATTTTGAATTTAAGCCAATCTTGGATTTTAGGCTTACGTTGTTGTGAGCAGGGCTGTTTCAATTTTTGCCACAGAGACAGGCGGCGCTACGCGGAGGCGCTTTGTCACCAATGGCTTAGCGGTTGATCGGGGCAGCCTTGAAGTCCGAGTGCTCCTCACAAGCACGAAGCCATTCTATGCACGCATTTGGATTACTATCTCCGTGAAATTCCGGTATGCTGCGGAATTTGTCCAAGAAATCAATATCGTTGGCATCGTCGTCTCTGCGTCTTTCTTGCATACGTCGCTCCGGTAAGCCGTTTAGTGCGTCACGGAGTGTCATCAAGAAATCGAGCTCGGAGAAATCCATAACAAGAATCAAGAGATAGTTCTTGACAAGAAATCGGACAGAAAATTTTCCAAGAAATCCGTGAAGAATGAACCAAGAAGATGATCAAAGAATCTGATCTCCACCGTTCAGACTCTAGTTCAAGAAGTTGGCTTACCTTTGTCAAAATTTCGTAATGATCCAACGGTCGAATCCACGGGAAACTTTGTTTTCTTCCGACTGCTCTAATCTTAACAAAAAAAAAATCGTTGAATGACTCGCCCAAGGAGATGACCTTGGGCTCCGATACCACTTATGATACGAATTATCCGGGGAGAGGCGGATACGTATCGGTCGGAGTATACGTAAGTGTATGATAGCGGAAGGCTTTTATGAATATGGTAATTCGAGTGTATGAATATGGATGAAATATCGGATAACAATAAAAATATCGAACAAGAAGACTTGAACGATCAAGAACAAGAGTTTATCGAATTAGACCTATAACTCGATAAGGTGATTTCTTCCCAAGCCCTATTGAGAATCAATCGGATTAATACTCGAAAACGCGTCGAATAAAAATCAAGTTTCGGTAAAAATCATTTACCAATGATAGAAACACAAAGTGTATTCTTTCACATTCAACATTCATGATAATCTTTCCTTACAAGTGATAAACAAAGACTACTTATAGGGGATGTAGTCTAAGTCTAAGGAATCAAACAAAAAAGAAAATAATTCAAAGATTTATAAAATCTTTGAATAATCAAAACAAATCAAATAAAATACAAACAAGGAACATAAAATCACAAAATGGGAAAACATAATCCTAAAATATGTAAAAAGGAAAAGAGAAGTCAAAAATACACAAAAGTGTATAAAATATGTGGTTTGTCGGCGAGACTCGGCCGTGTCCGTGACACGGCCTTGGCTTGATCGGCATGCGCCGGCGAGGACTTCGGCCGTGTCAGCTTGGCACGATCGCGCGCGACTACGTCAGTGATGACTTCGGCACGGCGCTGCGTGTGAGGGCGTTCGGCAATGACTCGGCCGTGCCGGGTGACACGGTCGCGGCGTGACAGGGCGTCAGCGGCGACTCGGCCAAGCGGTGACTCGGCATTGACTCGGCCGTGTCTGGAGCACGGTCGGGCGTCTGGGCAGTGGGTTTGGTAGTTGTGGGCGAGTAGGACTCGGCCGTGTCTCTGGCACGGTCGGGTTCGGTGACAGCGACCTTAGGCTATTCGGACGAGCAAGACTCGGCCGTCTTGGACGACACGGCCGAGTTCGGTCAGCGATGCTCGGCAATTTCCGGGCGTGACTTTTTCCGCGGCGATGACATTTTCCGTGAGTTGTGTCTTTCGGCTTGTGTCCGTTTTCTCGGTGCTCGCGATTTAAGCGAGCGTGACTTTTCGTGACGATGACATTCCGTGAGTTGTGTCTTTCCGGCTTGTGTCCGTTTTCTCGCCTAAAAATGTTGCCGTACGTGCATGACGCGTTGTAAGTCCGTTTATTTTGATCCTTGCTCCGTCTTCTTTATTTGGACTAGTCAATTCCGTATCACAATTCTCCGATTTGGACAAGCACTTTGATAGTGTCCAAATCCTTGACATTTGAAACAGGACTTTAGATAGGCTTGTTTCTTTTGGGGTGATAGGAGTTTTTGAATGGTAGTAACGGGTTGGCTTGTGGTATTTGTTTTGGAAGCGAGCTAGAACTCGCGCCAAAGTTGGTATTTCCGTATTTAGATGGGAATTCGGGTTTAGAAAGTTTTGTTTTGTTTTGATTTTCCAACTTTATGCAAAGTCCGCATAAAGTATCAAAGTCGGAATAGGGGTAGAGTTCCACGGAATTAGCAATATTTTTGTTCAAACCTCGTAGGAAACGGGACATCCGCAATTCTTCGCTTTCTTCAAGTTCTCCCATCAAGGATAAGTTTTCAAACTCCTCGATGTACTCCTCGACACTTAGCCTTCCTTGCGTGAGGTCGAAATTTTTCGATACAAGCTTAACTTGTGTGTAGGTAGGACATATCTTTTCGTAGTTTCTTTTTTAGAGAATCCACGACGTATCTTCTCTTTTAAGCACGAACTCTTTGTGTCTTCATTCGCTCAAACCAAAGGGAAGCTCCTTTCCAAGTTTGAGAATCGCATACTTGGCGTACCTCGTCATTGAGATCCTTGAACTCAAACATTCGTTCAATTTTTCTTTCCCACTCCAAATAAACCTCGGGATCGGTGCCGCCTACGAACTCGGAAGTTCGCTTGTCTTGTATTCATCGGCATGTCGTGGTGCATGCATGGTGTCGTATCCTCGTCGTGCATGGATTACAGGCTCCGTAAGCGCGAAGAACGTCACGTAGTTGTGCTACTTCTTCATCGGTGAATGCCATCTTCTTGAGTAACGTCGAGAAGCGTGAGACAAATGTCTCGATACCACTTATGATACGAATTACGTATGTAAGTGAACGTAAAACTTATGATATACAACGGAAGATTATCACGGTCTTATGATACGAATTCTCTCTCGGTGCAATGAAGACTCTTTCACGTGCGGTAGCGACGATTTCGGCCGAAATGAAGCAAGCGCTCTGGCGATTCGAGCAATGACAACTCGTCGATATAGCACTTCAGAAAGTAAGACTCGCTCGATACAACAACTCGTCGTCTGACAAAATAAAAAGTGGTGGCGAAATTTATACGGTTTCGGCGGGATGTAGAGATAGTGTATGGGTTTGAATGTGTTTTGCGAATTAGACCTATAACTCGATAAAAATAATCTCTCCTCAAGACCTATTGAGAATCGATCAAGTTATAATTCGAGGCGTCGAAATAATAACTAAAGTTTTGTTGAACTCGTTCAACGTATATTTCAAAGATATACTAGGTTTATTAATATTCAAGATATGTTACAAATACAACGAGTACTACTATATATAGTAGTTTCCAACCGTAAGAAAATACAACAAAACAAGAAAGCGAAACTTCCTAGAAACACACCAATCGGCGAAAATATCGAGGAGATACCATCTTGGATTTTATGGTGATTAAGACATGAAGAAATCTTGGACTTGTGATGGTGACATGAAGAAGATCTTTTGATGAAAGTCTTCACAAATTGTCCTCTCTTGCAAGCTTCAAATCGGAATATACCAAGTGATTAGGAGGATTTTGTGTAGATATGATATCAACCTCTTTGGAGTTATATAGGTGATTATGACTTGAGGAAAAAGACATGAAGGATGAAAGTCATCTCCAAATCTTATTGTTTGGCCGTTTGTTATTATGGTGGGGAAGTAGAATATCTTCATTATCTTGTCAAAGATATGAAGTCAAGTGAGTCCCTTTCAAGCATGTCTTGGCGAATTTTCATGCTTTGGACCGATTCAAGTCGTCGAGTTTTACGTTATTCGATTAGATTAACAACGTAACTCCAATCTGCGTGTTCTTTTCTCACAAGTATAACGATGCATGGCCATGCGAATTTGCATCGTCGTGGATGTCGATTTTTATTGGAGCTTCTTCGACTGGAATATTAGATATCGTATCAAGGAACTAATGAACCGCGGGTACGTTCGAGAAAGTTTGAGCCCTTGTGCGGTTCCGGTTTTACTTGTTCCAAAGAAGGATGGGTCATGGCGGATGTGTATAGATAGTAGAGCCGTGAACAACATAACCATCAAATATCGGTTCCCAATTAGAGACATGATGATATGTTGGGCGAGTTGCATGGTTCGGTGATTTTGAAGGTTGATTTGAGAAGCGGCTATCATCAAATTCGCATGCGGGAAGGAGATGAATGGAAAACGGCTTTCAAGACAAAACATGGATTATATGAATGGCTCGTCATGCCCTTTGGCCTTACAAATCGCCAAGTACTTTCATGCGATTAATGAATGAGGTACTTAAGCCATTTTGGGAAAATTTGTCGTCGTATACTTGGGCGACATCTTAATTTATAGTCAATCATTGCAAGAGCATACGGGCACTTGAGGAAAGTCTTTGAGATCCTTAGGGATCAAAAACTTTATGGGAAAAAGGAGAAGTGTTCGTTTCTAGTCGAGAGTGTAGCCTTTCTTGGCTACATCGTTTCTAAAGAAGGAGTGTCGGTTGATCAAACCAAGATCGAGGCGATTAAATCTTGGCCTACGCCTAAAACCATCACGGAAGTCCGATCCTTTCACGGACTTGCTTCATTTATCGGAGGTTCATACGAGACTTTAGTACCATTTCTAGTCCGATAACGGAATGCTTGAAAAAGGGACCGTTTATGTGGAGCAGGGCTGCCCAAGGGGCGTTTGAAAAATTGAAGGCGAAAATGTGTGAAGCACCTATCTTGGCTTTACCCGACTTTTCACAACCTTTCGAGGTAGAATGTGACGCAAGTGGAGTGGGTATTGGGGCGGTCCTCGTCCAAGGGAGGCGACCAATTGCCTACTTTTCGGAGAAATTGGGTGGGGCTCGACTCAACTATTGTACTTATGACAAGGAGTTCTATGCCATTGTGAGAGCTCTTGATCATTGGAGCCATTACCTTCGGCCGAAACATTTCATCCCACATTCGGATCATGAGTCCTTGAAATATATCAACGGCCAACTAAAGTTGAGTCGAGACATGCTAAATGGGTGGAATTCTTGCAATCATTCCACTTTTCATCGAAGTACAAAGATGGCAAGAGCAACGCGTTGTGGCGGATGCTTTGTCTAGACGGTATGCCTTGCTCTCTACTCTTGACATTCGGTTGCTTGGGTTGAAGCATTGAAGGAGTATTATGATGGGGATGTGGATTTTGGTGAGGTTTTCATTCGGTGTAAATCCGGTCCGTTTGGAGAGTTTACGTTGCAAGAAGGATTCCTTTTCAAAGGGAATCGCCTATGTTTACCCAAACACCCGATTCGGGAATTATTAGTTCGGGAAGCTCACGGTGGAGGCTTGGCCGGTCATTTTGGTTCGGCCAAAACGTTGGAGGTCCTTAAAGAGCATTTTCATTGGCCGAAGATGCAAGTGAATGTACACGACATAATTAATAAGTGTGTGACATGCCATATTGCGAAAAGTTCATTCAAACCGGGAGCATACATGCCTTTGCCGATTCCGGAAAGACCGTGGGAAGATGTCCCAATGGATTTTATTGTTGCTTTGCCTCGTACTCAACGAGGGAGAGATGCTATTATGGTTGTCGTAGACCGGTTTTCGAAGATGGCTCACTTTGTGGCTTGCCACAAGACAGACGACGCGAGTAACGTCGCCGATTTGTATTTACGAGAAATAAATGCGATTGCATGGGGTTCCAAAAACGATTGTTTCGGATCGGGACTCAAAATTCCTTAGTTATTTTTGGAACACCTTGTGGAGAAAGGTGGGAACCAAACTACTATTTAGCACGTCACATCATCCACAAACGGACGGTCAAACCGAAGTGACCAATCGAACGTTGGGCACATTACTACGTGGTCTTGTTAGCAAGACACAGAAGGATTGGGACTTAAAACTTGCACATGCGGAGTTCGCTTATAATCGTTCTCCTACTCATGCCACGGCACACTCTCCGTTCGAAGTAGTTTACGGACTAAACCCGTACATGCCGTTAGATCTAATTCCATTGCCAAGTGACGAGTTAGTGCACAAGGATGCGGAATCAAAATTGAAATCGATGATGAAATTACACGAGCAAGTACGTAATCGAATCAAGGAAATAAACGAGGCTTACAAAAGAAAGTCGAACAAACAAAGAAGGCCGAGATTGTTCGAAGTTGGTGATACGAATTACGTAAGTAATACGTATAAAACACAACGGAAGGTTAACACGTAACAAAGTATCACTCGAATTTTGTTAAGGGTGGCCGAAAGTTGATGGTGTTTCGGCCGTGAAGTAGGGTGATGTACGGAGTTTGGCGTGTTTTATCGAACTAGACCTATAACTCGATAAAAGGGTAATCGCTTCCCAAGACCTTTTGAGAATTGATCAAAGTTAAAATCTCGAAACTCGTCGAAACAATAACTTAAGGTTTGTCGAACTCGTTCAACGTATATTTCAAAGGAAATACAAAGTTTATTATGATTCTCGATATCTTACAACCACAACGAGCACTACTATATATAGTAGTTTCCAACCGAAAGAAAATACAACAAAACGAGAAAAGGAAACTTCCTACCAACATCCTACATCGGCGAAATAATACAAAAACAACAAGAAAAAAAACGAAAATGGAGTCTCCTTCCTTTAGCATGCTTGGCGAAATCTTCAAGGTGGGGCAAGGAGGAGATCTTCTTTGATTTGGCAAGATTGTGAGGACTTGAGGATCATGCTTGGAGATCTTCTTGATTTGGCAAGATGTGAAGACTTTGATGATTCCTTATCATCATGCTTGGGGCCGCAAAGATGCTTGTCAATTCTTCAATCTTTGTGGACCAATCGGCCGAACATCCATGTTAGGGCGATTAGATGTTAATTCGTCGCCATATTTACGTAACTCCTTTTCCGATTAATAACGTAACTCCAAGCCGTTTAACATTTTCTCCTAAGTATAACGATGCATCATCATGAATGTCGATTTTTATCGGAGTTTCTTGATGGAATATTAGATATCGTATCATTCCCTCCGTCTTTGAAAGGAATTGACCTCAGTTACGCAATGCCATCGTCGTCAAGATAAGGTGAGAGATCACCTACGTTGAATGTCGCGTGTACTCCGTATTCGCGGAAGTTCGACTTTGTATGCGTTGTCGTTCACTTTTTCCACAATCTTGTACGGACCTTCGCCTCTCGGCATCAATTTGTTCTTCCGTTTGCTCGAATCTTTCTTTTCTCAAATGTATCCAAACTAAGTCGCCAACATCAAATAATCTCGCTTTTTATTTTTGTTCGACTTCCGTTTGTACATTTCATTCACTTCTTTAATCCGTTCCGTATCTTTTCGTAACTTTATCATCGATTTGAGTTTTGCTTCGGCGTCCTTGTGAACCAATTCGTTGCTCGTGAGGGGAATCAAGTCCAATGGCAAGTGCGGATTTAATCCGTATACCACTTCAAATGGTGAATGGCTCGTGGCATAACCGGGTGATCGGTTGTATGCAAATTCGGCATGAGCAAGTTTAACGTCCCAATCTTTCGAGTTTTATTTACCAACCCTCGTAATAATGCTCCCAAGGTTCGATTAGTTACCTCGATGTCCATCGGTTTGCGGGTGATGTGAAGTCTTGAATAGGAGTTTAGTACCGACTTTCCTCCATAAAGTATTCGAAGTAACTCGAAATTTGGAATCTCGATCCGACACGATAGTTTTGGCACTCGTGTAAGCGAACTATTTCCGGAAATACAGTCCGCCACATTGCTTGCATCATCGGTTTGTGGCACGCGACAAAGTGAGCCATTTTTGAAAAGCGGTCGGCGACCACCATGATCGAGTCCTTGCCTCGTTGAGTACGAGGTAAAGCCACAATAAAATCCATCGAGACATCCTCCCACGGTCGTAGCGGTATCGGCAGCGGCATGTATGTACTCGACTTGAGCGAACTTTTCATCATATGACAAGTTACGCATTTGCTCACGATTGTCTTGGCGTCACCATACATCTTCGGCCAAAAGAAATGTTCTTTTAGCACCTCTGATCTTAGTCGAGCCGAAGTGACCGGCTAGTCCTCCTCGTGCGCCTCCCGAACCGGAATTCCCGAATTGTATGTCTCGGCACACATAATTTATTCCCCTTGAAGAGAAAGCCATCTTGTAAAACAAATTCCTCGTACGGGGCCGTTTTACAACGGTTAAAAATTTCCCGAAATCCACATCGTCGTTGTAATGATCTTTCAAAGTCTCGAATCCCAACAAGCGAACATCTAGCATCGGCGATGGGCATACCGTCTCGGCGATTGCATCCGCCACTACATTACTCTTCCGTCTTTGTACTTGGATGAAAAATGAAAAGATTGTAAAAATTCCACCCATTTTGCATGTCTCGGCTTAGCTTACTCGTCCGTTGATGTATTTCAACGACTCGTGATCCGAATGGCCACGAAATGTTTAGAACATGAGATAATGACTCCAATGATCGAGTGCTCTTACGATAGCATAGAACTCCTTGTCGTAAGTACAATAATTCACTCGGCGCCACTTAGCTTCTCGAAAAATAGGCAATGGGACGGCCTCTCTGAATGAGCACGCCCGATTCCAACTCCGCTAGCATCGCATTCTACCTCAAACGGTTGTGAAAAATCGGGCAACGTCAAAATCGGCGCTTCACATAATTTTCCTTTTAAGTTTTCAAAAGCCTTTTGGGCCGTCTCGTTCCAAGCAAAGGTTCCCTTTTCGGACACTCCGTGATAGAATGGATATAGTCTTTGAAGTCCGTATGAATCGTCGGTAAAAGAAGCGAGGCCATGAAATGGCCGTACCTCGTGATTGTCTTTGGGGTCGGCCACGACTTGATTGCCGCGATCTTCTCTTGATCGGAAACTCCGTCTTTTGAAACAACATAGCCGAGAAAGACAAGACTCTCGACTAGAAAAGTACACTTCTCCGTTTTCCATAAAGCTTTTGTTCCCTTAGCGTCTCAAACACGTCGCAAATGTTCGAGATGTTCTTCTACGGACATTTGTAGATCAAAATGTCGTCTAAGTACACGACAACAAACTTTCCCAAGAAAGGTTTTAGAACCTCGTTCATCAACCTCATAAAAGTGCTCGGGGCGTTGGTGAGGCCGAATGGCATCACAACCCATTCGTAAAGTCCATTCTTCGTTTTAAACGCCGTTTTCCATTCGTCTCCCTCTCGCATGCGGATTTGATGGTACCCGCTCCGTAAATCAACTTTGGAAAATATAACCGAGCCATGTAACTCGTCCAGCATGTCGTCTAGTCTCGGGATGGGAAACCGATACTTAGCGGTGATGTTATTCACGGCTCTCTGTCAATACACATTCGCCATGTTAGTCTTTTTTGGCACAAGTAGAACTGGAACCGCACCACGGACTTAAACTTTCTCGGACATATCCGTGATTCATGAGTTCATCAATTTGGCGTTGTAGTTCTTTAGTTTCTTCGGGATTACAACGATACGCCGCTTTGTTCGGTAATGGAGCTCGGTATAAGATCAATCGGTGTTCAATCCGCGGATAGGTGGTAATCCTACCGGCAAGTCATCGGGAAATACGTCAGAAAACTTCGTGTAATAGTGCATCTATCTCCTCCTCATTTTGCGATTTGGTGGCAAGATTTGGACCTCCTTGATCATCATCAAATAAACACGTTCGCCATCGTCAATGGCGTGTTCGACTTCTTTCTCGTTTGCAAACATCGTAAGTTTCGGCCCTTCGACTTTTTCGAACTCATCGTCCGGATAGCTTGAGGTGACATAGGTTTAAGGACAATTTTTTTACCTTTGTCACGTAGCTCATACTCATTACTCCTCCCTCGGTGTAGTACGTCCCGATCAAATAACCAAGGTCTTCCTAACAACACGTGACATGCGTCCATCGGTAATACATCGCATGTAATCTCATCGCCATACGAACCCATGGTGAGTCCGACCTTTACTTGTCTTGAAACCTTCACTTTGTTCCCATCATCGAGCCAATGGAGTGCATACGGCTTGGGATGGGCCGTGGTGATCAAGCCGAGTTTTGAGACCATCTCGCTCGATGCCACGTTTGTACAACTTCCACCGTCAATGATCAAGCTACACCATTTCTCTCCGACACGACACTTCGTGTGAAAGATTTAGTCTCGTTGTTCTTCGTCACTCGGTTGCCTTCTTTGTAACATGCGAAGGACAAGGTTCGTGTCATAGTTCGGGCATCGTATGCCTCGCATTCTTCTTCTTCGTCGACTTCTAAGTTAAACGTCTCAACTCTTTCTTCTTGGCTAATAATTCCTCTCGGGCGGCTAGGGCTTCTCGTAACGTAACAATCCTCAGATTCGGACAAGAACTTTGATATTGACAAAATCCTTGACATTTAAACATAGGACTTTAGATAGGCGCGTCTCTTTTGGTGGGGTAGGGGTTTTGGAATGGTAATGTGGTGGCTTGTGGTGACAGTTTTGGAAACGAGCTAGAACTCGCGCCAAAGTTGGTATTTCCTTATTTTGGTGGGAATTCGGGTTTAGAGAGTTTGGTTTTGTTTTGATTTTCCAACTTTATGCAAAGTCCGCATAAAGTATCGAAGTCGAGAATAGGGGTAGAGTTCCACGGAATTAGCAATGTTTTTGTTCAAACCTCGTAGGAAGCGGACATCCGCAATTCTTCGCTTTCTTCAAGTTCTCCCATCAAGGATAAGTTTTCAAACTCCTCGATGTACTCCTCGACTGAGCTTTCCTTGCGTGAGGTCGAAATTTTTGATACGAGCTCGGCTTGTGTGTAGCCGAGACATATCTTTTCGTAGTTTCCTTTTTAGGGAATACCACGAACGTATCTTCTCTTTCGCACGGCTTCTCTGCGTCTTCATTCGCTCAAACCAAAGGGAAGCTCCCTTTCCAAGTTTGAGGATCGCGTACTTGCAACGTACCTCGTCATTGAGTTCCTTGAACTCAAACATTCGTTCAATTTTCTCTCCCACTCCGGATAAACTTCGGGATCGGTGCCGCCTACGAACTCAGGAAGTTCGGTCTTGTATTCATCCGCATGTCGTGGTGCATGCATGGTGTCATGTCCTCGTCGTGCATGGATTACGGGCTCGGCAAGCCACGAAGAGCGTCACGTAGTTGTGCTACTTCTTCATCGGTGAATGCCATTTTCTTGATGATGTCGAAGCGTGAGACAAGTGGCTCGATACCACTTATGATACGAATTACGTAAGTAATCGTATAAAACACAACGGAAGGTTAACACGTAACAAAGTATCACTTTCGAATTTTGTTAAGGGTGGCGAAAGTTGATGGTGTTTCGGCCGTGAAGTAGGGTGATGTACGGAGTTTGGCGTGTTTTATCGAACTAGACCTATAACTCGATAAAGGGTAATCGCTTCCCAAGACCTTTTGAGAATTGATCAAAGTTAAAATCTCGAAACTCGTGAAACAATAACTTAAGGTTTGTCGAACTCGTTCAACGTATATTTCAAAGGAAATACAAAGTTTATTATGATTCTCGATATCTTACAACCACAACGAGCACTACTATATATAGTAGTTTCCAACCGAAAGAAAATACAACAAAGCGAGAAAAGGAAACTTCCTACCAACATCCTACATCGGCGAAATAATACAAAAACAACAAGAAAAAAAAAAATGGAGTCTCCTTCCTTTAGCATGCTTGGCGAAATCTTCAAGGTGGGGCAAGGAGGAGATCTTCTTTGATTTGGCAAGATTGTGAGGACTTGAGGATCATGCTTGGAGATCTTCTTGATTTGGCAAGATGTGAAGACTTTGATGATTCCTTATCATCATGCTTGGGGCCGCAAAGATGCTTGTCAATTCTTCAATCTTTGTGGACCAATCGGCCGAACATCCATGTTAGGGCCGATTAGATGTTAATTAAAATCGCCATATTTACGTAACTCCTTTTCCGATTAATAACGTAACTCCAAGCCGTTTAACATTTTCTCCTAAGTATAACGATGCATCATCATGAATGTCGATTTTTATCGGAGTTTCTTCGACTGGAATATTAGATATCGTATCAGTTGGTGATTTGGTTTGGTTGCATTTAAGAAAAGAGCGATTTCCAAATAAACGTAAGAACAAATTAATGCCACGAGCGGAGGGACCGTTTAAAGTAATCGCGAAAGTGAACGACAACGCTTACAAATTAGAACTTCCGGGAGATTATGGGATTCATGCAACCTTTAATGTTGGGGACCTCTCACCTTACATCGATGATGACGGAATTTCAGAATTGAGGACAATTCATTTTAAAGGAGGAGGAGATTATACGGAATTATTTGATATGAACGAAGAAGACGAAGTAAGGATCGATATAAATGACCTTACTACACGCCATGCACGGGCTACTACGTATTTAGGCGAGAAAACGGACATAAGACGTGGAGTCTCGGTCTCAGCCGTGTCATATAACACGGTCCGTGTCATGCTATGCCGGAAGGTCGACAATCGGCCAGGAAAATGAATGACTAGGAAAAATCACCACCGTAGGAAAATTCACCACTGCCGGGCGGCCGATCACTGACCACCACTGCCAGGCCGGCGATCAGCACTGCTTTGGGCTGGCCGATCAACGCCGGCGAATCCGGCCGTGTCATCCGACCACGGCCGTGCGAGTGTCTGGATAATGAAATCTCATTTGCCATTGAACCAGTGTCGTCAGAGCCACGGCCGTCTGCGACACAACTCGGCCGTGCCGGGCGACACGGCGAGTCACACTCTTCGGATAGTGCAATTCCATTGTCAGCCAACCCGGCCGTGCCGGGCGACACGGTCGAGTCCTCGGCCAGATGCGCGCCGCGGCCGTGCCGATCGGCACGGGCCGTGTCCGGCAGAACCGCCAAATGCCATTATTGCTGATTTTTTTTTTGTTGTTTTTCCTCCCCTCACATGTCATGATTAGACTTGCATGTTATGTGGGGTGTCTTATATTCATTTTGTTGTGTGATTCCCCCTCCCTTTGATTTGATTCCCTTGTATTTTATCTTGTGTTTTGTTTTTCATTTCAAGATCATGTGATCTTGTTTGATTCCTTAGTTGCTAAGAAGACTACCATGCTATAAGTAGTCTTGTTGATGCTTTCATTATGGATATTGTATGTTGAAGAAATAAGAATACACTTGTGTTTTCTTGGTGAATGCTTTTCATCGAAACCTTGGTTATAATTCGACGCGTTTTCGAGTTTTAATCGAATTGATTCTCAATAGGTCTTGAGAAAAGATTATCTTATCAAACTATAGCTCTAGTTTGATAAATCATTCATATTGTTCTTGTTTATGTAAGCCGAATTGCCCTACTTTCGGTTATATCTTACGAGTGTTACACATATACGAGTGTTGTGAGGTAACAAAATATATCCGCTGCATTTTCCGGCGAATTTACGTTCATCTTAATACGTAACTCGTATCAATGTGCTTTGTCACTTTTCTTTTGAGGCGTGAGTCAGTACTTATGGGGGGTTGACCGAGTTGTGCAGGTGAAGTGTTTCGCATTGAGGAGCATTCCTCGAGATGTTGTTTTTATATCATGATGGATAGTTCATATCCAGAGTTGTTTACCCTTAGTTTTGAGGACGAAACTCTTTTTAAGGGGGGGAGTATGTAATACCCGGTTGTAAATTCATTAATTATCATTTAGTAATTGCCACTCAGAATTTTTTTCACTCAGTAATAATCATTCGTCATTCGTATTCATTCATTTCGTGTTTATCATTCGGCTTATCTTGGAGTCGTGTATCAGTTTTTATTCATCACTCATCTCTGTTCGGTGATCGATACGAGAATATTTTCTTCATCATCATGATTGGTCACTTTGTGTTGGGAGTTCCATGATTGTTTAACCGATTGGACGTGACTTATATTCGTGTAAGTCGTGCAGGTCGTATGTAGACATGCGTGTCCTGTCATTTTTGTGTTCCCTTGTCATTTTGGCACTCGGAGGGCCTTGAGCATGACACACGGCGTTTGCTCGTGCGTCTTTGCTCGTGCGTGGCATCAGATTTGGACAGTACACTTTGGCGACCATCAGGGACACACGTGTAACAGCCCGAAAACGGCTGCTATTACAATGCCGTAGACCCCTACCGGGACCCACCAGGCGATATCACGATATACACCTACAATCTGACAACGTGGCACCGTACCACAATATTTATCAAAACCCCGATGTGGAGTATAAGTTATACATGTCTTTAATACGAGCAAACGTACACAGGATCCAAATTCGGTACAGACCATATGACGATGGGCAATACCTAAAAAATTATAGTACATTTATTCGACACAAAATGAAAAAAAAATCACAATAAGACATAACCGAACATTTAAAAGACTCGGGCCCCCCCGAAATAGCATCCTTCAAAACCCTCCGTCACCATCGTGCTCTTCCTGTGCCTTGCCCTTTCCTGCATACGAAATACAAGTATTTCGCCCCAAACCACAGGGTCAGCTATACATGATAATAATTCTCATGACATTATACAATTCATATATATACAGATCTCAAAGAAAACAATCGACTACTGAATATACCCCGCAGGCGTATAAACAGTCAGTCCCAACTGTCGAACATATCCAAATATACGAACGACCATATAATATGGCTCAAGACGGACGTCAAAGTATGCCCGATCCGGAAATGTGTCCGTGCACATGTCCACCCCGTATACGGAATCCAGAATATACGTGGGACGATGTACCTAATTAGCCTCACGAACTACGTCTCGTGTGCACGATCTAAATACTGAAAACATCTATGCATGATCATCAAGTGCCCGGCTAAAAATCCTACACATAACCAATCGGCACGCAGATATGACTTCAGAGATGTCACGATACAACATGACAACGGAACTCAATGAATTACTGATACGAACTACGTAAGTAATGCGTATAAACACAACGGAAGATTAACAAGTTTGCAATATGGATCAAAAATTACAAAGGTGATGGACGAATTTAATGGGATTCGGCCGTGATATAGTAGGATGTACGGAGTTTGGTGTGTTTTTATCGAACTAGACCTATAACTCGATAAAAGGGTAATCTCTTCCCAAGACCTTTTGAGAATTGATCAAGTTAAAATCTCGAGACTCGTCGAAACAATAACTAAGGTTTGTCGAACTCGTTCAACGTATATTTCAAAGGAAATACAAAGTTTATTATGATTCTCGATGAATTACAAGTACAACGAACACTACTATATATAGTAGTTTACAACCGTCTGAAAATACAACAAAGCGAAAAAAGCAACTTCCTAGCAACATCATTTCGTAGAAATCCAAGGGTGAGATATCAAGTCTCTTGGTGTTATTAGGTGAAAGGGACATGAAGCACTCTTGGTCTTTGATGGTGACATGAAGTAGAACAAAATCCTCCTTCCCATGCATGCATTCGGCCGATCACATTTTAGGGGATTTGGTGTAGATTTGTGATATCCTCCTTCTTGGAACTACATGGTGATAATGAAATGAGGGATAGTGACATGATGAAGAAAATCTTCACTCCATCCATTTGGTTCGGCCGTTTGTGACAAGGTGGGGAAGGAGGGAATCACTTCTTTATTTTGTAAAGATATGAAGTCAAGATATGTCCCTTTCAAGCATGATATGGCCGATTTTCTCATGCTTTGACCGATTCCGTCGTCGAATTCTACGTTATTCGATTAGATTAACAACGTAACTCCAAGTCGCGTATTCTTTTCTCCCAAATATAATGATGCATGGCCATGCGAATTTGCATCATCTGGATGTCGATTTTTATTGGAGATTCTCCATTGGAATATTAGATATCGTATCATTCCCTCCGTCTTTGAAAGGAATTGACCTCAATCCGCAATGCCATCGTCGTCAAGATAAGGTGAGAGATCACCTACGTTGAATGTCGCGTGTACTCGTATTCGCGGGAGTTCGACTTTGTATGCGTTGTCGTTCACCTTTTCCACAATTTTGTACGGACCCTCGGCTCTCGGCATCAATTTGTTCTTCCGTTTGCTTGGGAATCTTTCTTTTCTCAAATGTATCCAAACCAAGTCGCCAACATCAAATAATCTCGCCTTTTTATTTTTGTTCGACTTAGTTTGTATATTTCATTTACTTCTTTAATCCGTTCCGTATCTTTTCATGTAACTTCACCATTGATTTGAGTTTTGCTTCGGCGTCTTTGTGAACCAACTCGTTGCTCGGTAAGGGAATCAAGTCCAATGGCAAGTGCGGATTTAATCCGTATACCACTTCAAAGGTGAATGGGCCGTGGCATAGCAGGGTGATCGGTTGTATGCGAATTCGGCATGAGCAAGTTTAACGTCCCAATCTTTCGAGTTTTATTTACCAACCCTCGTAATAATGCTCCCAAGGTTCGATTAGTTACCTCGATGCATCCGTCGGTTTGCGGGTGATGTGAAATCTTGAATAGGAGTTTAGTACCTACTTTCCTCCATAAAGTATTCGAAGTAACTCGAAATTTGGAATCTCGATCCGACACGATAGTTTTGGAACTCCGTGTAAGCGAACTACTTCTCGGAAGTACAAGTACGCCACGTTGCTTGCATCATCGGTTTTGTGGCACGCGACAAAGTGAGCCATTTTGAAAAGCGGTCGGCGACCACCATGATCGAGTCCTTGCCTCGTTGAGTACGAGGTAAAGCCACAATAAAATCCATCGAGACATCCTCCACGGTCGTAACGGTATCGGCAGCGGCATGTATGTACTCGACTTGAGCGAACTTTTCATCATGTGACAAGTTACGCATTTGCTCACGATTGTCGACATCACCATACATTTTCGGCCAAAAGAAATGTTCTTTTAGCACCTCTGATTTTGGTCGAGCCGAAATGACCGGCTAATCCCCCTCGTGCGCCTCCCGAACCGGCAATTCCCGAATTGTATGTCTCGGCACACATAATTTATTTCCTTGAAAAGAAAGCCATCCTGTAAAACAAATTCCTCAAATGCAGGGCCGTTTTACAACGGTTAAAAATTTCCCGAAGTCCAAATCGTCGTTGTAATGATCTTTCAAAGTCTCGAACCCCAACAAGCGAACATCTAGCATCGACAGAAAGCATACCGTCTCGATAGTGCATCCGCCACTACATTACTCTTCCGTCTTTGTACTTGGATGAAAAGTGAAAAGATTGTAAAAATTCCACCCATTTTGCATGCCTCGGGCTTACCTTACTTTGTCCGTTGATGTATTTCAACGACTCATGATCCGAATGCGGCACGAAATGTTTGAGCGTAGATAATGACTCCAATGGTCGAGTGCTCTTACGATAGCATAGAACTCCTTGTCGTAAGTACAATAATTCACTCGGGCGCCACTTAACTTCTCCGAAAAATAGGCAATGGGGCGGCCTCTTTGAATAAGCACTTGCCCGATTCCAACTCCGCTAGCGTCGCATTCTACCTCAAACGGTTGTGAAAAATCGGGTAACGTCAAAATCGGCGCTTCACATAATTTCCCTTCAAATTTTCAAAAGCCTTTTGGGCCGCCTCGTTCCATGCAAAGGTTCCCTTTTCGGACACTCGTGATCGGATTTGGATATAGTGCTAAAGTCCCGTATGAATCGTCGGTAAAGCAGGCGAGGCCATGAAATGGCCGTACCTCGTGATTGTCTTTGGGGTCGGCCACGACTTGATTGCCGCGATCTTCTCTTGGTCGGCCAAAACTCCGTCTTTGAAACAACATAGCCGAGAAAGACAAGACTCTCGACTAGGAAAGTACACTTCTCCCGTTTTCCATAAAGTTTTTGTTCCCTTAGCGTCTCAAACACGTACCGCAAATGTTCGAGATGTTCTTCTACGGACCATTTGTAGATCAAAATGTCGTCTAAGTACACGACAACAAACTTTCCCAAGAAAGGTTTAAGAACCTCGTTCATCAACCTCATAAAGGTGCTCGGGCGTTGGTGAGGCCGAATGGCATCACAACCCATTCGTAAAGTCCATTCTTCGTTTTAAACGCCGTTTTCCATTCGTCTCCCTCGCATGCGGATTTGATGGTATCCGCTCAGTAAATCAACTTTGGAAAATATAACCGAGCCATGTAACTCGTCCGGCATGTCGTCTAGTCTCGGGATGGGAAACCGATACTTGACGGTGATGTTATTCACGGCTCTCTGTCAATACACATTCGCCATGTTCCGTCTTTTTTGGTACGAGTAGAACTGGAACCGCACACGGACTTAAACTTTCTCGGACATATCCGTGATTCATGAGTTCATCAATTTGACGTTGTAGTTCTTTAGTTTCTTGGGATTACAACGTCGCCGCTTTGTTCGGTAATGGAGCTCGGTATAAGATCAATCGGTGTTCAATCCAGCGGATAGGAGGTACTCCTACCGGCAAGTCTTCGGGAAATACGTCATCAAACTCGTGTAATAATACGTCTATCTCTTCCTCATCTTGCGATTTTGTGGCAAGATTTCGGTCCTCTTTGATCATCATCAAATAAACACGTTCGCCATCGTCAATGGCGTGTTCGACTTCTTTCGTTTGCAAACATCGTAAGTTTCGGTCCTTCGACTTTTTCGAACTCATCGTCAGGATAGCTAGACGTGACATATGTTTAAGAACAATTTTTTTACCTTTGTCACTTATCTCATACTCATTACTACTCCCTCGATGTAGTACGTACCGATCAAATAACCAAGGTCTTCCTAATAACACGTGACATGCGTCCATCGGTAGTACATCGCATGTAATGTCATCGCCATACGAACCCATGGTGAGTCCGACCTTCACTTGCCTTGATACTTTCACCTTGTTTCCATCATCGAGCCAATGGAGTGCATACGGTTTAGGATGGGCCGTGGTGATCAAACCGAGTTTTGAAACCATCTCGCTTGATGCCACGTTTGTACAACTTCCACCGTCAATGATCAAGCTACACCATTTATCTCCGACACGACACTTCGTGTGGAAGATTTAGTCCGTTGTTCTTCGTCACTTGGGGCGGCCTTCGTTTGTAACATGCGAAGGACAAGGTTCGTGTCATAGTTCGGGGCATCGTATGCCTCGCATTCTTCTTCTTCTTCGTCGACTTCTAAGTTAAAACGTCTCCAACTCTTTCTTCTTCGGCTAATAATTCCTCTCGGGCGGCTATGGCCTCTCGCAACGTTACAATCCTCCGATTTGGACAAGCACTTTGATAGTGTCCAAATCCTTGACATTGAAACAGGACTTTAGATAAGCTTGTTTCTTTTGGTGTGATAGGAGTTTTGGAAGGGTAATGTGGTGGCTTGTGGTGACAGTTTTGGAAACGAGCTAGAACTCGCGCCAAAGTTGGTATTTCCGTATTTAGGTGGGAATTCGGGTTTAGAGAATTTGGTTTTGTTTTGATTTTCCAACTTTATGCAAAGCCCGCATAAAGTATCGAAGTACGAATAGGGGTAGAGTTCCACGGAATTAGCAATATTTTTGTTCAAACCTCGTAGGAAGCGGGACATGCGCAATTCTTCGCTTTCTTCAAGTTCTCCCATCAAGGATAAGTTTTCAAACTCCTCGATGTACTCCTCGACACTTAGCTTTCCTTGCGTGAGGTCGAAATTTTGATCTGAGACTTAGCTTGTGTGTGGCAGGGACATATCTTTTCGTAGTTTCCTTTTTAGGGAATCCCACGACGTATCTTCTCTTTTAAGCCACGACTTCTTTGCGTCTTCATTCGCTCAAACCAAAGGGAAGCTCCTTTCCAAGTTTGAGAATCGCGTACTTGCAACGTACCTCGTCAGAGCTCCTTGAACTCAAACATTCGTTCAATTTTTCTTTCCCACTCCAAATAAACCTCGGGATTGGTGCCGCCTACGAACTCAGGAAGTTCTGGTCTTGTATTCATCCGCATGTCGTGGTGCATGCATGGTGTCATGTCCTCGTCGTGCATGGATTACGGGCTCGGCAAGCCACGAAGAACGTCACGTAGTTGTGCTACTTCTTCATCGGTGAACGCCATCTTCTTGATGATGTCGAAGCGTGAGACAAATGTCTCGATACCACTTATGATACGAACTACGTAAGTAATGCGTATAAACACAACGGAAGATTAACAAGTTTGCAATATGGATCAAAAATTACAAAGGTGATGGGCGAATTTAATGGGATTCGGTAGTGATATAGTAGGATGTACGGAGTTTGGTGTGTTTTTATCGAACTAGACCTATAACTCGATAAAAGGGTAATCTCTTCCCAAGACCTTTTGAGAATTGATCAAGTTAAAATCTCGAGACTCGTCGAAACAATAACTAAGGTTTGTCGAACTCGTTCAACGTATATTTCAAAGGAAATACAAAGTTTATTATGATTCTCGATGAATTACAAGTACAACGAACACTACTATATATAGTAGTTTACAACCGTCTGAAAATACAACAAAACGAAAAAACGAACTTCCTAGCAACATCATTTCGGCGAAATCCAAGGGTGAGATATCAAGTCTCTTGGTGTTATTAGGTGAAAGGGACATGAAGCACTCTTGGTCTTTGATGGTGACATGAAGTAGAACAAAATCCTCCTTCCCATGCATGCATTCGGCCGATCACATTTTAGGGGATTTGGTGTAGATTTGTGATATCCTCCTTCTTGGAACTACATGGTGATAATGAAATGAGGGATAGTGACATGATGAAGAAAATCTTCACTCCATCCATTTGGTTCGGCCGTTTGTGACAAGGTGGGGAAGGAGGGAATCACTTCTTTATTTTGTAAAGATATGAAGTCAAGATATGTCCCTTTCAAGCATGATATGGCCGATTTTCTCATGCTTTCGGACCGATTCCGTCGTCGAATTCTACGTTATTCCGATTCCGATTAACAACGTAACTCCAAGTCGCGTATTCTTTTCTCCCAAATATAATGATGCATGGCCATGCGAATTTGCATCATCCTGGATGTCGATTTTTATTGGAGATTCTCCGACTGGAATATTAGATATCGTATCAATTACACCTTTATCAAGGAATCGAACGACTCACCAAAGTGTCAACAAAGCTCAAAAGGACCAACGGTAACAAGAATGGTAAATTCGGGTATATCATCCCAACATAGTGATAATAACCATATCATGAATCATAAATTCTCAGAACATTTCATATACACGAAACGCATAATAATCACAAGAATTCAACCATCATTATAACCAACCAAGATAACTTGCCTCAATTCCATAGATGAATTGATACGAATTATTCCGGGAAAGTGGATACGTATCGTTCGGAGTATACGTAAGTGTATGATAGCGGAAGTCTTTTTACAATTAGGGGTGTTTTGGATGTATTTTGTGGGAGTAATATCGAATATGACAATGAAAATTCGAACAAATGAAAAATGGAAGTAATATCGAAAAAAGTGATAATATCGATCAAGAAGACTTGAACGATTAAGAACAAGGGTTTATCGAATTAGACCTATAACTCGATAAGGTGATTTCTTCCCAAGACCTATTGAGAATCAATCGGATTAATACTCGAAAACGCGTCGAATAAAAATCAAGTTTCGATGAAAAGCATTCACCAAGAATAGAAAACACAATGTGTATTCTTATACTTCAACATTCATAATACTCTCCCTTTACAAATGATAATCAACTCTTACTCATAGGAGGTGAAGTCTCCCACTACTAAGGAAACAAACAAAAAAAATTAAATAATTCAAAGATTTATAAAATCTTTGAATAATCAAAACAAATCAAATAAAATACATACAAGAAACATAAATCACAAAATGGGGGAAACTTAATCCCTAAAATAAGTAAAAAGGAAAAGAGAAGTCAAAAATACACAAAAGTGTATAAAATATGTGAAATTGCCGTGGGACTCGGCCGTGTCCCGTGACACGGCCATGGCCTTGATCGGCGAGCACCGGCGAGGACTCGACACGGGCGCGGCCTTGACAAGGGCGTCGCGATGACTTCGGCCGTGTCCGCTTGACACGGCGCGCGCGCGAGGGCGTCAGCGATGACTTCGGCAGGCGCGCGCGGCGAGGACCGGCGATGACTTCGACCGTGCGACGTGACAAGGACGTTTGGCAGGACTCGACAGTGTCGCCTGGCACGGTCGGGTTGGTCGGACAGCGAGATCTCCTTATCCGGAAGAGTGTGACTCGACCGTGTCGGACGACACGGTCGGATTCGGCCGACAGTCAGTTTCACAATTCTGGGACATCTTGGCACGGGCCGTGCCGGACGACACGGCCGAGTTAGGCCGGCAGTGCTCGACATTTTCCGAGAGGTGCGATATTTTCCGGCAGGTTCGACATTTTCCGGCAGGCGACGATATTTTCCGGCAGGTTGTGTCATTTTTCGGCTTGTGTCCGTTTTCCCGCCTAAAAATGTTGCCGATCGTGCATGACGCATTGTAAGGCCGTTTATTTTGATCCTTGCTCGTCTTCTTCATTTTGACTGGTTAATTTCGTATCATCCCCTCCCTGATACGAATTACGTAAGTAATGCGTATAAACACAACGGAAGATTAACAAGTTTACAATATGGATCAAAAATTACAAAGGTGATGGACGAATTTAATGGGATTCGGCCGTGATATAGTAGGATGTACGGAGTTTGGTGTGTTTTTATCGAACTAGACCTATAACTCGATAAAAGGGTAATCTCTTCCCAAGACCTTTTGAGAATTGATCAAAGTTAAAATCTCGAAACTCGTCGAAACAATAACTAAGGTTTGTCGAACTCGTTCAACGTATATTTCAAAGGAAATACAAAGTTTATTATGATTCTCGATGAATTACAAGTACAACGAACACTACTATATATAGTAGTTTACAACCGTACGAAAATACAACAAAACGAAAAAAACGAACTTCCTAGCAACATCATTTCGGCCGAAATCCAAGGGTGAGATATCAAGTCTCTTGGTGTTATTAGGTGAAAGGGACATGAAGCACTCTTGGTCTTTGATGGTGACATGAAGTAGAACAAAATCCTCCTTCCCATGCATGCATTCGGCCGATCACATTTTAGGGGGATTTGGTGTAGATTTGTGATATCCTCCTTCTTGGAACTACATGGTGATAATGAAATGAGGGATAGTGACATGATGAAGAAAATCTTCACTCCATCCATTTGGCTCGGCCGTTTGTGACAAGGTGGGGAAGGAGGGAATCACTTCTTTATTATGTAAAGATATGAAGTCAAGATATGTCCCTTTCAAGCATGATATGGCCGATTTTCTCATGCTTTCGGACCGATTCCGTCGTCGAATTCTACGTTATTCTGATTCCGATTAACAACGTAACTCCAAGTCGCGTATTCTTTTCTCCCAAATATAATGATGCATGGCCATGCGAATTTGCATCATCGTGGATGTCGATTTTTATTGGAGATTCTCATTGGAATATTAGATATCGTATCATTCCCTCCGTCTTTGAAAGGAATTGACCTCAATCCGCAATGCCATCGTCGTCAAGATAAGGTGAGAGATCACCTACGTTGAATGTCGCGTGTACTCCGTATTCGCCCGGGAGTTCGACTTTGTATGCGTTGTCGTTCACTTTTTCCACAATTTTGTACGGACCCTCGGCTCTCGGCATCAATTTGTTCTTCCGTTTGCTTGGGAATCTTTCTTTTCTCAAATGTATCCAAACCAAGTCGCCAACATCAAATAATCTCGCCTTTTTATTTTTGTTCGACTTCCGTTTGTATATTTCATTTACTTCTTTAATCCGTTCCCGTATCTTTTCATGTAACTTTATCATGGATTTGAGTTTTGCTTCGGCGTCCTTGTGAACCAATTCGTTGCTCGGCAGGGGAATCAAGTCTAATGGCAAGTGCGGATTTAATCCGTACACCACTTCAAAAGGTGAATGGGCCGTGGCATAACCGGGTGATCGGTTGTATGCGAATTCCGCATGAGCAAGTTTAACGTCCCAATCCTTCTGTGTTTTATTTACCAACCCTCGTAATAATGCTCCCAAGGTTCGATTAGTTACCTCGGTGCATCGTCGGTTTGCGGGTGATGTGAAGTCTTGAATAGGAGTTTAGTACCGACTTTCCTCCATAAAGTATTCGAAGTAACTCGAAATTTGGAATCTCGATCCGACACGATAGTTTTGGAACTCCGTGTAAACGAACTATTTCGGAAATACAAGTCCGCCACATTGCTTGCATCATCGGTTTTGTGGCACGCGACAAAGTGAGCCATTTTCGAAAAACGGTCGACGACCACCATGATCGAGTCCTTGCCTCGTTGAGTACGAGGTAAAGCCACAATAAAATCCATCGAGACATCCTCCCACGGTCGTAGCGGTATCGGCAACGGCATGTATGTACCCGACTTGAACGAACTTTTCATCATGTGACAAGTTACGCATTTGCTCACGATTGTCCGACGTCACCATACATCTTCGGCCAAAAGAAATGTTCTTTTAGTACTTCTCTGATCTTGGTCGAGCCGAAGTGGCCGGCTAGTCCTCCTCCGTGCGCCTCCCGAACCAGCAATTCCCGAATCGTATGTCTCGGCACACATAATTTATTTCCCTTGAAGAGAAAGCCATCCTGTAAAACAAATTCCTCGTACGGGGCCGTTTTACAACGGTTAAAAATTTCCCCGAAGTCCAAATCGTCGTTGTAGTGATCTTTCAAAGTCTCAAACCCCAACAAACGAACATCTAGCATCGACAGTAAGGCATACCGTCTCGATAGTGCATCCGCCACTACATTACTCTTCCCGTCTTTGTACTTGGATGAAAAGTGAAAAGATTGTAAAAATTCCACCCATTTTGCATGTCTCGGGCTTAGCTTACTTTGTCCGTTGATGTATTTCAACGACTCGTGATCCGAATGCAGCACGAAATGTTTCGAACGCAGATAATGACTCCAATGATCGAGTGCTCTTACGATAGCATAGAACTCCTTGTCGTAAGTACAATAATTCACTCGGGCGCCACTTAACTTCTCCGAAAAATAGGCAATGGGACGGCCTCTTTGAATAAGGAGTGCGCCGATTCATACTCCGCTAGAGTCGCATTCTACCTCAATCGTGTTTGAAATATCGTGTAACGTCAAAATCGGCGCTTCACATAATTTCCCCTTCAAATTTTCAAAAGCCTTTTGGGCCGCCTCGTTCCATGCAAAGGTTCCCTTTTCGGACACTCGTGATCGGATTTGGATATAATGCTAAAGTCCCGTATGAATCGTCGGTAAACGGCGAGGCCATGAAATGACCGTACCTCGTGATTGTCTTTGGGGTCGGCCACGACTTGATTGCCGCGATCTTCTCTTGGTCGACCAAAACTCCGTCTTCGAAACAACATAGCGAGAAAGACAAGACTCTCGACTAGGAAAGTACACTTCTCCCGTTTTCCATAAAGTTTTGTTCCCTTAGCGTCTCAAACACGTACCGCAAATGTTCGAGATGTTCTTCTACGGACCGATGTAGATCAAAATGTCGTCTAAGTACACGACAACAAACTTTCCCAAGAAAGGTTTAAGAACCTCGTTCATCAACCTCATAAAGGTGCTCGGGCGTTGGTGAGGCCGAATGGCATCACAACCCATTCGTAAAGTCCATTCTTCGTTTTAAACGCCGTTTTCCATTCGTCTCCCTCTCGCATGCGGATTTGATGGTATCCGCTCCGTAAATCAACTTTGGAAAATATAACCGAGCCATGTAACTCGTCCGAAGCATGTCGTCTAGTCTCGGGATGGGAAACCGATACTTGACGGTGATGTTATTCACGGCTCTCTCACAATACACATTCGCCATGTTCCGTCTTTTTTTGGTACGAGTAGGCGGAACCGCACACGGACTTAAACTTTCTCGGACATAGCCGTGATTCATGAGTTCATCAATTTGACGTTGTAGTTCTTTGGTTTCTTGGGATTACAACGTCGCCGCTTTGTTCGGTAATGGAGCTCCCGGTATAAGATCAATCTGGTGTTCAATCCCGCGGATAGGTGGTAATCCTACCGGCAAGTCTTCGGGAAATACGTCCGAAAACTCGTGTAATAGTGCATCTATCTCCTCCTCATTTTGCGATTTGGTGGCAAGATTTCGGACCTCCTTGATCATCATCAAATAAACACGTTCGCCATCGTCAATGGCGTGTTCGACTTCTTTCTCGTTTGCAAACATCGTAAGTTTCGGTCCTTCGACTTTTTTCGAACTCATCGTCCGGATAGCTTGAGGTGACATAGGTTTAAGAACAATTTTTTTACCTTTGTCACGTAACTCATACTCATTACTCCTCCCTCGATGTAGTACGTCCCGATCAAATAACCAAGGTCTTCCTAACAACACGTGACATGCGTCCATCGGTAGTACATCGCATGTAATGTCATCGCCATACGAACCCATGGTGAGTCCGACCTTCACTTGTCTTGATACCTTCACTTTGTTCCCATCATCGAGCCAATGGAGTGCATACGGCTTAGGATGGGCCGTGGTGATCAAACCGAGTTTTGAAACCATCTCGCTTGATGCCACGTTTGTACAACTTCCACCGTCAATGATCAAGCTACACCATTTATCTCCGACACGACACTTCGTGTGGAAGATTTGGTCCCGTTGTTCTTCGTCACTTGGGGCGGCCTTCGTTTGCAACATGCGAAGGACAAGGTTCGTGTCATAGTTCGGGGCATCGTATGCCTCGCATTCTTCTTCTTCTTCGTCAGCTTCTAAGTTAAAAACGTCTCCAACTCTTTCTTCTTCGGCTAATAATTCCTCTCGGGCGGCTATGGCTTCTCGTAACGTCACAATCTTCCGATTCCGACAAGCACTTTGATAGTGTCCAAATCCTTGACATTTGAAACATCGGACTTTAGATAGGCTCGTCTCTTTTGGTGTGGTAGGGGTTTTTGGAATGGTAGTAACGGACTGGCTTGTGGTGACAGGTTTTGGAAACGAGCTAGAACTCGCGCCAAAGTTGGTATTTCCGTATTTAGGTGGGAATTCGGGTTTAGAGAGTTTGGTTTTGTTTTGATTTTCCAACTTTATGCAAAGTCCGCATAAAGTATCGAAGTCAGAATAGGGATAGAGTTCCACGGAATTAGCAATATTTTTGTTCAAACCTCGTAGGAAACGGGACATGCGCAATTCTTCGCTTTCTTCAAGTTCTCCCATCAAGGATAAGTTTTCAAACTCCTCGATGTACTCCTCGACACTTAGCTTTCCTTGCGTGAGGTCAGAAATTTTTCGGTACAGACTTAGCTTGTGTGTAGCCGGGACATATCTTTTTCGTAGTTTCCTTTTTAGGGAATCCCACGAACGTATCTTCTCTTTTCCGGCACGACTTCTTTGTGTCTTCATTCGCTCAAACCAAAGGGAAGCTCCCTTTCCAAGTTTGAGAATCGCGTACTTGCAACGTACCTCGTCATTGAGCTCCTTGAACTCAAACATTCGTTCAATTTTTCTTTCCCACTCCAAATAAACCTCAGGATCGGTGCCGCCTACGAACTCCGGAAGTTCGCTGGTCTTGTATTCATCCGCATGTCGTGGTGCATGCATGGTGTCATGTCCTCGTCGTGCATGGATTCTGGGCTCGGCAAGCCACGAAGAACGTCACGTAGTTGTGCTACTTCTTCATCGGTGAACGCCATCTTCTTGATGATGTCGAAGCTGTGAGACAAATGTCTCGATACCACTTATGATACGAATTACGTAAGTAATGCGTATAAACACAACGGAAGATTAACAAGTTTACAATATGGATCAAAAATTACAAAGGTGATGGACGAATTTAATGGGATTCGGCCGTGATATAGTAGGATGTACGGAGTTTGGTGTGTTTTTATCGAACTAGACCTATAACTCGATAAAAGGGTAATCTCTTCCCAAGACCTTTTGAGAATTGATCAAAGTTAAAATCTCAAACTCGTCGAAACAATAACTAAGGTTTGTCGAACTCGTTCAACGTATATTTCAAAGGAAATACAAAGTTTATTATGATTCTCGATGAATTACAAGTACAACGAACACTACTATATATAGTAGTTTACAACCGCGAAAATACAACAAAACGAAAAACGAACTTCCTAGCAACATCATTTCGAAATCCAAGGGTGAGATATCAAGTCTCTTGGTGTTATTAGGTGAAAGGGACATGAAGCACTCTTGGTCTTTGATGGTGACATGAAGTAGAACAAAATCCTCCTTCCCATGCATGCATTCGGCCGATCACATTTTAGGGGGATTTGGTGTAGATTTGTGATATCCTCCTTCTTGGAACTACATGGTGATAATGAAATGAGGGATAGTGACATGATGAAGAAAATCTTCACTCCATCCATTTGGCTCGGCCGTTTGTGACAAGGTGGGGAAGGAGGGAATCACTTCTTTATTATGTAAAGATATGAAGTCAAGATATGTCCCTTTCAAGCATGATATGGCCGATTTTCTCATGCTTTCGGACCGATTCCGTCGTCGAATTCTACGTTATTCCGATTCCGATTAACAACGTAACTCCAAGTCGCGTATTCTTTTCTCCCAAATATAATGATGCATGGCCATGCGAATTTGCATCATCCTGGATGTCGATTTTTATTGGAGATTCTCCGACTGGAATATTAGATATCGTATCACTCCCTCATCAAGATAATTCACTAAAGCCTCTACGTATTTGATCTCGAAAATGTCCGCAGTGCGTACATGGCCCAAAATCTGGAGACGATAAGTAGTATGGGATCTCCGGGAATCACCAAACAAATAACTATCATTATTAATGAAATAATAATAATTATTATTCTGTGAGGCAAAATCTTTATCATCGTGGTTGAAACCATTGGATGCAATTTCAAGAACCAAGAAAATTGCCTCGGAATCACCTTTCACATCAAAATATTGGGAAGGCTCATCTTTAGGCTCGGTATCATAAACAGGAATCACTGGGTAAATATAGCACCGTTCTTTATCTTTATCAAAAATAGGTGGTCCATCATAATTATGGATTTCATGAAGCATGGTCGTGTGGCATGGTGGTTGTGAGACATGGGGAGCTGGATCTTGATCCGCTACTGCTGTTATAGCGACAATCAGGGCTGCCAAGACTGGGGAAGATGGCGGTGGCAGCACAGGTAAATTATCGTCATCCCATTGACAAGAACTGTCAAAAACTCCATCAATGGCGGTAGCCAAGTGAGACCAGAAGAAATCAAATTCCTCCATTTTATTTGCAGAATCGATATGGCTAGAATCAAGTTCCTCACCATTAACATAAGTTGGTCCGTCTTGGTCAAATTGGCCAGCACAACCAATTGGTCTATGCTCAAAATAGCAAGATCCAGGTTCGTCAACTAGGGAAACACGGCTTAATTCATCTTCTCCGTTGAATTGCGCCATTGAAAACTCTGTCTCGTCTACTTCATTAAAAATAGTGGTAGGGACATCGTCTTTATCGAAAAATGGCCTTGCTGGAAATTCTTCGATGGGGATAAACCTTAGATCGAAGGTCGGTGGCGGGGCGTCGAAGGATTGGTGGTAAGATGGGGATTTGAACCTTCGATTGAAATATTTTTTGAATTTAAGCCAATCTTGGATTTTAGGCTTACGTTGTTGTGAACGGGACTGTTTCAATTTTTGCCACCAGACGGCGGTGCTACTGCGGAGGCGCCTTGCCACCAACGAAATACGACGGTTGATCGGGGCAGCCTTGAAGTCTTTTTTTTTTTTTTGGGAAAAGTCAATTGCATAAATAAAATAAGAGTGGCCAAGAGAGGCTGGCCAATACCCGACAACCATATGGAATGGTGCACCAAACAACGAACAAAGAGCAAAAGAAGGAAAACTAAGCCTACGAACAAATGGCTACCAAAGCTACAAAGCCTAGAAAGATACAAACAAAAGTGGAACTACCAAGCTATCCTCCAAATACGACGAAGAGCCACAGTAGATAGAGAACGAGCTGGCCATCTATGAGAGATAATATCACGAACAAGACCTATCCCCTGGAAAGTAACCGAATGAGGATCTCGACGGCTCTGGCCAAACCTCCTCTCGTTCCTCTCCTGCCAAATCAAATAGACCAACGCAGAAGAAGAATACGGTAAGCCACGTTGACCACGTGCTTACCTCTCCACCTTCTAGCTGCCCACAATACCCCGAGCTCCACACGAGAATGGGGCCAACGAAAGCGAACGGCCCTCCTAGCAATAAAAATACACCTCCTAGAATAAGGGCACTGAAAGAAAAGGTGGGAGTGCGTCTCTACCGCCATACCACAAAGAACACAAATCCCATCAATATCTGAAGCCAAGGCTTATCCATAGTCGATAACCGCTCTGAATAGCCAACCGAGAGGATGAAAGAGTGTCTCGGGATCTTTCGGTCCGTGCAAGAGCGGAGCCCAAGGAACAGGGGCGAATAACCTCGAGGAACCGAAGAGCGAAGAGGATGAAAAATCCCGAACTAAGCGGTCTCCATAAAACGCGATCTCGACCCCCATTAATATGTGGCAAAGCGAAGTAATGCGCAAAGCTCGGGCTATCCGCCACCGGCCACTCCCAAGAACCCTCAACAATAACCGAATCAAGCCTAGCACCCACGTCGATGCCGGACCACGAGGAGCTCTAGGAGTAATGCCTAATCACACCCATAGAATGCCGGGGTCCGACCACAAGAAGAAGGATGAGCCATCTCGATGGAATCCGAAATGCTCCCATAACAAGGGGCCTTGATTTGAAAGCCGACGCCAATACCAAGCTGAAGCAGGAGAAACACTAAGGTCCCAAAAAGAACACTGCTGCAACTTAAAAGTCCGAACCCAATTAACCCAGACAGAGCGATTAGAGCCCGTGATAAGAGCCCAGATATGACGAGCCATCGGCGCCGATTCTGGAGCCTCAACGGAATGATGCCACGGCCCCCACAATCCACATCCAAGCAAACCTTAGCCAGGCCACCTTGGCAGGCCGAATCATGAGAACCTCGCGGAGGAACCGCCCGATCGTTTCTCAATCAAAGAGAGAACGCCCTTAGGCAAAATAAAACTACCAGCCCAATAAATATGTAAAGAAGATAAGACAGAGCGAATAAGCCGGCACCGACACGCCATGGAAAGAGCAAGACTAGCCCACGAACTCGGACGACCATCAATCGAATCAATCAAAGGGAAACACATAGCAATTGTCGGCTTTGAAGTAATCAAGGAACTCCCAAATACCTCACGGAAGTGACCTAGCCGAAACCCTAACAAGCTACTGAAGGCCAGGGCCCCCTGAGCACTAGCCGATAGAAAGATATTACTCTTACTCGGGTTGGCCGGAGCCCGAAGGGAAGCAAAGATCTCAATACTTTTCTTGAACAAGCGAGAGACAACATCGGGATTACGTAAAAGGAGGAGGTCATCGGCAAAAGCAAGCATGAAGGTGCGTGTTGCCAAACACTTCCAAAGGGAATCGAACCGGAGTCCGAGCGATCTCATGGGCGATAATACCATGGAGGACCTCCATAACAATAACAAATGAGATACGGAGAGATAGGGTCACCTGCCTCGGCCCCTACGGCCCCTAAAGATACCCTCAGCATCTCCATTCAAGGAGATCGAGTAAGCCGGAGTGGTGATACACTCCCTGACCCAAGCAATAAACGTCTGGTGGAACCCCATACATTGCAGAGCAATCAAAACAAAATCCCATTCAACAGTGTCGTAAGCTTTCATAAGATCAACCTTAAAGACACACCAACTCGGCATCCCTCTTTGCCCATAACCATGCAGAAGCTCTGGGCGAGAAGGATATTATCACTAATCCTTCTCCCAGGAATAAAAGCTGTCTGAGCTGGATCAATCAAGGACTCAAGGCTATCACGCATACGATGGACCATAATCTTAGAAATAGCCTTATATAAAAGGTTACAACAAGAAATCGGTCTAAAGTCAGACATGCTCCTCGGCAAAGCAACTTTAGGAACAAGAGATATAAGGGTAGTATTGATGCACGACGAATTGACCGAGGAGAAAAAATGTTTAATAGCGTAAGTAATCTCACCCCCAATAATCGGCGGGCACTTCGATAAGAAGCGGCATTGAACCCATCGGGGCACGGGGCCGAATTCATATCGAACCCAAAGAAAAGAGCGAACCTCCTCATGAAACCGGTTCGATCATATGTAACGCAACATCGGGAGGAAGAGAAGAAGAGACAAAGGGTCTCACTGATTGTACGATATAGCCGAACCCGATCCGAAGAACCCAATAACCTCTCATAGAACCCAACTACCTCATCCCGAATGAGAACGAGATCGATACTCAATGCCGGCCTCGAAACCCGGCTAAAAATCCATGAACGAGCCCTCCTAGAGGCAACCCTCCGGAAGAAGAAAGCGTAACACCGGTCCCCATCCTTGAGCCACGCTAGCTAGCTTGGCCGTTACTGAGCGAGGACCTCTCTGGGAAACATGGAAGAGAACACCCACTGCAACACCCTTCTAAGCTGTAGCGTAGTCGACAAAGGAAACTCTCTAAGGATAGAGGGCTGCAGAAAGGAAAGCCGACGCCGAAGCCACATTAATAGCCAAGTCCCTTTCCTCTTCCTCATAGCGAAAGACATGCTTAAGGGCATCTAACTTCCTATAGATCGCATAGAAGGGGCTCCCACAATAAGATGATGCCAAATACCAAAGACAGCGGGTGAAGTCATCGAATCGGCCGAGAAAGTTATCAAACTCGAACATCTTACCCCTATGACGGACAAGCTACCAATACCAAAGATAAGCGGGCTATGATCAGAGGTCCGAGGCAAATCGCAAGTATAGGAGTAGTCAGAATGAGAAATAAACCACTGCGGATTACCCAGGACTCTATCTAACCGTTTCCACAAGGATCTAGGAGAAGGGCTCTTATTGTGCCACGAGAACCAGGAGCCCAACATCGGAAGCGTCTCTAGATCGACGCCGTTGTAACTCCCTGAACTCCAACATAGGGAGCTCATCATCATGATGAGTCACCTCTCCACCTAAGATCTCGCTACAATCCAAAACAGCATTAAAGTCGCCCATAATCACCCAAGGCTCGCTAACATGCAGAACAGAAAAATCAGTCAAGAACTGCCAAAGAAGTCTCCTCTGGATAGCATCAGTAGAACCATAAGCAAAAGTAACTAGGAAACTGGACGAGTCAATAAGCGAAATAATCCGACAGTGAATAAGCTGAGGATCAATAGCTATAATATCAACGGAGACCACGCCGGAATCCCAGCCCAGCCAAATCCGCTTACCCGGCCCGTTCCCATAATCAAAAAACCACTTCCACGAAGCATTAACCAGAGAAGCAATATGCCTCGAGTTACCAACCGAGACTTTCGTCTCCAGTAAGGCAACACAACAAAGACTAAAAGAAGAAATGACCTCCCGGACCGAGTTCTGATGGTCCGGACGGTTCAGGCCACGGACATTCCACAGTGCGAGATTAATCATCTAACACCCTCGAGAAGGGCCGCATCGATATAGGGCCCATAGAAGAAGAACTAGAACAAAGCGACGAGTCGACAAACCCAGGAATCTCAACCTCAATATCATCGGTGAGACCAGAAAGAGCCGCAAACATGTTGTGAGACGGCTCAAACACACCAAGAGAAACCCTCCTAGGCGACACGATAGGAGAGCCGGTAGTAACCAAGGAGAACGTAGAGACACTACTCAACTGGTTCAAACCAGCCCCACGACCTCCAGAGCCCCGGCTAACACCACATCAGGGCCCCCGGAGCAGACATGAGGGCAAACCCGGCTGAGCGAGCCCCCCAACCGGAACCAGATCCAACGAGGACCCCAGACCATGAGCGCTGAGGAGCAGGCTTAGCCACATAAATACGAGCACCTTAACACCTTGAACCGGAGGCTTAGAAGTGCTCGGGCAAACCCGATCACGATGCCCGAAAACTCTACAAACACCACACCGATGAGGTAACCATTCATACTCAACATGGATCCTCCTAACAGCAGGACAATCACCATCAGATGGAATAACCATAAGGAACGAGCGAATCGGGCTAGTATCAGCGTCTAACATGACGCAAACTCTAGCATAATCCACTTTCAGACAGTTTCTGGTGAAAACATCAGCAAAAAGAGGCTCCCCTATAGCACTAGCAGTAATACTAAGCCCCTCGTCAGTCCAATACTCGAGGGGGACATCACGAAGTTTCACCCAAACAGGGACATGTTTAGGTTGAACCTTCATAAGGGACATACCAAGCTTCCACCGGGTAAGGAAAATAGACTGGCCCTGAATCAGCCACGGCCCACCCTCTAACGCCTCGGACAAAACTCGCTCACTATCAAACTTGAAGAAAAAGAATCCCCCCTCAGAGGAGAACACCTCCTTAAGCCCCTTCCACGCCGACATAAAATAATTCTTGACCAAGCTAAGAGGAGGGGCTTTCCCCAAAAAATAACCAACTAATGTGAAAAGCCACTTCTTAGAACCTTCAATACCAACACTAACATCCGGTTTCACAATAAGCTCGCCATTTTGAATTTCAGGTTTCACATACCGAAGGCCCCTTTTCTTACCAACTATAGTATCATTAATTCCAGCAGGAACCGTATTGTCCAAAGATAAAGGAGTAGAAATTGAACCAAAGTTCATAGTCAAAGATTGTCCTGCAACACTAGGATTAACATCAATATTACAAGGCAGAGCAGCCACATTATTAATCTTGGCGTTTCCATTAATCCCAGAAGGAACACTATTATTACAAGAAATTCCCAGATTAACCAAATTACAACTTGAACCGTGAAAAACACCAGAAACCTCACCAATTCCA
The DNA here is from genome assembly GCA_033398695.1 of Orobanche coerulescens. Lineage (NCBI taxonomy): Eukaryota > Viridiplantae > Streptophyta > Magnoliopsida > Lamiales > Orobanchaceae > Orobanche > Orobanche coerulescens. The sequence goes on along the minus strand of CM065805.1, from coordinate 70,908,623 downwards.
CTGCCCAAATCAGGAGCAGAAATACCCACCGAATGAGGCTGAGGGTCAGAAATTGGGCAAATGGGAGAGCCACGTACAGGGCCCAGAAGACGTCTGGGCTTCCGAAATGGGCCAACACCCGCCTGCAGGCCCAGGACAGAATCCGACACCATACCCAGGCTTGGGTCTCCTTCGACGGCCGGTGGGGCTGGAAAAATCCCATCGATTTTGTTTTTGAGCAGCACCATATCGGATTTACTCAGGACCCTTGCCCCCAAATCAGCAAAACCGAGCACGTCAAAAGGTTTCCCAGGAACACCGGTCGCCGCAACCGGGGAGGAAACCGGCGATAACCCACACGAGGAGGACGACGTCATAAAGAACGCACCCACCACGCACCAACTCGAGGAGAGACGAACCCCAACAAACCGCCTGGGAATCGCGACTGCTAATCGCAAGACAGAGCCGACCCACAGACCCGGATCGAAGCACGAATTACACGCCCAAAACTTGGAATGACGGGACGCAAATTGCCGAACCCAATTCGCACAGGACAGATTTTAATTGAAAAATAATATTGTTATGAAGCTAATGAATTAACGAAAACAACAGCCTTGAAGTCTGAGTGCTCCTCACATGCACGGAGCCAATCTATGCACGCATCTGGATTACTATCTCCGTGAAATTCCGGTATGCTGCGGAATTTGGCCAAGAAATCAATATCGTTGGCAACGTCTCTGCGTCTTTCTTGCATATGTTGCTCCAGTAAGCCGTTTAGTGCGTCACGGAGTTTCATCAAGAAATCGAGATCGGAGAAATCCATAACACGAATCAAGAGATAGTTCTTCACAAGAAATCATTGAAGAAATCGCCCAAGGAGATGATCCTGGGCTCCGATACCACTTATGATACGAATTATTCGGGGAGAGGTGGATGCGTATCGTTCGGAGCATACGTAAGTGTATGATAGCGGAAGTCTTTTTACGATTAGGGGTGTTTTAGATGTATTTTGTGGGAGTAATATCGAATATGACAATGAAAATTCGAACAAATGAAAAATGGAAGTAATATCGGAAAAAGTGATAATATCGATCAAGAAGACTTGAACGATCAAGAACAAGGGTTTATCGAATTAGACCTATAACTCGATAAGGTGATTTCTTCCCAAGACCTATTGAGAATCAATCGGATTAATACTCGAAAATGCGTCGAATAAAAATCAAGTTTCGATGAAAAGCATTCACCAAGAATAGAAAACACAATGTGTATTCTTATACTTCAATATTCATAATACTCTCCCTTTACAAATGATAATCAACTCCTACTTATAGGAGGTGAAGTCTCCCACTACTAAGGAAACAAACAAAAAATAAAATAATTCAAAGATTTATAAAATCTTTGAATAATCAAAACAAATCAAATAAAATACATACAAGAAACATAAATCACAAAATGGGGGAAACATAATCCCTAAAATAAGTAAAAAGGAAAAGAGAAGTCAAAAATACATAAAAGTATATAAAATATGTGGGCTGCCGGCAGGGACTCGACCGTGTCCCGTGACACGGCCGCGGCGCGGTCGACAGGCGCCGACAGGGACTCGACACGGGCGCAGCGCTGACAAGGACGTCGGCAGTGACTCGACCGTGTCCGCTTGACACGGCAGCGACAGGACGTCAGCAGTGACTCGGCACAGCGCAAGGCGAGGACCGGTAGTGACTCGACCGTGCGGCGTGACAAGGACGTTTGGCAGGACTCGACCGTGTCGCCTGGCACGGTCGGGTTGGTCGGACAGCGAGATCTCCTTATCCGGAAGAGTGTGACTCGACCGTGTCGGACGACACGATCGGGTTCGGCCAAACGATCGATTTCACAGTGCAGGACATCTTGGCACGGGCCGTGCCGGACGACACGACCGAGTTCGGCCGGCAGTGCTCGGCATTTTCCGACAGGTGCGATATTTTCCGGCAGGCTCGACATTTTCCGGCAGGCGGCGATATTTTCCGGCAGGTTGTGTCATTTTCCGGCTTGTGTCCGTTTTCTCACCTAAAAATATCGCCAGACATGCATGACGCGTTGTAAGGCCGTTTATTTTGATCCTTGCTCCGTCTTCTTCATTTTGACTGGTTAATTTCGTATCATGAATAATCCTTCTTTGAATGATCAAACGAACGGTATCTCCATCTAACAATACTCACGTGAACAAGCAACCTTGAATGAAATGTAATTCATTCAACAATACATTCGTACGATAACTGTATCATTACATAGAAACAATATTCATAAATTTACTTGAATAAATCAATTATCCTATTGATCACTTTAATGTTCCAATTACAAATCATCATATGTTTATTATGTTCATTCACATATTCTAGAATTAATGTCAAATACTTGAAGTCCAGATTATTACCAATGTAACATTGTCAAAATATCTTTTCAAATCATCGGCACTTCCGATTATGATATAAGTTCGTGTTTAATTACGTTCTTCATTATTTTACCAACGATTACATTAAAACCGATTCCTATGTGAAAGCATAAGTTTAAGTTTTTAGTGAACTAAGAACATCATCTTAATTTACGTCTCTTAACACACACGGATTAATGAAATGGAATTCGGCTACTCCCTTTACTGCACTTGAATCACCACACTCACTACAATCCTCCTAAGAACATTATCAACATATTAATGTAGTGATTAACACCTCCTTAAGTTATCAACGAAATCGATTAACTTGAACATATGAAGATTACAACTGCCTTCTATCAAATCCATTATTTTACTTTTGAAGAAGTTAATAAAAACCTAGTTATATCATTGGATACTTGGAATTCTAAATATAACTTCATCCCATCTTGGGAAAATATCTTCAAAGGGTTAACATAATTCTTCCAACAATTTATCACGAAGGTATCTGTTTTACAGGGCCAAAAATATGGTTCCATATTACCTTTCAAGAATCAATTGAATGTTCAAGACAAGATTAGTATCTCCCACCTCTAATCATTAAGGATTTCATTCCTAACATGATCCTAGTGTTGAAACTATAATCAACTTCCGATTATCATGTTATTAATCAGGTTTTATCTATCATTATCAACACAACCATATTATGAAGTTATCATATATCAAGAAGTAATACTAATACCCCTAATATTGATCTTCATTTAGTTTGAGCATGATTCAATTAATTTATCATGTTTATACTAGCTTAAAATAACATTATGTGAAGTGCTTATGTACTAACATCATCATAAGCATAGATTTAATATGAGTTAAAGAAAACCAACCTCAAAATGAAGAACAACACCAACACTTCAAAGGACACACTTCAATCTCCTAATCTCCAAGTCACAAACCAAGTGCTGAAGCTCCAACACAAGATATAAGGGATAGAAATTGAGTTGGCAGGGAAGGGAATCGTTTTATCAGTGGGAAGGTTGAATGGGTTGAGCAGGAAATGAAAGGCAAGTCATATTTTTATAACCTGAACTCAGCATTACGTACGTTAAAGAGAGGGGGTTAACGTACGTTAAAGCCCTTACGTACGTAATCTCATGAACATTACGTAATCGATTTTATCAAATCTTACTGACTTGAAATACACAAATCGTTACGTACGTAAATATATAACTATTAAGTACGTAATAGCCATTAACTTGGCTATCGCGATCGACTCCCGACCACCTACCCCCGTTCGGTCCCACCCGCCGAAAGGCGGGCTGTTGAAGGATACCCCGCATTACGTACGTTAACATATGAATGTTACGTACGTAGCGTACGTAACGAACATAGGCTAACGTACGTTAAGTTCTATAACAAGCAGAAATAAAATTCTCTCAATATCACCCAACAATTAATATAGTATGAATGACCATGATTCTTAACATAGTTCGTCAATATGTTCGCTTCAATAAATACAGATGTGGTGCGATAATACTCGATTTAAATCAGAAAATACAATAGTAAAGGCGAGGGTATTACATACTCCCCCCCTTAAAAAGGAATTTTGTCCCCGAAACTAAGGGGTAAACATCTCGGGGTATTTCTCTCGCATGCTATCTTCAGTCTCCCACGTAGCTTCCTCGACTCCATGTCTCGACCACTGAATTTTTAATAAGGGAATCGGCTTGTTCCTCAGCTGTTTGACTCTCCTCTCAAGTATCCGCACAGGGCGCTCTTCATACGAATGGTCATCGGCTATTTCGACCTCGTCGAATTGAATAATGTGGCTTGGGTCAGCAACATACTTCCTCAACTGATATGGAATACATTGTGAATTCGGCTCAAGGCTGGTGGTAACGCTAAACGATAGGCTAGGTCGCCTACTCGCTCCAGGATCTCAAACGGACCAATATACCTTGGGCTCAACTTGCCTCTCTTCCCGAATCGGAAAACACCTCGAGTAGGAGATACTTTGACTAGTACATGATCACCAACCTCAAACTCGAGTGGTCATCGACGATTATCTGCATAAGATTTCTAGCAGCTTTGGGCCGTTAATAGATGACTCTTGATCAGGGTAATCTTCTCGCGGGCTGCTAATATCATATCAGGCTCCGTACCAATAGATTCAGATAAATCATCCCAACACAAAGGGGACCTACAACGGCAACCATACAATGCCTCATAAGGTGCCATCATGATCGAGGCGTACCAGCTGTTATTATATGTGAACTCCACTAATGGTAGTTGGGCTTCCCAGTCGTACTTCCAATCGAGAGCACATGCCCTCAACATATCTTCCAGAGTTTGAATAGTCCTCTCAGACTGACCATCGGTCTAAGGATGAAAAGCCGTACTGAAGTTCAACTGTGTACCCATCACATGGTGAACCGCTTTCCAGAAATGCGACACGAACCATCTGTCACGATCTGATACAATACTCTTAGGGGTATCATGCACTCTCACAATCTCTTTGATGAACAACTGGGCCAATCTCTCAGGGGCCCACGTATCCTTGATCTCCAAGAAGTGGGATGATTTAGTCAGTCGATCCACAATCACCCAAATCGTATTCATGCCTCGACGGCTCGTCGGAAAGCTAGTAATAAAATCCATCGATATGTCTTCCCACCTCCATTTGGGAATCGGAAGCGGTTTCATCATGCCAGCTGGTCGTTGATGCTCAATCTTGACCTGCTGACAGGTCAAACATTTCGAAACGAATTCGGAAACCTCCCGTTTCATGTTACCCCACCAATAATACGGCTTCAAATCCTTATACATTTTGTTCGATCCCGGGTGTATGGAATACGGGGTAGCATGAGCCTCCTTCAGAATAGTATTCCTTAACTCTTCGTCTGCTGGTACACATACTCGGTTTTTAAAGCGTATCGGTCCATCCTCGTGAACCACAAATCCAGGGGCCTTCCTCTGATCGATTTCTCCTCGAATTCTGGATAAGAATGGGTTCGTCATCTGTTTCGTCCTGACCATCTCATCAAGGGATGATGAAATCTCAAGCGTGCAAAGTTGTCCCGCGCTGTAACTAGACCTCAATCTCTGGTCTCATGAACTCTAATTGCAACTCCCTCTGGGCGGTCAAATGAGCCAGTATCTGCTCCTGCACTGTCTTATGGCTTAAGGCATCGGCAACCACGTTTGCCTTGCCTGGATGATAAAGGATCTCGATATCATAGTCTTTGATTAGCTCTAACCACCTCCTTTGTCTCATATTCAACTCCTTCTGAGTAAAAATATACTTCAGGCTCTTGTGATCCGTAAAAATCTGACAGGTAACTCCATACAGATAGTGGCGCCAGATTTTTAAAGCAAACACTACGGCTGCTAACTCCAAATCATGAGTCGAGTACTTGACCTCGTAAGGACGCAACTGTCTGGATGCATAGGTGATCACTTTCCCGTTCTGCATTAATACGCAGCCAAGGCCCTGTCTCGATGCATCGCTATATACCACGAATCCTTCCGTTCCTTTAGTAGAACCATAACAGGTGCTGAAATTAATCAACTTTTGAGTTCATCAAAACTTTGCTGACATGCTTCCGACCACAAGTACTTCTTATCTTTCCTCAACAGATTAGTCATCGGTTGAGCAATTTTGGAAAAACCTTCCACGAATCGTCTGTAATAGCCTGCTAGACCCATAAAACTACGAACTTCCTTCACGTTCTTCGGAGGTAGCCAGTCTCGGATAGCTTCTGTCTTCTGTGGGTTTACTCTCACTCCATCTCCTGATATCATATGTCCCAGAAAAATAACTTCAGACATCCAGAATTCACACTTAGAATATTTTCTATAGAGTTGTTCTCGCCTTAATGCATCGAGAACCTGACGGAGGTGACACTCATGCTCCTCATGATCACGAGAGTAGATCAGGATGTCGTCAATAAAAACGACTACAAAACGATCCAGATAATTAATAAAAACCCGATTCATCAATTCCATGAATACTGCAGGTGCATTAGTCAGTCCGAATGGCATGGCAACGAACTCATAATGCCCATAGCGAGTGCGAAAAGGTGTCTTTGGGATGTCAGACTCTCGAATCCACAATTGGTGGTACCCGGATCTCAAGTCGATCTTGGAAAATACAGCGGCTCCCTGGAGCTGATCCAATAGATCATCGATGCGAGGTAAAGGATATTTGTTCTTAATTGTTACTTTGTTCAGCTCACGGTAATCAATACACAAATGCAGCGATCCGTCTTTCTTCCGTACAAATAACATCGCGCTCCCCAAGGGGATGCACTAGGTCAAACATATCCTTTCTCAGTTAACTCCTCAAGTTGTCTTTTCAACTCCTGCATCTCAGTCGGGACCATACGATATGGTGCTTTCGAAAGCGGGGACGTCCCTGGCTCCAACTCAATGGTGAATTCTACCTCTCGCTGGGGGTAGTCCTGGAAGCTCTTCTGGAAATACATCTGGATAGTCTCGAACTACCGGAATATCAACCAATTCGACTGGTCAGTCGGTTGTCTTTGTCATGTAACACCAATAACCAATGCATCCCTGGTTCAGTAATTTCACAGCCTTCATAGCGCTGATGACTCTCCCAGAATGATTGGAATTATCACCCCGAAAAATACACTCGACGCCATCATCAGATGTGATGGTCACCATTCACTTACGGACGCTAAGAACGGCATTGTGACGATCCATCCAGTCGATACCCAAGATTACATCATCTTTAGGTAAATCAACCACAATCAAGTCGGACAACCACTCACGAGCGTTTATGCAAATCGGACAGTTCTGTACTTCACGATTCCCAATAATTCTTCTACCATCGGGTAGACTAATTACATAAGGTTCACAATTGGTAACATGATTCAATTGCAAACGACTCAAACAAGAAGTTGATACGATATCAACTATCCCAATCGAAGAGGAGTCAATAAAAATCGACATCATCGATGATACAAAGTTACACGCCCACACATCATCATACTTGGGCGAGAAGAACACGCGAATTGGAGTTACGTTATTAATCGGAACTGGAGTAACGTAAACATGACGACGAAATTAACGTTGGACTCGGAATCGATCCAAATTATGGGAGATTCGGCCGATTTAGTCCAAGATGCTTGAAGATTTTTATCAAACTCTATCTTGTCCAAGATCTTCTCCTTCCCCACACCTTTGATTTTCGGCCGAAGCATGCTCCTTGGTGAAGACTTTCATCAAGCTTTTTTCTTCATGTCAAAGTCATCAATAATAAGTCCAAGAACTTGAAAGATCTCCTCCCTCACACCCTTGATATTTCGGCCGAAGCATGCTAGGAAGAAGACTTGTATTTTCATTTTTTTCTTGTTGTTTATTTCCTTATACTACTATATATAGTAGTTCACTTGGTTGTTGTATATATCTTGAAAGTAATAAACATTGTATTTCTCTTGAAATATACGTTGAACGAGTTCAACAAAACCTTGGTTATTATTTCGATGCGTCTCGAATTATAACTTGATCAATTCTCAATAGGTCTTGAGGAGAGATTATCTTTATCGAGTTATAGGTCTAATTCGATAAAACACACTCAAATCCATATACTACCCTACCTCACGGCCGAAACCATACAAATTCGGCCACCACCTTTTATTTTTCGTTGATACTTTGAAACTTGTAAAAACCGTGATAATCTTCCGTTGTATTTTATACGTTTTACGTACACTTATATACGTAATTCGTATCATAAGTGGTATTGGAGACCGGTTTTCACGGTTCTCGACGTTACTCAAAAGGATGGCATTCACCGATGAAGAAGTAGCCAAATTGCGTGACGTTCTTCGAGGCTTGCCGGACCCCCGAATCCATGCACGACGAGGATACGACGCCATGCATGCACCACAACATGCGGATGAATTCAAGACAAGCGAACTTCCGGAGTTCGTAGGTGGCACCGATCCCGAGACTTATTTGGAGTGGGAAAGGAAAATTGAACGAATGTTTGAGTTCAAGGACCTCGATGACGGGAAACGATGCAAGTACGCGATTCTCAAACTTGGAAAGGGAGCTTCCCTTTGGTTCGAAAGAATGAAGACACAACGAGTTCGGGCCGGTAAGGAAAAGATATGTTCGTGGGATTCTCTAAAAAAGAAACTACGTAAGAGATATGTCCCGGCTACACACAAGTTAAGTTTATATCGAAAAATTTCTGACCTCACACAAGGAAATTTAAGTGTAGGAGAATACATCGAAGAGTTTGAAAACTTAACCTTGATGGGAGAACTTGAAGAGAGCGAAGAATTACGGATGTCCCGTTTCTTACGAGGCTTGAATAGAAACATTGCTAATTCCGTTGAACTCTACCCCTATCCCGACTTTGATACTTTGTGCGGGCTTTGCATAAAGTTGGAAACTCAAAACAAGATAAAATTTTCGAAACCCGAATTTCCACCTAAATTCGGAAATACCAACTTCGGCACGAGTTCTAGCTCGTTTCCAAAAACTATCACGGCGAGTCCACCCGTTACTACCATCCCAAAAATTGTTGGGATTCGGTGCCTAAATCGAAGGCCCATCGGAAGCGGTAAAACGAAAATTAATTCGATCCGAATCCCTACGAGGATCGATCGAGCTACGTATATACGAATATATAAACGAAAAGCAAGAGTCGTAAGAAACTAACCCTCGAAGTCCGTTGATTAAATGGAAACCTTCTCTTGAGCTATTCCCCAAGCTTTGGTTGATCTCTACGTATTCGATCCGCTCCAAGCCCTTGAACGATCCAACGCCGAAAGCACCGCGTCTCTACTTGCCACGCGCCGGAAAAACGACCGGAATAACAACACTTGATTAACCTCTAAGGTTACGGCTAGAATCAAATGATGAAACTTTTATTATTACACTCTAAGTGTATAATATATCTCTCAATAATTTTCTCTCAATTTTTCTCCAAGAAAAATGTAGAGGAAATGAATGAAGAATATGAATATGAGTGTTAAACTCAAAGTCTATCTCTCTCTCTCAATCCTCACGTTGGAAGCTTGTGTAATACAAGTGAGGAGAGTCTTCATTTTATTCCCCATAAAATCCTCCCAAATCAAGACCAAATAATTAAAATGAATTAATTAAAAGATCTTGTTCCCTTGATTATTCAAGTCATCCACCAACTAAGGTGGAGACTATGACCAAAGGAAAGAGGAGGGAAATTGGGATGGCCATCTAGAAGGAGCCGGGACGAGTTCGGTTCGTTTCGGACTCCCGAGAGTCCAAACAGATAAACTCCTATTCCGTTCCGATATATTTGTGTCGTTTAATTAATCCAATTAATTAAACATATCAAATACAAAATAACATAATTAATTTCTCCAAGAAATAATTATATTTATGAATTAAATTAATCACCCAGTAATTTATTTAATTCATTAGTCCGTAAATCAATTTATCTAATAAATCGATTTAGACATCCAATATCCCAATTAGATATCCAATATCTAATATTCATAATGAGAGAATTAGCTTTATTTGTTCCGTCGTCAATCCTATTGCGCGACTCGGTAGATCCGTCTCAGTCAGCAATGGGAGGAACCAAAGAGTAGTAGCACCACCTAGCCAGCCTGGCGGCCTACACTGTACCCCAACTGAGAACGAATGATTGGGATCATTCAAGAACCATTCTGTCGTGAATACCAGTATACATATAAACCCTTCTTTCAAATGTCCCGATCAAGTTATAAGGTCACGATCAGTCAAACCCTATCTTCACTTGACGCTATGCATGCGTTAATGCAAAACGAGATCATCGAGCTCTCGTGTATCTAATACAACTAGCTCCAATGCTTTGGCCAAAGACTTATGATCTCATCTGCCAATAACCGCATAGGACATATAACCCGCTCACTAACGGGAGAAAGAATTCTATCTTGGTATTCAGTAGGACTCGCTACTTGCCGTCAAGATGCACGTCGAGGTTGACCCCGCCTTAGGTTTACGGTCGAACTACTCTAATGAAAATCTTGACGTCACAAGCACATCCCTACTAAATCCTCAAGTCGAAGGTTTACGAATACCTATCACAACCTTTCGATTCCGTCATTGATCGTCCCGAGTGAAATCCGTGTGACGAATCAAGGGTGAGTCGGTTCGAGTATACTAATCCAATTAACATACCTATAACGTGTGCTCCCACTAACCATTAGTGTTCGACAGGCACTCTCCATGTCAAAGAACACGTCATACAAGTCTTCACATAAACTTAACGCCCAGTCAAGTTTCATCGACTTGCGAACGATTGAGTATTTGAGCTATAACCTTTCCAGTGCCGACCCCCTTATCCAATAAGGAGTGGAACGTTTTGCTCTCAAATACACGGACTAGTTTCTATATGTTTATTTACGAGTTAGGATTGCCAATAACTACCAGTAAATAAAGAAACATTCATTTGCCTTATATAAATGGTTTACATAATAACAAGTACAATGCCCTCACTCAACATCCTCTGAGTGGCATTCGAGGGCATACTCCTAACAATCTCCCACTTGCACTCAATGCCACACACTATGGTATCTAATACCCATGTTCTCCAGATGACGCTCCAAGCTAGTCTGAGAAAGTGGCTTGGTCAGTGGATCGGCGACGTTGTCGGCCGAGTCTACTCAGGCAAAGACAATGTATCCCTTGCGAACAAATTCTCTTAAGATATGATACTTCCTCTCAATATGTTTGGTCCGTTATGAAACCTCGGCTCCTTGGCTGCGCTACGGCTCGTCGTTGTCGCGATAAATGGAATAGGCGGCTCAAAGACATGGTATCATTTGAAGTTCTCCCGAAACTTCTTAATCCGTAACCCTTCCTTGAAGCCTCCGAGGCCGCTTGATACTCACCGACAGTGGAATCGCGATCGCGCTTTGCTTGGCACTACGCCAAGAATCTTGCTCCTCCATTAAGAGTAAATATGTAGCAAGTGGACATCGAGTCGTCCTTCGGTCCTTGGAAGTCCGAATCGGTGAATCCCACCACATCGATTCTCCACCGCCATACATCGAACCATATCTCTAGTCCTTCTTAAGTACTTGAGAACGTTCTTACGGCACCCAATGTTCCCTACACGGGTTTGCACGAAACCTACTCACCACGCTTACAGCATGCGCGATGTCAGGTCTTGTACACAACATAGCATACATAAGGCTACCCACGGCCGAAGCATATGGTATATTACTCATTTCCTTTCGTTGTTCCTCACTTTGAGGACACATCTTCAAGGTGAGTTTTAATCCATGTTGCATCGGTAGGAACCCTCTTTTAGAATCATCCATCTTAAATCGCTTTAAGATCTTATCTATATAGAGGGCTTGGGAAAGGCCTATTGTTCTCTTCGCTCTATCCCGGTAGAGTCGAATTCCAAGAATATAGGTTGCTTCGCCCAAGTCTTTCATGGAGAAATTACTCGAAAGCCAAGCTTTTACAGAACTGAGCATTCCCACATCATTTCCTATTAGTAGAATATCATCCACATATAGTACTAAGAATGCGATCTTGCTCCCACTAACCTTCTTGTATACACAAGGTTCCTCTTCATTTTGCACGAAGTCAAACTCTTTGACCGCCTCGTCAAAACGAAGGTTCCAACTACGCGACGCTTGCTTCATTTCATAAATGGAACACTGAAGCTTGCACACTTTCTGAATATCGACTTCGGACACAAAGCCTTTAGGCTGCTCCATATAGATTTCTTCCTCGAGGAATCCATTAAGGAAAGCCGTCTTTACGTCCATTTGCCATATCTCATAATCGTGGTAGGCAGCTATAGTAAGCATCATGTGAATAGACTTGATCATGGCTACGGGCGAGAAGGTATCGTGGTAATTGATCCCTTCCTTTTGGGTATAACCCTTTGCCACAAGCCTGGCCTTATAGGCGTCAACCTTGCCATCACCATCAGTCTTTCTCTTGTAGATCCACTTGTTCCCAATAGGCACTATGCCCTTGGGGCGGTCTACTAGAGTCCGCACTGATTGACATGCATCGAGTCTATCTCGGCTTCCATAGCTTCACGCCATTTCGCGAGTCTACATCCACCATCGCTTGGTCATAGGTTGTTGGGTCGGTCTCTTGGCTATCACTTGGAACCTCATGGAGACCGGCTCCTCCAAGTGCACAAGCCCATACCTCTCGTAAATGAGACACCCTACTAGACCTACGAGGTGGTTGTACTTGTGTTTGAAAGTTCGGTTCCAGTTTCTTGCAGTGTCTCTGAGGAGTTTCATTGTATTCTTCTAAAGAAATACTTCTACTGCTCCGCCTTCTGAATGAACTCATCTTCCAGAAGTGTGCTTGTAAAGCAACAATGATCCTTCGATCTTCGGGCATGTAGAATAGATATCCCATTGTCCTGCACGGAATCCAATGAAACGTCCCTTTGCGCACCTAGTTTACAACTTTTCCACCTTAGTCTTCTTGACATAGGCGACATCCCCAAATCCTAATATGATTAAGACTTGGTTTCCTTCCTCCCACATCTCATGTGGAGTTTTAGGAACGGATTTGGAAGGACACTGTTTAAGATATAAGCGGTCAGAGTGCATACCCCACGAGTAAATTGGTAAGTCAAGATAGCCCAAGATGGAACGGACCATGTTTAACAAGGTCCGTTCCTTCTTCGACACACCATTTAACCGAGGAGTACTGGAGGTGTTAGTTGTGAAACTATTCCATGTTCCTTAAGGAACTCGTCAAACTCCGTACTCATATACTCACCACCGGTCCGACCAAGTGCTTTGATATGATTACCGTTTGTTTCGACTAGGGCCTTGAATTCCCGGAATTTCTCAAAGGCCTCGGATTTATGTTTCATTAAGTATACATAACCATACAGGTATGATCATCTCGTAAACGTAATGAAATATTGATATCCATCACGTCTCGCTTCCAAAGCACCACATACGTCGGTATGGATTAATCCCGCTTTATCGGCGGCTCTTTCAAATGTCCTGTGAAGGGGACTTAGTCATTTGCCTTTAAGGCAAGATTCACAAGTAGGAAAGGGATCCGATCCCAATGGACCCATAAGTCCATCTTTTTACATCTTGTAAACCTTGGTCGACCAACATGACCAAGTCTAAGATGCCATTTCAAAACTTGATTGGTTTCATCCCTACCACATTTTCTAGTCATAGTATTCACAACTACTTTGTTCTTGAGATTTAGATGATACAATCCATTTAACAATGTAGCAAGACCCACTAGTTTATTTACGAAATAAATTTTGCAGGAACCATCACCAATGAAAAATGAAAAGCCTTTTCGGTCCATGACCGAAATGGATATAATGTTTTTGTGCCCCTTGGGCAAAACAAGTACATCTTCTAAAGTCAAAACAAAACCGGATTCTAAACCCAAAAGAAGTGATCCTATGTCGGTCGCCTCGACACTATGCCCGCTTCCGACTGTGATCATAACTTCTCTAGCTCCAAGTTTCCTACTTTGTTCGAGATCACGATTCACGGTACAAATATGAGAACTAGCACCGAATCCAAGATTCAGAAGTAGAAAATACAAGAGCGTAACAATTTGTTTCCAAAACTAAAAGTTACATGCACGAAGTGCCATGAAGAATCGGACAGTCTCTAGCCCGGTGGCCCACCACCGCACTTGAGACAAGCATCCTTCTTCTTCTTGTTCTTCGTAACCATCGGCCTTGCCCTTTTCTTTAAGGTCCTTAGCTTGCGGTCCAGTCCGCTTCTTGGTCTTTTCTTCTTATTCTTAGACCTCCGAGGTCCGGAAGAAATCACAAGAGCAGACTCCTTCATCCGCGAGTCTTCATCCGAGACCGAGCGGTCACAAGTTTGTTCATTAGCCCGGCTAAATTACATGCAATCTCATTGCGGTTGAAGTTCATAACAAGCTGTGAGAAGGAATCGGGGAGAGGCGAAGAATAAGGTCTGTTTGGAGAGAAGTATCCATTTTAAAATCAAGAGCCTCCAATCTCTCAATCATGGATATCATTTTGAGGACGTGTTCCCCAACCTTCTCATCTTCCTTCATCCTTGCACCGAACAGTTGCTTGGATATCTCATATCTAGCGATTCACTGTGCTCACCATAAAGTTCGATTAAGTGAGATAGAATCGCCAGCGAAGTCATTTTCTCATGAGCTCTCGAAACTCATTAGACATGGAAGCCATCATATAAGCACGGACTTTCACGTCATCCTTAACCCACTTTTCATGGTTTTCAATCTCTTCTGATTGGCTCGGTCCGCACAGAGGCGCCTAATGTCTGTCTCCAAGACGTATCCCAGTGCCTCTATACTGAGGACAATCATCAGATTGCGGAGCCAATCCACAAAGTTAGGTCCCATTAAGGTGTTCTTTTCGAGTAGAATTGCGAGTGGATTCATTGTCATATTGAGATTTGTCTGCATTAAGTATAATAGATTAATTAGTGACTCATTCAATTATGTTCTGAGTGTAGAATTAAGGTCTTTTCTATTCTTGTTACCCAGCTCCCACTATTTTTATCGGAATAACACACTCCCATGTGAAATCCGAAAGTATCGTCGCTCTACTTCATAGTGGTGATCGAGTTCTTTATAAATCTTAATAGAGGGCAACCGAACAGGTTTCTAGTCTATTAATTTTCATAAAGTGGTGTCCAACACCAACCCATCTAATGGATGATTCGATCTTCTTTTTCCCCTTGTTCACTCCCCTCAACCTATACGGTTTCTATGGTTCGTGAACAAGTTAAGTTTATACCATCGACCCAAATCAGTTTCACAATTGAATCTTATCCGGCAATCTATCAGGTTTCTAGGGATAAAATTTGCTCCAACCGAAGGCATCCAATGCGCTCCCGGTAATTTATCCGTCCTCCCCGAACGACTACCCCGATAACTCGGAAGCATAGCACATCCGGTTTGGATTTCAATTTCAAAACTCGATGGAGGGAAGGAAAACCTTGAAACCTTATAAACTTAATAATTTATCGTGGGAGAATTTTCGCGATTAACGTTACACTTTGCACATTAATCATTTAAGCGCGTTTGTGGCATTCATACAATATGAAACAACCATTCACAACCTAGTTGCTACCAACATGTGGTTCATGGACCGTTCCTAGAAAACAAAAACTCTGTAATCTAATTACAAGTCTTCGT
The DNA here is from genome assembly GCA_033398695.1 of Orobanche coerulescens. Classification (NCBI taxonomy): domain Eukaryota; kingdom Viridiplantae; phylum Streptophyta; class Magnoliopsida; order Lamiales; family Orobanchaceae; genus Orobanche; species Orobanche coerulescens. Next base: position 70,893,079 of record CM065805.1, on the reverse strand, counting down.
CTTGAATCTTCGTCTTCTCGAAATGGATCTTCCTCCGGTCTTCGTCATTACATATAAATTTTACATCGAAATTGCATCCTAGATACAAACATTTCTAGTAAAATAAATAGGCTCAAAACGGCCTTTACAACCCAATCGAATAAAACGAACGATTCAAAACTAAGTCCACGAACCACATCCCCATTCAAAAGCATTCATCCAATAAATAATATATAAATGGAAAGCGTAGAGATACATTGATCCAATCAACAATACGAATCGATCCAATCGATTCACACAATCGGTAATATGATAACGTTCAAAATAATTCGGTCAACCATAAATATTCCAATTAATCAAATTTCCCTTATAAAATGAAATACCATAAATCATTTTAATCATATTAAATCCAATTTAACATGAGGGAGATTAATTTTCAAGAATACACGAAAAAATCGAGCCGGGGCGAAAATGGCCTGCCATGGCCGAGTCATCGCCGGCACTGCCGGCCGGACACGGCCCGTGCCGAATGGCACGGTCGGGTCGTGCCGGCGGTGACCTAGACCTACCGCCAGACTCGGCCGTGTCGCCGACACGGCCGAGTCACTTCCGGAAGCTGCCGGCCAGACACGGCCCGTGTCGCCGACATGGTCGGGTCTGCCAGCGATGCTCGCCAGATCGCTGACACGGCCCGTGTCACTGCACACGGCCGAGTCACCCGGGCAGCTTCACGCCCTTTGTCCGAAAAGTCGTCCGACGACGATTCGGAGCTCGGTTTTCGACCGGATATCCAATATCTATATTTTTCAACATTCATATCTTCAATATAAATCATATTTCCCAGAAATTTAAGATTTATATTTGGACATAAACTTACGAAAAATATAACTACAACGAACGTAAAACATGTACCACGATTATGACTAAAATGATTCCAAATCATTCACCATTTAATCGAGCATTCCAAATGCCAATATCGTATATATGATCGCAAGACCTACGCTCCGATACCACTGTTGGGATTCGGTGCCTAAATCGAAGGCCCAGCGGAAGCGGTAAAACGAAAATTAATTCGATCCGAATCCCTACGAGGATCGATCGAGCTACGTATATACGAATATATAAACGAAAAGCAAGAGTCGTAAGAAACTAACCCTCGAAGTCCGTTGATTAAATGGAAACCTTCTCTTGAGCTATTCCCCAAGCTTTGGTTGATCTCTACGTATTCGATCCGCTCCAAGCCCTTGAACGATCCAACGCCGAAAGCACCGCGTCTCTACTTGCCACGCGCCGGAAAAACGACCGGAATAACAACACTTGATTAACCTCTAAGGTTACGGCTAGAATCAAATGATGAAGCTTTTATTATTACACTCTAAGTGTATAATATATCTCTCAATAATTTTCTCTCAATTTTTCTCCAAGAAAAATGTAGAGGAAATGAATGAAGAATATGAATATGAGTGTTAAACTCAAAGTCTATCTCTCTCTCTCAATCCTCACGTTGGAAGCTTGTGTAATACAAGTGAGGAGAGTCTTCATTTTATTCCCCATAAAATCCTCCCAAATCAAGACCAAATAATTAAAATGAATTAATTAAAAGATCTTGTTCCCTTGATTATTCAAGTCATCCACCAACTAAGGTGGAGACTATGACCAAAGGAAAGAGGAGGGAAATTGGGATGGCCATCTAGAAGGAGCCGGGACGAGTTCGGTTCGTTTCGGACTCCCGAGAGTCCAAACAGATAAACTCCTATTCCGTTCCAATATATTTGTGTCGTTTAATTAATCCAATTAATTAAACATATCAAATACAAAATAACATAATTAATTTCTCCAAGAAATAATTATATTTATGAATTAAATTAATCACCCAGTAATTTATTTAATTCATTAGGCCGTAAATCAATTTATCTAATAAATCGATTTAGACATCCAATATCCCAATTAGATATCCAATATCTAATATTCATAATGAGAGAATTAGCTTTATTTGTTCCGTCGTCAATCCTATTCCGCGACTCGGTAGGTCCGTCTCAGTCAGCAATGGGAGGAACCAAAGAGTAGTAGCACCACCTAGCCAGCCTGGCGGCCTACACTGTACCCCAACTGAGAACGAATGATTGGGATCATTCAAGAACCATTCTGTTGTGAATACCAGTATACGTATAAACCCTTCTTTCAAATGTCCCGATCAAGTTATAAGGTCACGATCAGTCAAACCCTATCTTCACTTGACGCTATGCATGCGTTAATGCAAATCGAGATCATCGAGCTCTCGTGTATCTAATACAACTAGCTCCAATGCTTTGGCCAAAGACTTATGATCTCATCTGCCAATAACCGCATAGGACATATAACCCGCTCACTAACGGGAGAAAGAATTCTATCTTGGTATTGATGGGGACTGCTACTTGCCCGTCAAGATGCACGTCGAGGTTGACCCCGCCTTCCGGTTTAAGGTGGTCGAACTACTCTAATGAAAATCTTGACGTCACAAGCACATCCCTACTAAATCCTCAAGTCGAAGGTTCACGAATACCTATCACAACCTTTCGATTCGTCATTGATCGTCCCGAGTGAAATCCGTGTGACGAATCAAGGGTGAGTCGGTTCGAGTATACTAATCCAATTAACATACCTATAACGTGTGCTCCCACTAACCATTAGTGTTCGACAGGCACTCTCCATGTCAAAGAACACGTCATACAAGTCTTCACATAAACTTAACGCCCAGTCAAGTTTCATCGACTTGCGAACGATTGAGTATTTGAGCTATAACCTTTCCAGTGCCGACCCCCTTGTCCATTAAGGAGTGGAACGTTTTGCTCTCAAATACACGGACTAGTTTCTATATGTTTATTTACGAGTTAGGATTGCCAGTAACTACCAGTAAATAAAGAAACATTCATTTGCCTTATATAAATGGTTTACATAATAACAAGTACAATGCCCTCACTCAACATCCTCTGAGTGGCATTCGAGGGCATACTCCTAACAATCTCCCACTTGCACTCAATGCCACACACTATGGTATCTAATACCCATGTTCTCCAGATGACGCTCCAAGCTAGTCTGAGAAAGTGGCTTGGTCAGTGGATCGGCGACGTTGTCGGCCGAGTCTACTCTGGCAAGACAATGTATCCCTTGCGAACAAATTCTCTTACGAGATGATACTTCCTCTCAATATGTTTGGTGCCGTTATGAAACCTCGGCTCCTTGGCTGCGCTACGCCTCCGTCGTTGTCGCAAAGATGCGGAATAGGCAAATTTCAAAGACATGGTATCATTTGAAGTTCTCCCAAAACTTCTTAATCCGTAACCCTTCCTTGGAAGCCTCCGAGGCCGCTTGATACTCACCTAACAGTGGAATCGTGATCGCGCTTTGCTTGGCACTACGCCAAGATACTGCTCCTCCATTAAGAGTAAATATGTAGCCAGAAGTGGACATCGAGTCGTCCTTCAGTCCTTGGAAGTCCGAATCAGTGAATCCCACCACATCATCAGAACCATATCTCTAGTCCTTCTTAAGTACTTGAGAACGTTCTTTACGGCAGTCCAATGTTCCCTACCTGGGTTTGCCTGAAACCTACTCACCACGCTTACAGCATGCGCGATGTCAGGTCTTGTACACAACATAGCATACATAAGGCTACCCACGGCCGAAGCATATGGTATATTACTCATTTCCTTTCGTTGTTCCTCACTTTGAGGACATATCTTCAAGGTGAGTTTTAATCCATGTTGCATCGGTAGGAACCCTCTTTTAGAATCATCCATCTTAAATCGCTTTAAGATCTTATCTATATAGAGGGCTTGGGAAAGGCCTATTGTTCTCTTCGCTCTATCCCGGTAGAGTCGAATTCCAAGAATATAGGTTGCTTCTCCCAAGTCTTTCATGGAGAAATTACTCGAAAGCCAAGCTTTTACATAACTGAGCATTCCCACATCATTTCTTTTTAGTAGAATATCATCCACATATAGTACTAAGAATGAGATCTTGCTCCCACTAACCTTCTTGTATACACAAGGTTCCTCTTCATTTTGCACGAAGTCAAACTCTTTGACCGCCTCGTCAAAACGAAGGTTCCAACTACGCGACACTTGCTTCAGTTCATAAATGGAACGCTGAAGCTTGCACACTTTCTGAATATCGACTTCGGACACAAAGCCTTTAGGCTGCTCCATATAGATTTCCTCCTCGAGGAATCCATTAAGGAAAGCCGTCTTTACGTCCATTTGCCATATCTCATAATCGTGGTAGGCAGCTATAGCAAGCATCATGCGAATAGACTTGATCATGGCTACGGGCGATAAGGTATCGTGGTAATCGATCCCTTCCTTCTGGGTATAACCCTTTGCCACAAGCTTGGCCTTATAGGCGTCAACCTTGCCATTGCCATCAGTCTTTCTCTTGTAGATCCACTTGTTCCCAATAGGCACTATGCCCTTGGGGCGGTCTACTAGAGTCCAGACCTGATTGACATGCATCGAGTCTATCTCAGCTTCCATAGCTTCACGCCATTTCGCGGAGTCTACATCCACCATCGCTTGGTCATAGGTTGTTGGGTCGGTCTCTTGGCTATCACTTGGAACCTCATGGAGACCCAGTTCCTCCAAGTGCACAAGCCCATACCTCTCAGGTAAATGAGACACCCTACTAGACCTACGAGGTGGTTGTACTTGTGTTTCAGAAAGTTCGGTTCTAGTTTCTTGCACAGGTGTCTCCTGAGGAGTTTCATTGTATTCTTCTAAAGAAATACTTCTACCTGCTCCGCCTTCCTGAATGAACTCATCTTCCAGAAGTGTGCTTGTAAAGCAACAATGATCCTTCGATCTTCGGGCATGTAGAATAGATATCCCATTGTCCTGCACGGAATCCAATGAAACGTCCCTTTGCAGACCTAGCTTCCAACTTTTCCACCTTAGTCTTCTTGACATAGGCGGGACATCCCTAAATCCTAATATGATTAAGACTTGGTTTCCTTCCCTCCCACATCTCATGTGGAGTTTTAGGAACGGATTTGGAAGGACACCTGTTTAAGATATAAGCGGCAGTCAGGAGTGCATACCCCCACAGGTAAATTGGTAAGTCAGTATAGCCCAGCATGGAACGGACCATGTTTAACAAGGTCCGGTTCCTTCTTTCTGACACACCATTTAACTGAGGAGTACCTGGAGGTGTTAGTTGTGAAACTATTCCATGGTATTATCGCCCATGAGATCGCTCAGACTCCGGGGTTCAGATTCCACTGGAAGTGTTTGGCTACACGCACCTTCATGCTTGCTTTTTCCGATGACCTTCTCCTTTTCTGTAATCCTGATGTTGTCTCTGTCGGTGTTCTGAAGAAAAGTATTGAGATCTTTGCTTCCCTTTCTGGTCTACGGGCCAACCCGAGTAAGAGTAATATCTTTCTATCAGCTAGTGCTCAGGTGCAGGGGGCCCAGTTCCAGCATTTGTTAGGGTTTCAGCTAGGTCAGCTTCCTGTGAGGTATTTGGGAGTTCCCTTGATTACTTCAAAGCTGACTATTGCTATGTGTTCCCCTTTGATTGATTCGATTGATGGTCGTCTGAGTTCGTGGGCTAGTACTGCTCTTTCCATGGCAGGTCGGTGCCAGCTTATTCGCTCTGTCTTATCTTCTTTACATATTTATTGGGCTGGTAGTTTTATTTTGCCTAAGGGCGTTCTCTCTTTGATTGAGAAACGTATCAGGCGGTTCCTCTGGCGAGGTTCTCATGATTCGGGCCTGGCCAAGGTGGCCTAGGCTAAGGTTTGCTTGGATGTGGATTGTGGGGGCCGAGGCATCATTCCGTTGAGGCTCCAGAATCAGGCGCTGATGGCACGTCATATCTGGGCTCTTATCACTGGCTCTAATCGCTCTGTCTGGGTTAATTGAGTTCGGACTTTTAGGTTGCAGCAGTGTTCTTTCTGGGACCTTAGTGTTTCTCCAGCTTCAGCTTGGTATTGGCGTCAGCTTCTGAAACTGCGTCCCCTTGTTATGGGAGCATTTCAGTATTCCATTGGAGATGGCTCATAGTTGTTCTTGTGGTCGGTCACGTGGCTTTCTATGGGTGTGATTAGGCATTCTGTTCCTAGAGCTCCTCCGTGGTCCGGCATCGACGTGGGTGCTAGGCTTGATTCGGTTATTGTTGAGGGTTCTTGGGAGTGGCCGGTGGTGGATAGGCCCGAGCTTTGCAGATTACCGCTTTGCCACATATTAATGGGGATCGGGATCGCGTTTTATGGAGACCGCTTAGTTCGGGATTTTTCATCCTCTTCGCTCTTCGGTTCCTCGAGGTTATTCGCCCCTGTTCCTTGGGCTCCGCTCTTGCACGGACCGGGAAGATCCCGAGACACTCTTTCATCCTCTCGGTTGGCTATTCAGAGCGGTTATCGACTATGGATAAGCCTTGGCTTGATATTGATGGGATTTGTGTACTTTGTGGTATGGCGGTAGAGACGCACTCCCACCTATTCTTTCAAAGGCCCTTATTCTAGGAGGTGTATTTCTATTGCTAGGAGGGTCGTCCGCTGGCCCCACTCTGTGTGGAGCTCGGGGGTATTGTGGGCTGCTAGGAGGTGGAGAGGTAAGCACGTGGTCAACGTGGCTTACCGTATTCTTCTTGCTGCGTTGGTCTATTTGATTTGGCAGGAGAGGAACGAGAGGAGGTTTGGCCAGAGCCGTCGAGATCCTCATTCGGTTACTTTCCAGGGGATATGTCTTGTTCGTGATATTATCTCTCATAGATGGCCCGCTCGTTCTCTATCTACTGTGGCTCTTCGTCGTATTTGGAGGATAGCTTGGTAGTTCCTCTTTTGTTTGTATCTTTCTAGGCTTTGTAGCTTTGGTAGCCATTTGTTCGTAGGCTTTGTTTTCCTACTTTTGCTCTTTTTTACGTTGTTTGGTGCACCATTCTATATGGTTGTCGGGTATTGGCCAGCCTTTCTTGGCCACTCTTATTTTATTTATGCAATTGACTTTTCCCAAAAAAAAAAAAATGTTCCTTAAGGAACTCGTCAAACTCCGTACTCATATACTCACCATCTCGGTCCGACCGAAGTGCTTTGATATGATTACCAGTTTGTTTCTCGACTAGGGCCTTGAATTCCTGGAATTTCTCAAAGGCCTCGGATTTATGTTTCATTAAGTATACATAACTATACCTGGTATGATCATCTGTAAACGTAATGAAATATTGATATCCATCACGTGCTGCTTCCAAAGCACCACATTCGTCGCATGGATTAATCCCGATTATCGGCTCTTTCAAATGTCCTGTGAAGGGGACTTAGTCATTTTGCCTTTAAGGCAAGATTCACAAGTAGGAAAGGGATTCGATCCCAATGGACCCATAAGTCCATCTTTTCCATCTTGTAAACCTTGGTCCGACCAACATGACCAAGTCTAAGATGCCATTTCAAAACTTGATTGGTTTCATCCCTACCACGTTTCGGTCATAGTATTCGCAACTACTTTGTTGCCGAGATTTAGATGATACAATCCATTTAACAATGTAGCAAGCATCTACTAGTTTATTTCGAAATAAATTTTGGCAGAACCATCACCAATGAAAAATGAAAAGCCTTTTCGGTCCATGACCGAATGGATAATGTTTTGTGCCCCTTGGGCAAAACAAGTACATCTTCTAAAGTCAAAACAAAACCGGATTCTAAACCCAAAAGAAGTGATCCTATGCCTGGTCGCCTCGACACTATGCCCGCTTCCGACCGTGATCATAACTTCTCTAGCTCCAAGTTTCCTACTTTGTTCTGCATCCCGATTCACGGTACAAATATGAGAACTAGCACGAGAATCCAAGATTCAGAAGTAGAAAATACAAGAGCGTAACAATTTGTTTCCAAAACTAAAGTTCAGACCAAGTGCCATGAAGAATCTGGACAGTCTCTAGCCCAAAGGCCCACTCACCGCACTTGAGACAAGCATCCTTCTTCTTCTTGTTCTTGAGAACCATCGGCCTTGCCCTTTCTTTAAGGTCCTTAGCTTGCGGTCCAGTCCGCTTCTTGGTCTTTTTCTTCTTATTCTTAGACCTCCGAGGTCCGTAAGAAATCACAAGAGCAGACTCCTTCATCCATGAGTCTTCATCTGAGACTGAGCGGTCACAAGTTTGTTCATTAGCCCAGCTAAATTACATGCAATCTCATTGCAGTTGAAGTTCATAACAAACTGTGAGAAGGAATCAGGGAGAGACTGAAGAATAAAGTCTGTTTGGAGAGAAGTATCCATTTTAAAATCAAGAGCCTCTAATCTCTCAATCATGGATATCATTTTGAGGACGTGTTCCCCAACCTTCTCATCTTCCTTCATCCTTGCACCGAACAGTTGCTTGGATATCTCATATCTAGCAGTTCTGCTGTGCTCACCATAAAGTTCGGTTAAGTGAGATAGAATCTGCCTAGCAGAAGTCATTTTCTCATGAGCTCTCTGAAACTCATTAGACATGGAAGCCATCATATAAGCACGGACTTTCACGTCATCCTTAACCCACTTTTCATGGTTTTCAATCTCTTCCTGATTGGCTCGGGTCCGCACAGGAGGCGCCGGAATGTCTGTCTCCAAGACGTATCCCAGTGCCTCTATACTGAGGACAATCATCGACATGGAGCCAATCCACAAAGTTAGGTCCCATTAAGGTGTTCTTTTCGAGTAGAATTGCGAGTGGATTCATTGTCATATTGAGATTTGTCTGCATTAAGTATAACAGATTAATTAGTGACTCATTCAATTATGTTCTGAGTGTAGAATTAAGGTCTTTTCTATTCTTGTTACCCAGCTCCCACTATTTTTATCGGAATAACACACTCCCATGTAAAATCCGAAAGTATCGTCGCTCTACTTCATAGTGGTGATCGAGTTCTTTATAAATCTTAATAGAGGGCAACCGAACAGGTTTCTAGTCTATTAATTTTCATAAAGTGGTGTCCAACACCAACCCATCTAATGGATGATTCGATCTTCTTTTTCCCCTTGTTCACTCCCCTCAACCTATACGGTTTCTATGGTTCGTGAACAAGTTAAGTTTATACCATCGACGCAAATCAGTTTCACAATTGAATCTTATCCGGCAACCTATCAGGTTTCTAGGGATAAAATTTGCTCCAACCGAAGGCATCCAATGCGCTCCCGGTAATTTATCCGTCCTCCCCGAACGACTACCCCGATAACTCTAAGCATAGCACATCCGTTTGGATTTCAATTTCGAAAACTCGATGGAGGGAAGGAAAACCTTGAAACCTTATAAACTTAATAATTTATCGTGGGAGAATTTTCGCGATTAACGTTACACTTTGCACATTAATCATTTAAGCGCGTTTGTGGCATTCATACAATATGAAACAACCATTCACAACCTAGTTGCTACCAACATGTGGTTCATGGACCGTTCCTAGAAAACAAAAACTCCGTAATCTAATTACAAGTCTTCGTCTTGAATCTTCGTCTTCTCGAAATGGATCTTCCTCCGGTCTTCGTCATTACATATAAATTTTACATCGAAATTGCATCCTAGATACAAACATTTCTAGTAAAATAAATAGGCTCAAAACGGCCTTTACAACCCAATCGAATAAAACGAACGATTCAAAACTAAGTCCACGAACCACATCCCCATTCAAAAGCATTCATCCAATAAATACTATATAAATGGAAAGCGTAGAGATACATTGATCCAATCAACAATACGAACCGATCCAATCGATTCACATAATCGGTAATATGATAACGTTCAAAATAATTCGGTCAACCATAAATATTCTAATTAATCAAATTTCCCTTATAAAATGAAATACCATAAATCATTTTAATCATATTAAATCCAATTTAACATGAGGGAGATTAATTTTCAAGAATACACGAAAAAATCGAGCCGGGGCGAAAATGGCCTGCCATGGCCGAGTCATCACGGCCGGACACGCTGCGGCCGAATGGCACGGCCGGTCGCGGCGGCAGTGACCTAGACCTACCGCCAGACTCGGCCGTGTCGCTCGACACGGCCGAGTCACTTCCGGAGCCGCCGGCCAGACACGACCGTGTCGCCGACACGGCCGGTCCGCTGTGCAGTGGCTGCCAGATCGGGCTGACACGCCCGTGTCACGGACACGGCCGAGTCACCTGGCAGCTTCACGCCTTTGTCCGAAAAGTCGTCCGACGACGATTCGAGCTCTGATGATAGGATATCGATATCTATATTTTTCAACATTCATATCTTCAATATAAATCATATTTCCCAGAAATTTAAGATTTATATTTGGACATAAACTTACGAAAAATATAACTACAACGAACGTAAAACATGTACCACGATTATGACTAAAATGATTCCAAATCATTCACCATTTAATCGAGCATTCCAAATGCCAATATCGTATATATGATCGCAAGACCTACGCTCCGATACCACTGTTGGGATTCGGTGCCTAAATCGAAGGCCCAGCGGAAGCGGTAAAACGAAAATTAATTCGATCCGAATCCCTACGAGGATCGATCGAGCTACGTATATACGAATATATAAACGAAAAGCAATAGTCGTAAGAAACTAACCCTCGAAGTCCGTTGATTAAATGGAAACCTTCTCTTGAGCTATTCCCCAAGCTTTGGTTGATCTCTACGTATCCGATCCGCTCCAAGCCCTTGAACGATCCAACGCCGAAAGCACCGCGTCTCTACTTGCCACGCGCCGGAAAAACGACCGAAATAACAACACTTGATTAACCTCTAAGGTTACGGCTAGAATCAAATGATGAAGCTTTTATTATTACACTCTAAGTGTATAATATATCTCTCAATAATTTTCTCTCAATTTTTCTCCAAGAAAAATGTAGAGGAAATGAATGAAGAATATGAATATGAGTGTTAAACTCAAAGTCTATCTCTCTCTCTCAATCCTCACGTTGGAAGCTTGTGTAATACAAGTGAGGAGAGTCTTCATTTTATTCCCCATAAAATCCTCCCAAATCAAGACCAAATAATTAAAATGAATTAATTAAAAGATCTTGTTCCCTTGATTATTCAAGTCATCCACCAACTAAGGTGGAGACTATGACCAAAGGAAAGAGGAGGGAAATTGGGATGGCCATCTAGAAGGAGCCGGACGAGTTCGGTTCGCTTCGACTCCCGAGAGTCCAAACAGATAAACTCCTATTCCGTTCCGATATATTTGTGTCGTTTAATTAATCCAATTAATTAAACATATCAAATACAAAATAACATAATTAATTTCTCCAAGAAATAATTATATTTATGAATTAAATTAATCACCCAGTAATTTATTTAATTCATTAGGCCGTAAATCAATTTATCTAATAAATCGATTTAGACATCCAATATTCCAATTAGATATCCAATATCTAATATTCATAATGAGAGAATTAGCTTTATTTGTTCCGTCGTCAATCCTATTGCGCGACTCGGTAGGTCCGTCTCAGTCAGCAATGGGAGGAACCAAAGAGTAGTAGCACCACCTAGCCAGCCTGGCGGCCTACACTGTACCCCAACTGAGAACGAATGATTGGGATCATTCAAGAACCATTCTGTCGTGAATACCAGTATACGTATAAACCCTTCTTTCAAATGTACCGATCAAGTTATAAGGTCACGATCAGTCAAACCCTATCTTCACTTGACGCTATGCATGCGTTAATGCAAATCGAGATCATCGAGCTCTCGTGTATCTAATACAACTAGCTCCAATGCTTTGGCCAAAGACTTATGATCTCATCTGCCAATAACCGCATAGGACATATAACCCGCTCACTAACGGGAGAAAGAATTCTATCTTGGTATTCAGTAGGACCTGCTACTTGCCCGTCAAGATGCACGTCGAGGTTGACCCCCGCCTTCCGGTTTACAGGGTCGAACTACTCTAATGAAAATCTTGACGTCACAAGCACATAATCCTCAAGTCGAAGGTTCACGAATACCTATCACAACCTTTCGATTCCGTCATTGACTGTCCCGGAGTGAAATCCGTGTGACGAATCAAGGGTGAGTCGGTTCGAGTATACTAATCCAATTAACATACCTATAACGTGTGCTCCTGATACGATATCTAATATTCCAGTCGGAGAAACTCCAATAAAAATCGACATCCATGATGATGCAAATTCGCATGGCCATGCATCATTATATTTGGGAGAAAAGAATACGCGGATTGGAGTTACGTTGTTAATCGGAATCGGAGTAACGTAGAATTCGACGACGGAATCGGTCCGAAAGCATGAGAAAATCGGCCATATCATGCTTGAAAGGGACATATCTTGACTTCATATCTTTACAAAATAAAGAAGTGATTCCCTCCTTCCCCACGTTGTCACAAACGGCCGAACCTATGGATGGAGTGAAGACTTTCTTCATCATGTCACTATCCCTCATTTCATTATCACCTATGTAGTTCCAAGAAGGAGGATATCACAAATCTACACCAAATCCTCCTAAAGTGTGATCGGCCGAATGCATGCATGGGAAGAATGGTATTTTGTTCTACTTCATGTCACCATCAAAGACCAAGATTACTTCATGTCTCTTTCACCTAATAACACCAAGATACTTGGTATCTTGCCTTAGATTTTCGGCCGAAATGAAGGTGCTAGGAAGTTCGTTTTCTCGTTTTGTTGTATTTTCGTACGGTTGTAAACTACTATATATAGTAGTGTTCGTTGTACTTGTAATTCATCGAGAATCATAATAAACATTGTATTTCCTTTGAAATATACGTTGAACGAGTTCGATAAACTTTAGTTATTGTTTTGACGAGTCTCGAGATTTTAACTTGATCAATTCTCAAAAGGTCTTGGGAAGAGATTACCCTTTTATCGAGTTATAGGTCTAGTTCGATAAAAACACACCAAACTCCGTACATCATACTATATCACGGCCGAATCCCATTAAATTCGTCCATCACCTTTGTAATTTTTGATCCATATTGTAAACTTGTTAATCTTCCGTTGTGTTTATACGCATTACTTACGTAATTCGTATCATAAATGGTATCGGAGACATTTGTCTCACAGTTCTCGACATCACTGAAGAAGATGGCATTCACCGATGAAGAAGTAGCACAGCTACGTGACGTTCTTCGTGGCTTGCCGGAGCCCAGAATCCATGCACGACGAGGACATGACACCATACATGCACCACGACATGCGGATGAATACAAGACCAGCGAACTTCCGGAGTTCGTAGGCGGCACCGATCCTGAGGTTTATTTGGAGTGGGAAAGAAAAATTGAACGAATGTTTGAGTTCAAGGAGCTCAATGACGAGGTACGTTGCAAGTACGCGATTCTCAAACTTGGAAAGGGAGCTTCCCTTTGGTTTGAGCGAATGAAGACGCAAAGAAGTCGTGCCGGAAAAGAGAAGATACGTTCGTGGGATTCCCTAAAAAGGAAACTACGAAAAAGATATGTCCTGGCTACACACAAGCTAAGTCTCAGAAAAATTTCGACCTCACGCAAGGAAAGCTAAGTGTCGAGGAGTACATCGAGGAGTTTGAAAACTTATCCTTGATGGGAGAACTTGAAGAAAGCGAAGAATTGCGCATGTCCCGTTTCCTACGAGGTTTGAACAAAAATATTGCTAATTCCGTGGAACTCTACCCCTATTCCGACTTCGATACTTTATGCGGGCTTTGCATAAAGTTGGAAAATCAAAACAAAACAAAACTCTCTAAACCCGAATTCCCACCTAAATACGGAAATACCAACTTTGGCGCGAGTTCTAGCTCGTTTCCAAAACTGTCACCACAAGCCCGACCGTTACTACCCTTCCAAAACTCCTATCACACCAAAAGAAACAAGCCTATCTAAAGTCCGGTGTTTCAATGTCAAGGATTTGGACACTATCAAAGTGCTTGTCCAAATCGGAGGATTGTAACGTTGCGAGAAGCCATAGCCGCCCGAGAGGAATTATTAGCCAAGAAGAAAGAGTTGGAGACGTTTTAACTTAGAAGTCGACGAAGAAGAAGAAGAATGCGAGGCATACGATGCCCGAACTATGACACGAACCTTGTCCTTCGCATGTTACAAACGAAGGCCGCCCCAAGTGACGAAGAACAACGGGACCAAATCTTCCACACGAAGTGTCGTGTCGGAGATAAATGGTGTAGCTTGATCATTGACGGTGGAAGTTGTACAAACGTGGCATCCAGCGAGATGGTTTCAAAACTCGGTTTGATCACCACGGCCCATCCTAAGCCGTATGCACTCCATTGGCTCGATGATGGAAACAAGGTGAAAGTATCAAGGCAAGTGAAGGTCGGACTCACCATGGGTTCGTATGGCGATGATATTACATGCGATGTACTACCGATGGACGCATGTCACGTGTTATTAGGAAGACCTTGGTTATTTGATCGGGACGTACTACATCGAGGGAGGAGTAATGAGTATGAGTTACGTGACAAAGGTAAAAAAATTGTTCTTAAACCTATGTCACCTCAAGCTATCCGGACGATGAGTTCGAAAAAAGTCGAAGGACCGAAACTTACGATGTTTGCAAACGAGAAAGAAGTCGAACACGCCATTGACGATGGCGAACGTGTTTATTTGATGATGATCAAAGAGGTCCGAAATCTTGCCACCAAATCGCAACATGAGGAAGAGATAGACGCACTATTACACGAGTTTTCGGACGTATTTCCCGAAGACTTGCCGGTAGGATTACCACCTATCCGCGGGATTGAACACCAGATTGATCTTATACCGGGAGCTCCATTACCGAACAAAGCGGCGTATCGTGGTAATCCCGAAGAAACCAAAGAACTACAACGTCAAATTGATGAACTCATGAATCACGGATATGTCCGAGAAAGTTTAAGTCCGTGTGCGGTTCCAGTTCTACTTGTGCCAAAAAAAGACGGAACATGGCGAATGTGTATTGACAGTAGAGCCGTGAATAACATCACCCTCAAGTATCGGTTTCCCATCCCGAGACTAGACGACATGTTGGACGAGTTACATGGCTCGGTTATATTTTCCAAAGTTGATTTACGGAGCGGATACCATCAAATCCGCATGCGAGAGGGAGACGAATGGAAAACGGCGTTTAAAACAAAGAATGGACTTTACGAATGGGTTGTGATGCCATTCGGCCTCACCAACGCCCCGAGCACTTTTATGAGGTTGATGAACGAGGTTCTTAAACCTTTCTTGGGAAAGTTTGTTGTCGTGTACTTAGACGACATTTTGATCTACAAATGTCCGTAGAAGAACATCTCGAACATTTGCGGTACGTGTTTGAGACGCTAAGGGAACAAAAACTTTATGGAAAACGGGAGAAGTGTACTTTCCTAGTCGAGAGTCTTGTCTTTCTCGGCTATGTTGTTTCGAAAGACGGAGTTTCGGTCGACCAAGAGAAGATCGCGGCAATCAAGTCGTGGCCGACCCCAAAGACAATCACGGAGGTACGGTCGTTTCATGGCCTCGCTTCTTTTACCGACGATTCATACGGGACTTCAAAGACTATCTCCAGTCCGATCACGGAGTGTCTGAAAAAGGGAACCTTTGCTTGGAACGAGACGGCCCAAAAGGCTTTTGAAAACTTAAAAGGAAAATTATGTGAAGCGCCGATTTTGACGTTACCCGATTTTTCACAACCGTTTGAGGTAGAATGCGACTAGCGGAGTTGGAATCGGGCGGTGCTTATTCAAAGAGGCCGTCCCATCGCCTATTTTTCGGAAAAGTTAAGTGGCGCCCGAGTGAATTATTGTACTTACGACAAGGAGTTCTATGCTATCGTAAGAGCACTCGATCATTGGAGTCATTATCTGCGTTCGAAACATTTCGTGCTGCATTCGGATCACGAGTCGTTGAAATACATCAACGGACAGAGTAAGCTAAGCCCGAGACATGCAAAATGGGTGGAATTTTTACAATCTTTTCACTTTTCATCCAAGTACAAAGACGGGAAGAGTAATGTATTGGCGGATGCACTATCAAGACGGTATGCCTTACTGTCGATGCTAGATGTTCGTTTGTTGGGGTTCGAGACTTTGAAAGATCATTACAACGACGATTTGGACTTCGGGGAAATTTTTAACCGTTGTAAAACAACCCCGTACGAGGAATTTGTGTTACAGGATGGCTTTCTCTTCAAGGGGAATAAATTATGTGTGCCGAGACATACAATTCGGGAATTGCTAGTTCGGGAGGCACACGGAGGAGGGCTAGCCGGTCACTTCGGCTCGACCAAGATCAGAGGTGCTAAAAGAACATTTCTTTTGGCCGAAAATGTATGGTGACGTAAGCACAATCGTGAGCAAATGCGTAACTTGTCACATGATGAAAAGTTCGTTCAAGTCGAGTACATACATGCCGTTGCCAATACCGTTACGACCGTGGGAGGATGTCTCGATGGATTTTATTGTGGCTTTACCTCGTACTCAACGAGGCAAGGACTCAATCATGGTGGTCGTCGACCGTTTTTCGAAAATGGCTCACTTTGTCGCGTGCCACAAAACCGATGATGCAAGCAATGTGGCGACTTGTACTTCCGGAAGTAGTTCGTTTACACGAGTTCCAAAACTATCGTGTCGGATCGAGATTCCAAATTTCGAGTTACTCGAATACTTTATGGAGGAAAGTCGGTACTAAACTCCTATTCAAGACTTCACATCACCCGCAAACCGACGATGCATCGAGGTAACTAATCGAACCTTGGGAGCATTATTACGAGGGTTGGTAAATAAAACACGTAAGGATTGGGACGTTAAACTTGCTCATGCGGAATTCGCATACAACCGATCACCGGTTATGCCACGGCCCATTCACCTTTTGAAGTGGTATACGGATTAAATCCGCACTTGCCATTGGACTTGATTCCCTTACCGAGCAACGAGTTGGTTCACAAAGACGCAAGCAAAACTCAAATCAATGGTGAAGTTACATGAAAAGATACGAGAACGGATTAAAGAAGTAAATGAAATGTACAAGCAAGTCGAACAAAAATAAAAAAGCGAGATTATTTGATGTTGGCGACTTGGTTTGGATACATTTGAGAAAAGAAAGATTCCCAAGCAAACGGAAGAACAAATTGATGCCGAGAGCCGAGGGTCCGTACAAAATTGTGGAAAGGGTGAACGACAACGCATACAAAGTCGAACTTCCGGGCGAATACGGAGTACACGCGACATTCAACGTAGGTGATCTCTCACCTTATCTTGACGACGATGGCATTGCGGAATTGAGGTCAATTCCTTTCAAAGACGGAAGGAATGATACGATATCTAATATTCCAGTCGGAGAAACTCCAATAAAAATCGACATCCATGATGATGCAAATTCGCATGGCCATGCATCATTATATTTGGGAGAAAAGAATACGCGGATTAGAGTTACGTTGTTAATCGGAATCGGAGTAACGTAGAATTCGACGACGGAATCGGTCCGAAAGCATGAGAAAATCGGCCATATCATGCTTGAAAGGGACATATCTTGACTTCATATCTTTACAAAATAAAGAAGTGATTCCCTCCTTCCCCACCTTGTCACAAACGGCCGAACCTATGGATGGAGTGAAGACTTTCTTCATCATGTCACTATCCCTCATTTCATTATCACCTATGTAGTTCCAAGAAGGAGGATATCACAAATCTACACCAAATCCTCCTAAAGTGTGATCGGCCGAATGCATGCATGGGAAGAATGGTATTTTGTTCTACTTCATGTCACCATCAAAGACCAAGATTACTTCATGTCTCTTTCACCTAATAACACCAAGATAATTGGTATCTTGCCTTAGATTTTCGGCCGAAATGAAGGTGCTAGGAAGTTCGTTTTCTCGTTTTGTTGTATTTTCTTACGGTTGGAAACTACTATATATAGTAGTGTTCGTTGTACTTGTAAATAATCGAGAATCATAATAAACATTGTATTTCCTTTGAAATATACGTTGAACGAGTTCGACAAACTTTAGTTATTGTTTCGACGAGTCTCGAGATTTTAACTTGATCAATTCTCAAAAGGTCTTGGGAAGAGATTACCCTTTTATCGAGTTATAGGTCTAGTTCGATAAAAACACACCAAACTCCGTACATCATACTATATCACGGCCGAATCCCATTAAATTCGTCCATCACCTTTGTAATTTTTGATCCATATTGTAAACTTGTTAATCTTCCGTTGTGTTTATACGCATTACTTACGTAATTCGTATCATAAGCTTATGATACGAATTATCCGGGGAGAGGTGGATACGTATCGGTCGGAGTATATGTAAGTGTATGATAGCGGAAGGCTTTTACGAATATGGAGTTTTTCGGATGTATTTTGTATGTGAATAATATCGGATATAACAATAAAAAATATCGAACAAGAAGATGATACGAATTACGTACGTAATGCGTATGAAATACAACGGAAGATTATTATGTCTTGACGATTATCAAAGTGTCACTCGAAAATACAAGGGGTGGCCGAACTTAAATGGATTTCGGCCGTGAGGTAGTAGTGTATACGGATTTGGATGTATTTTATCGAACTAGACCTATAACTCGATAAAAGTAATCTCTTCCCAAGACCTATTGAGAATTGATCAAGTTAAAATCTCGAGACGCGTCGAAATAATAACCAAGGTTTTGTTGAACTCGTTCAACGTATATTTCAAAGAAATACAAGGTTTTTACTTTCAAGATTCAAGATATTAACAATAAGGGTGAACTACTATATATAGTAGTATACAAAAGATAAGGAAATAACAAAGACAAGAAAACGAAAATACAAGTCTCCATCAAGCATGTTTCGCCGAGATGTGTGGGGAAGGGAAGGATTTTGGACAAGATAACAATCTTGGACTAGATGACATTGACATGTAGAAAAGACTTGATGAAAGTCTTCATCAAGGGGTCATTTTCGCCGATTTGTGGGGAGGTTGATATCTTGATTTGGATATGGTATCTTCAAGCCCCTTTGGAATTATTAGGGTGAATTTGTCATGTAGAAAAAAGACTTGATGAAAGTCTTCATCAAGTAGGAAATTTTCGGCCTATTCAAAGGAGGTGGGGATGAGGAGATTCTTCAATATCTTGTGAAAGATATGAAGACAAGCAAGGGTCCCTTTCAAGCATGCTTTGGCCGATTTTTATTATGGTGGGGAAGAGAAAATATCTTCATGATCTTGGACCAAATATGATGCTGTCGGTTTTGTCATTTCTGGGATCCAATGAGTCCGAATTTGGTCCTATGGTCTTCATAAGATTTGTAGCTCTCTTTCTTAGCTTTCCATGGCCACTTGAATCACCTGAATCGGATTTCGGACGAGAAAGTTATGGGCAAAATACTAAAACTGCTACGAAGTCGTATGCGCTGAGAATTGGTAATTTGTCCATGTATTTTGCATGAGGATTTTATGTATGCTGCGACTCACTCAAGCTTGGTCGGATAATCTTCTTTTTGTATTTGATGATGTTGACCGATTCGTATCATACCCTCTCTCTTTAAAGGGAATTGTCCTCAATTAGAACTCCTTCGTCACCAAGATAATTAACTAAAGCCTCTAAGTATTTGATCTCGAAGATGTCCGCAGACGTACATGACCCAAAATCTTGAGACGATAGGTAGTGGGCCTCCTCGAGAATCACCAACAAAATAACTATCATTATTAATAAAATAATAATAATTACTCTGCTGTAATACCGATATCATGACATGAGTGGATATCCGAAATGGGACGCAGTTAACTCCACATCGGGTTCCTCCTCCAGAATTGGAAACACCGATTTCTCGGGTTCATCATCAAAATGGAAAACACAGAGTTTATTACGGTGGGAACCATAGGATTTATTACGGATTCCTCTTCATCAATTGGTTCCTCATCAAATCTGGCGGTCCGTCATAATCTAACCAACACTCCGTTTCAATATTCTGTGCTCCTCCAATAATGTCTCATCAAAAATTAATCCACTAAGCTCGTTTCGTACCTCAACAAAGTCACACGAACCACTTTGCTCCGATAGGGTAGTTCGACTCAACCATCATCTTCTTTGTCATCAAAAATGCCGCAGAAATTGTCATATCAAAGTCGTGACAAAGAGTTCATCTTCGTGATTAGCCGTTTGAAAGCATAAGGCCGTGATCTTGTTTCGCGTTACTAAAATAATTTGGTCCGTTTTGGTCAATTTGACCAACACAACCAACTAGCCCATGATCAAAGTAGCAAGATCTAAGTTCGTCGACTAGGGAGACACGGCTCAACTCATCTTCTTCGTTGAATTGCTCCGTTGAAAACTCTGTCTCGTCTACTTCTTTGAAAATGACCGTAGGGACATTGTCTTCATCGAAAAAAGATTCTGTTGGGAATTCCTTGATGGAGGAAGACATTAGATCGAATGCCGGTGGTGGGGCGTCGAAGGATTGGTGGTAAGATGGGGATTTGAACCTTCGATTGAAATATTTTTTGAATTTAAGCCAATCTTGGATTTTAGGCTTACGTTGTTGTGAACGGGACTGTTTCAGTATTTGCCACCAAACGGCGGCGCTACCGCGGAGGCGCCTTGCCACCAACGAAACGCGGCGGTTGATCGGGGCAGCCTTGAAGTCCGAGTGCTCCTCACAAGCACGAAGCCAATCTATGCACGCATTTGGATCACTATCTCCGTGAAATTCCGGTATGCTGCGGAATTTGGCCAAGAAATCAATATCGTTGGCATCGTCTCTGCGTCTTTCTTGCATACGTCGCTCCGGTAAGCCGTTTAGTGCGTCACGGAGTGTCATCAAGAAATCGAGCTCGGAGAAATCCATAACAAGAATCAAGAGATAGTTCTTGACAAGAAATCGGACAGAAAATTTTTCCAAGAAATCCGTGAAGAATGAACCAAGAAGATGATCAAAGAATCTGATCTCCACCGTTCAGGCTGTAGTTCAATGAGTTGGCTTACCTTTGTCAAAATTTCGTGATGATCCAACGGTCGAATCCACGGGAAACTTTGTTTTCTTCCGACTGCGCTAATCTGCCAATGTTATGCGAAAATTCTTCTAACCGTGAAGAACAACCCAAGAAGGTGACTAAATACTTCAACAAAAAAAAACTTCGGTGAATAAATCGCCCAAGGAGATGACCTTGGGCTCTGATACCACTTATGATACGAATTATCCGGGGAGAGGTGGATACGTATCGGTCGGAGTATATGTAAGTGTATGATAGCGGAAGGCTTTTACGAATATGGAGTTTTTCGGATGTATTTTGTATGTGAATAATATCGGATATAACAATAAAAAATATCGAATAAGAAGATGATACGAATTACGTACGTAATGCGTATGAAATACAACGGAAGATTATTATGTCTTGACGATTATCAAAGTGTCACTCGAAAATACAAGGGGTGGCCGAACTTAAATGGATTTCGACCGTGAGGTAGTAGTGTATACGGATTTGGATGTGTTTTATCGAACTAGACCTATAACTCGATAAAAGTAATCTCTTCCCAAGACCTATTGAGAATTGATCAAGTTAAAATCTCGAGACGCGTCGAAATAATAACCAAGGTTTTGTTGAACTCGTTCAACGTATATTTCAAAGAAATACAAGGTTTTTTACTTTCAAGATTCAAGATATTAACAATACACGGGTGAACTCCTACATATAGTAGTATACAAAAGATAAGGAAATAACAAAGACAAGAAACACGAAAATACAAGTCTCCATCAAGCATGTTTCGGCCGAGATGTGTGGGGAAGGGAAGGATTTTGGACAAGATAACAATCTTGGACTAGATGACATTGACATGTAGAAATAGACTTGATGTAAGTCTTCATCAAGGGGTCATTTTCGGCCGATTTGTGGGGAGGTTGATATCTTGATTTGGATATGGTATCTTCAAGCCCCTTTGGAATTATTAGGGTGAATTTGTCATGTAGAAAAAAGACTTGATGAAAGTCTTCATCAAGTAGGAAATTTTCGGCCTATTCAAAGGAGGTGGGGATGAGGAGATTCTTCAATATCTTGTGAAAGATATGAAGACAAGCAAGGGTCCCTTTCAAGCATGCTTTGGCCGATTTTTATTATGGTGGGGAAGAGAAAATATCTTCATGATCTTGGACCAAATATGATGCTGTCGGTTTTGTCATTTCTGGGATCCAATGAGTCCGAATTTGGTCCTATGGTCTTCATAAGATTTGTAGCTCTCTTTCTTAGCTTTCCATGGCCACTTGAATCACCTGAATCGGATTTCGGACGAGAAAGTTATGGGCAAAATACTAAAACTGCTACGAAGTCGTCGTGCGCGCGAGAATTGGTAATTTGTCCATGTATTTTGCATGAGGATTTTATGTATGCCTGCGACTCACTCAAGCTTGGTCGGATAATCTTCTTTTTTGTATTTGATGATGTTGACCGATTCGTATCAGCTCCCACTAACCATTAGTGTTCGACAGGCACTCTCCATGTCAAAGAACACGTCATACAAGTCTTCACATAAACTTAACGCCCAGTCAAGTTTCATCGACTTGCGAACGATTGAGTATTTGAGCTATAACCTTTCCAGTGCCGACCCCCTTATCCAATAAGGAGTGGAACGTTTTGCTCTCAAATACACGGACTAGTTTCTATATGTTTATTTACGAGTTAGGATTGCCAGTAACTACCAGTAAATAAAGAAACATTCATTTGCCTTATATAAATGGTTTACATAATAACAAGTACAATGCCCTCACTCAACATCCTCTGAGTGGCATTCGAATTGGAGACGTCTTTAGCTTGGAAGCCGACGAAGAAGAAGAAGATTGCGAGGCATACGATGCCCC
The DNA here is from genome assembly GCA_033398695.1 of Orobanche coerulescens. Taxonomy (NCBI): domain Eukaryota; kingdom Viridiplantae; phylum Streptophyta; class Magnoliopsida; order Lamiales; family Orobanchaceae; genus Orobanche; species Orobanche coerulescens. Next base: position 70,870,348 of record CM065805.1, on the reverse strand, counting down.
GAATTATGACACGAACCTCGTCCTTCACATGTTGCAAACGAAGGCGGCCCCGAGTGACAAAGAACAACGAGATCAAATCTTTCACACGAAGTGTCGTGTCGGAGAGAAATGGTGTAGCTTGATCATTGATGGTGGAAGTTGTACGAATGTGGCGTCAAGCGAGATGGTTTCGAAGCTCGGACTAACCACTATGGCTCATCCAAGGCCGTATGCACTCCATTGGCTCGATGATGGAAATAAAGTGAAAGTATCAAGACAAGTGAAGGTCGGACTCACCATGGGTTCGTACGGTGATGATATTATATGCGATGTACTACCGATGGATGCATGTCACGTGTTGTTGGGAAGACCTTGGTTATTTGATCGGGACGTACTACATCGAGGGAGGAGCAACGAGTATGAGTTATGAGACAAAGGTAAAAAAATTGTTCTTAAACCTATGTCACCTCAAGCTATCCGAACAATGAGTTCGAAAAAAGTCGAAGGACCGAAGCTCATGATGTTTGCAAAAGAAAAGGAAGTCGAACACGCTATTGACGAAGGCGAACGTGTTTATGTAATGATGATCAAAGAGACCCGAAACCTTGCTACAAAATCACAACACGAAGAAGAGATAGATACACTGTTGCACGAGTTCGCGGATGTTTTTCCCGAAGAATTGCCGGTGGGATTACCACCTATTCGTGGAATCGAACACCAAATTGATCTTATACCAGGAGCTCTATTACCGAACAAGGCAGCGTATCGTTGTAATCCCGAAGAAACCAAAGAGCTACAACGTCAAATTGAAGATCTCATGAGTCACGGATATGTCCGAGAGAGTTTAAGTCCGTGTGCGGTTCCAGTCCTACTTGTACCAAAAAAAGACGGATCATGGCGGATGTGCATCGACAGTAGAGTCGTGAATAACATCACCGTCAAGTATCGGTTCCCCATCCCGAGACTAGACGACATGTTAGATGAGTTGCATGGCTTGGTTATATTTTCAAAAGTTGATTTACGGAGCGGATACCATCAAATTCGCATGCGAGAGGGAGACGAATGGAAGACGACATTTAAAATGAAGAATGGACTTTACGAGTGGGTTGTGATGCCATTCGGCCTCACTAATGCCCCGAGCACTTTCATGATATTGACGAACGAGGTTCTTAAACCTTTCTTGGGGAAGTTTGTTGTCGTGTACTTAGACGACATTTTAATCTACAGTCGATCCTTAGACGAGCATCTTGAACACTTGCGGCACGTGTTTGAAACTCTAAGGAAACAAAAACTTTATGGAAAGAGGGAAAAGTGTACTTTTCTAGTCGAGAGTCTTGTCTTTCTCGGCTATGTCGTTTCTAAAGAAGGAGTTTCGGTGGATCAAGAGAAAATCGCGGCAATCAAGTCTTGGCCGACACCAAAAACTATCACGGAGGTACGATCATTTCATGGCCTCGCTTCTTTTTACCGACGATTCATACGAGACTTTAGTACGATCTCTAGTCCGATCACGGAGTGTCTTAAAAAAGGTACATTTGCATGGAAAGAGGCTGCCCAAAAAGCTTTTAAAAATTTAAAAGCAAAGTTATGTGAAGCACCGATTTTAACGTTACCCGATTTTTCACAACCATTTGAGGTGGAATGCGACGCTAGTGGAGTTGGAATCAGGGCAGTACTTATTCAAGGAGGCCGGCCCATCGCCTGTTTTTCAGAAAAGTTAAGTGGTGCTCGAGTTAATTATTGCACTTACGACAAAGAGTTCTATGCTATCGTGAGAGCACTAGATCATTGGAGTCACTATCTACGTTCGAAACATTTCGTGTTACATTCGGATCACGAGTCGTTAAAATACATTAACGGGCAAAACAAGCTAAGTCCAAGACATGCAAAATGGGTGGAGTTTTTGCAATCTTTTCACTTTTCATCCAAGTACAAAGACGGTAAGAGTAATATAGTGGCGGATGCACTATCAAGAGGGTATGCCTTACTTTCTATTCTAGACGTTCGTTTGTTGGGGTTCGAGATTTTGAAAAATCATTACATTGACGATTTGGATTTCGGAGAAATTTTTATCCGTTGTAAAACAGGTCCGTACGAAGAATTTATTTTACAGGATGGCTTTCTTTTCAAAGGTAATAAACTATGTGTGCCGAAGCATACGATTCGGGAATTACTAGTTCGGGAGGCGCACGGAGGAGGACTATCCGGTCATTTCGGTTCGGCTATAACCGTAGAAGTTCTAAAGGAGCATTTCTTTTGGCCAAAGATGTATGGTGACGTAAGCACGATCGTGAGTAAATGCGTCACTTGTCACATGATGAAAAGTTCGTTCAAGCCAAGTACATACATGCCGTTGCCAATACTTTTGCGACCGTGGGAAGATGTCTCGATGGATTTTATTGTTGCTTTACCTCGTACTCAACGGGGAAAAGACTCGATCATGGTTGTCGTCGACCGCTTTTCAAAAATGGCTCACTTTATAGCATGTCACAAAACCGATGATGCAAGCAATGTGGCGGACTTATACTTCCGAGAAGTAGTTCGTTTACACGGGGTTCCAAAAACTATCGTGTCAGATCGAGATTCTAAATTCCTGAGTTACTTTTGGAATACTTTATGGAGAAAGGTGGGAACTAAACTTCTATTCAGTACTTCACATCACCCACAAACCGACGGACAAACCAAAGTGACTAATCGAACCCTAGGAGCATTGTTGCGAGGATTGGTGAACAAAACACAGAAAGATTGGGACGTTAAACTTGCACATGCGGAATTCGCATACAACCGATCACCCGGATTCGCCACGGCCCATTCACCTTTTGAAGTAGTGTACGGACTAAATCCACATATGCCATTGGATTTGATTCCCTTGCCGAGCGATGAATTGGTTCACAAAGACGCAGAATCAAAACTCAAGTCAATGATGAAGTTACATGAAAAGGTACGAGATCGAATTAAAGAAGTAAATGAAATTTACAAACGGAAGTCGAACAAAAATAAAAAGCCAAGGCTATTTGATGTTGGCGACTTAGTTTGGATACATTTGAGGAAAGAACGATTCCCAAACAAACGCAAGAACAAATTAATGCCGAGAGCCGAAGGTCCGTACAAAATTGTGGGAAAAGTGAACGACAATGCTTACAAAGTAGAACTTCCGGGCGAATACGGAGTACACGCAACTTTCAACGTAGGCGATCTCTCGCCTTACCTTGACGACGATGACATTACGGAATTGAGGTCAATTCCTTTCAAAGAGGGAGGAAATGATACGATATCAACTATCCCAATCGAAGAGGAGTCAATAAAAATCGACATCAATGACGATACAAAGTTACACGCCCACGCATCATCATACTTGGGCGAGAAGAACACGCGAATTGGAGTTACGTTATTAATCGGAATTGGAGTAACGTAAACATGACGACGAAATTAACGTTGGACTCGGAATCGGTCCAAATTATGGGAGATTCGGCCGATTTAGTCCAAGATGCTTGAAGATATTTATCAAACTCTATCTTGTCCAAGATCTTCTCCTTCCCCACACCTTTGATTTTCGGCCGAAGCATGCTCCTTGGTGAAGACTTTCATCAAGCTTTTTTCTTCATGTCAAAGTCATTAATAATAAGTCCAAGATCTTGAAAGATCTCCTCCCCCACACCCTTGATATTTCGGCCGAAGCATGCTAGGAATAAGACTTGTATTTTCGTTTTTTTCTTGTTGTTTATTTCCTTATACTACTATATATAGTAGTTCACTTGGTTGTTGTATGTATCTTGAAAGTAATAAACATTGTATTTCTCTTGAAATATACGTTGAACGAGTTCAACAAAACTTTGGTTATTATTTCGACGCGTCTCGAATTATAACTTGATCAATTCTCAATAGGTCTTGAGGAGAGATTATCTTTATCGAGTTATAGGTCTAATTCGATAAAACACACTCAAATCCATATACTACCCTACCTCACGGCCGAAACCATACAAATTCGGCCACCACCTTTTATTTTTCGTTGATACTTTGAAACTTGTAAAAACTGTGATAATCTTTCGTTGTATTTCATACGTTTTATGTACACTTATATACGTAATTCGTATCAGAAGTAGATAGAAAAGAGTGTGAAGCACCAGTATCAAAAAGAACACAAACGGGCTGAGAGTGGATCTCAAGAGTACCTGCAATTATGCTGGCTTCGGGATCGTCGGCTTTCTTAATCTCGTAGACTCTGGGTTTTGCAATCCCGAAAGCAGGTGTACCAGCTTGATTTCCACGGCCCATCCCTCTGTTTACCCCGGTAGTCTGGTAAGAAGCGGACGGAGGCGCACGGTCCTGAACAAAAGATTGTACTGGAGCAAGAGATGCTACTGGAGTACGCCCGGGTCCACTCCTGCAATAGCGAGCACGATGTCTGTTCTTCCCACAAGTGTGACAGGCAACGGCCAGCTTCGGACACTTGGAGCTGATATGTCCCGAGTCCCCACAGTTATAACACACGACATGTGAGCTGATTGCCCGAGAGTGCGTTCCTATCGGCTTTGGCGCCATAGGTGGCCGTTCAGAAGGATTTGGTACAGGCTGGAGCTTCTTGAACATCCCCCGGTTACTGTCTGCCTGGGTCTGGTTCCTGGATCTCTTATTGGAAAACTGAGGCTGCTTCTTGGAAATCTCCTTCGCAGTAAGTTCATACTCCAAAGCCTTCTCAATAAACTCCGGTAGAGTCGTACAGTGGTGATTGAGTAATTGCATCCTCATTCGGGGTTTAAGCCTCTTGAGGAAATATTTGATCTTATCAGCTTCCGAACGGACAACTGACGTAGCAAAAGGGAGAAGTGCTTGGAATTTTTCAGCAATAGCTAACACATCCTCGTCTTCCGATGGATCGGGGTTCAGTAATTCGAACAGTTTGGCTTCACAGAGGGGTGCAGGATAGTAACGATCTAAAATAAGATTCTTGAATTCCTCCCAAGTACTCGCGCCATCGGCAGGCCTCACAGAAAGCCACCAAGTATGGGCACTCTTACTAAGGTAGTAGGTCACACAAAGAACTCGATTTTCCTCTGGCACTCCACCATCTCGAACAGTTTCTCGAAATGCTCTATCCAAAGTGTACAATGTCGGCGAGCTCGATGAGCCTTCAAAAGTCGGAGGTCGCTGCCGTGATATGTCGCTAATAATCCGCTCACGATCTGCCATGCACTGCAGGCGAGGCTGTTGCCCCTGCTGTTGACCAGTAGTATTCCTCTGCATAGCTTCCATCAGCTGACCCATTTGGGTCATCTGGGCCATCATGCCCTGCATCACAGTGTAAGGATCGACACGTGCATTTTCTCCAGTGTGGTGTGATTGGTCCCTAGAAGGCGAATAACTGCCTGCGGAACTCTGTTCCACATTCGCGCATCTGTTGGCTCATTGTATCGGGATTCGGACCCATCCGCGGCCTCGTCCCCCTCTGCCACGGCCTCTCAGATTCCTTTCCATACTGAAAGAATCAAGTCACAAATACAGTTCAAGTTCATGCTAAGTTAATGGCAACAGGGAATTTCATATCCAACAAAGCAGTTCGTAAAGAATCACTGGCACTGCAGGTGCTACACACTTGATACGATATCTAATATTCCAGTCGAAGAAACTCCGATAAAAATCAACATCCATGATGATGCAAATTCGCATGGCCATGCATCGTTATACTTAGGAGAAAATGTTAAACGGATTGGAGTTACGTTGTTAATCGGAATCGGAGTAACGTAGAATTCGACGACGGATCGACCCGAAAGCATGAAGATCGGCCGAAACATGCTTAAAAGGGACACTTTGTCTTCATATCTTTCACAAAATAAATGAAGATCACCTCCTTCCCCACCATGACACAAACGGCCGAAGCTTGTAGATGGAGTGAAGACTTTCTTCTTCATGTCACCATCAAGATATCTTCAACAAATCAACACCAAATCCTCCTAAGTTCGGCCGATTGGAAGCTAGTGCAAGGGAGGATATTTTGTTCTACTTCATGTCACCATCAAAGACCAAGAGTGCTTCATGTCCCTTTCACCTAATAACACCAAGAGACTTGATATCTCAATCCTTGGATTTTCGGCCGAAATGATGTTGCTAGGAAGTTCGTTTTTTCGTTTTGTTGTATTTTCTTTCGGTTATAAACTACTATATATAGTAGTGCTCGTTGTATTTGTAACATATCTTGAATCATAATAAACTTTATATTTCCTTGAAATATACGTTGAACGAGTTCGACAAACTTTAGTTATTGTTTCGACGCGTCTCGAGATTTTAACTTGATCAATTCTCAAAAGGTCTTGGGAAGAGATTACCCTTTTATCGAGTTATAGGTCTAGTTCGATAAAAACACACCAAACTCCGTACATCATACTATATCACGGCCGAACACCATCAACTTTCGGCCACCCTTAGCAAAATTCAAGAGATACTTTGATACTTGTTAACCTTCCGTTGTGTTTTATACGTATTACTTACGTAATTCGTATCATAAGTGGTATCAGAGACATTTGTCTCACAGTTCTCGACATCACTGAAGAAGATGGCATTCACCGATGAAGAAGTAGCACAACTACGTGACGTTCTTCGTGGCTTGCCGGAGCCCAGAATCCATGCACGACGAGGACATGACACCATGCATGCACCACGACATGCGGATGAATACAAGACCGTGAACTTCCGAGTTCGTAGGCGGCACCGATCCCGAGGTTTATTTGGAGTGGGAAAGAAAAATTGAACGAATGTTTGAGTTCAAGGAGCTCAATGACGAGGTACGTTGCAAGTACGTGATTCTCAAACTTGGAAAGGAGCTTCCTTTGGTTTGAGCGAATGAAGACGCAAAGAAGTCGTGTTTAAAAGAGAAGATACGTTCGTGGGATTCCCTAAAAGGAAACTACGAAAAGATATGTTCCGGCTACACACAAGCTAAGTCTCAGACGAAAAATTTCGACCTCACGCAAGGAAAGCTAAGTGTCGAGGAGTACATCGAGGAGTTTGAAAACTTATCCTTGATGGGAGAACTTGAAGAAAGCGAAGAATTGCGCATGTCCGTTTCCTACGAGGTTTGAACAAAAATATTGCTAATTCCGTGGAACTCTACCCCTATTCAGACTTCGATACTTTATGCGGGCTTTGCATAAAGTTGGAAAATCAAAACAAAACAAAATTCTCTAAACCCGAATTCCCACCTAAATACGGAAATACCAACTTTGGCGCGAGTTCTAGCTCGTTTCCAAAACCTGTCACCACAAGCCACCGTTACTACCCTTCCAAAACTCCTATCACACCAAAAGAAACAAGCCTATCTAAAGTCCGGTGTTTCAAATGTCAAGGATTTGGACACTATCAAAGTGCTTGTCCAAATCGGAGGATTGTAACGTTGCGAGAAGCCATAGCCGCCCGAGAGGAATTATTAGCCGAAGAAGAAAGAGTTGGAGACGTTTTTAACTTAGAAGCTGACGAAGAAGAAGAAGAATGCGAGGCATACGATGCCCCGAACTATGACACGAACCTTGTCCTTCGCATGTTACAAACGAAGGCCGCCCCAAGTGACGAAGAACAATGGGACCAAATCTTCCACACGAAGTGTCGTGTCGGAGATAAATGGTGTAGCTTGATCATTGACGGTGGAAGTTGTACAAACGTGGCATCAAGCGAGATGGTTTCAAAACTCGGTTTGATCACCACGGCCCATCCTAAGCCGTATGCACTCCATTGGCTCGATGATGGGAACAAAGTGAAGGTATCAAGACAAGTGAAGGTCGGACTCACCATGGGTTCGTATGGCGATGACATTACATGCGATGTACTACCGATGGACGCATGTCACGTGTTATTAGGAAGACCTTGGTTATTTGATCGGGACGTACTACATCGAGGAGGAGTAATGAGTATGAGTTACGTGACAAAGGTAAAAAATTGTTCTTAAACCTATGTCACCTCAAGCTATCCAGACGATGAGTTCGAAAAAGTCGAAGGACCGAAGCTTACGATGTTTGCAAACGAGAAAGAAGTCGAGCACGCCATTGACGATGGCGAGCGTGTTTATTTGATGATGATCAAAGAGGTCCAAATCTTGCCACCAAATCGCAACATGAGGAAGAGATAGACGTACTATTACACGAGTTTTCGGACGTATTTCGAAGACTTGCCGGTAGGATTACCACCTATCCGCGGGATTGAACACCGATTGATCTTATACCGCGAGCACCATTACCCAACCAAGCGGCGTATCGGTGTCCTCCCGAAGAACCCAAAGAACTACAACGGCAAAATGATGAACTCATGAATCACGGCTATCTCCGAGACAGTTTAAGACCGGGTGCGGTTCCGGTTCTACTCGTACCAAAAAAAGACGGAACATGGCGAATGTGTATTGACAAGAGAGCCGTGAATAACATCACCGTCAAGTATCGGTTTCCCATCCCGAGACTAGACGACATCCGGACGAGTTACATGGCTCGGTTATATTTTCCAAAGTTGATTTACGGAGCGGATACCATCAAATCCGCATGCGAGAGGGAGACGAATGGAAAACGGCGTTTAAAACGAAGAATGGACTTTACGAATGGGTTGTGATGCCATTCGGCCTCACCAACGCCCCGAGCACCTTTATGAGGTTGATGAACGAGGTTCTTAAACCTTTCTTGGGAAAGTTTGTTGTCGTGTACTTAGACGACATTTTGATCTACAGTCGGTCCTTAGAAGAACATCTCGAACATTTGCGGTACGTGTTTGAGACGCTAAGGGAACAAAAACTTTATGGAAAACGGGAGAAGTGTACTTTCCTAGTCGAGAGTCTTGTCTTTCTCGGCTATGTTGTTTCCAAAGACGGAGTTTCGGTCGACCAAGAGAAGATCGCGGCGATCAAGTCGTGGCCGACCCCAAAGACAATCACAGAGGTACGGTCGTTTCATGGCCTAGCTTCTTTTTACCGACGATTCATACGGGACTTCAGCACTATCTCCAGTCCGATCACGGAGTGTCTGAAAAAGGGAACCTTTGCTTGGAACGAGACGGCCCAAAAGGCTTTTGAAAATTTAAAGGGAAAATTATGTGAAGCACCGATTTTGACGTTACCCGATTTTTCACAACCGTTTGAAGTAGAATGCGACGCTAGCGGAGTTGGAATCGGGGCAGTGCTTATTCAAAGAGGCCGTCCCATTGCCTATTTTTCGGAGAAGTTAAGTGGCGCCCGAGTGAATTATTGTACTTATGACAAGGAGTTCTATGCTATCGTAAGAGCACTCGACCATTGGAGTCATTATCTACGTTCGAAACATTTCGTGCTGCATTCGGATCATGAGTCGGTGAAATACATCAACGGACAAAGTAAGCTAAGCCCGAGGCATGCAAAATGGGTGGAATTTTTACAATCTTTTCACTTTTCATCCAAGTACAAAGACGGGAAGAGTAATGTAGTGGCGGATGCACTATCGAGACGGTATGCTTTACTGTCGATGCTAGATGTTCGTTTGTTGGGGTTCGAGACTTTGAAAGATCATTACAACGACGATTTGGACTTCGGGGAAATATTTAACCGTTGTAAAACGGCCCCGTACGAGGAATTTGTTTTACAGGATGGCTTTCTTTTCAAGGGAAATAAGTTATGTGTGCCGAGACATACAATTCGGGAATTGCTGGTTCGGGAGGCGCACGGAGGAGGACTAGCCGGTCACTTCGGCTCGACCAAGACTGTAGAAGTGCTAAAAGAACATTTCTTTTGGCCAAAGATGTATGGTGACGTAAGCACAATCGTGAGCAAATGCGTAACTTGTCACATGATGAAAAGTTCGTTCAAGCCGAGTACATACATGCCGTTGCCGATACCGTTACGACCGTGGGAGGATGTCTCGATGGATTTTATTGTGGCTTTACCTCGTACTCAACGAGGCAAAGACTCGATCATGGTGGTTGTCGACCGTTTTTCGAAAATGGCTCACTTTATCGCGTGTCACAAAACCGATGATGCAAGCAATGTGGCGGACTTGTACTTTCGGGAAGTAGTTCGTTTACACGGAGTTCCAAAAACTATCGTGTCGGATCGAGATTCCAAATTTCTGAGTTACTTCTGGAATACTTTATGGAGGAAAGTTGGTACTAAACTCCTATTCAAGACTTCACATCACCCGCAAACCGACTGATGCAGAGGTGACTAATCGAACCTTGGGAGCATTATTGCGAGGGTTGGTAAATAAAACACAGAAGGATTGGGACGTTAAACTTGCTCATGCGGAATTCGCATACAACCGATCACCCGGTTATGCCACGGCCCATTCACCTTTTGAAGTGGTATACGGATTAAATCCGCACTTGCCATTGGACTTGATTCCCTTACCAAGCAACGAGTTGGTTCACAAAGACGAAGCAAAACTCAAATCAATGGTGAAGTTACATGAAAAGATACGGGAACGGATTAAAGAAGTAAATGAAATATACAAACGGAAGTCGAACAAAAATAAAAAGGCGAGATTATTTGATGTTGGCGACTTGGTTTGGATACATTTGAGAAAAGAAAGATTCCCAAGCAAACGGAAGAACAAATTGATGCCGAGAGCCGAGGGTCCGTACAAAATTGTGGAAAAGGTGAACGACAACGCATACAAAGTCGAACTCCCGGGCGAATACGGAGTACACGCGACATTCAACGTAGGTGATCTCTCACCTTATCTTGACGACGATGGCATTGCGGAATTGAGGTCAATTCCTTTCAAAGACGGAGGAATGATACGATATCTAATATTCCATCGAAGAAACTCCGATAAAAATCAACATCCATGATGATGCAAATTCGCATGGCCATGCATCGTTATACTTAGGAGAAAATGTTAAGCGGATTGGAGTTACGTTGTTAATCGGAATCGGAGTAACGTAGAATTCGACGACGGATCGACCGAAAGCATGAAGATCGGCCGAAACATGCTTGAAAGGGACACTTTGTCTTCATATCTTTCACAAAATAAATGAAGATCACCTCCTTCCCCACCATGACACAAACGGCCGAAGCTTGTAGATGGAGTGAAGACTTTCTTCTTCATGTCACCATCAAGATATCTTCAACAAATCAACACCAAATCCTCCTAAGTTCGGCCGATTGGAAGCTAGTGCAAGGGAGGATATTTTGTTCTACTTCATGTCACCATCAAAGACCAAGAGTGCTTCATGTCCCTTTCACCTAATAACACCAAGAGACTTGATATCTCAATCCTTGGATTTTCGGCCGAAATGATGTTGCTAGGAAGTTTGTTTTTTCGTTTTGTTGTATTTTCTTTCGGTTATAAACTACTATATATAGTAGTGCTCGTTGTATTTGTAACATATCTTGAATCATAATAAACTTTATATTTCCTTGAAATATACGTTGAACGAGTTCGACAAACTTTAGTTATTGTTTCGACGCGTCTCGAGATTTTAACTTGATCAATTCTCAAAAGGTCTTGGGAAGAGATTACCCTTTTATCGAGTTATAGGTCTAGTTCGATAAAAACACACCAAACTCCGTACATCATACTATATCACGGCCGAACACCATCAACTTTCGGCCACCCTTAGCAAAATTCAAGAGATACTTTGATACTTGTTAACCTTCCGTTGTGTTTTATACGTATTACTTACGTAATTCGTATCAACACTCAATATCATATCAACATCAAGTCGAAATAATTCCAATCACATAATTAATTTAGGTGTTCCTCAAACGGATGAATTTTACCACATGTTAGCAAGATACCAAGATAAGTAAAGAGACCAATACGTCATCAATATCATGCCAGTAATCAAATTATGGCTCATGAGAACGTACCGTATTCGAGGGGTCAGGCGCTTGCACAGGTTACACGTGGCACGAAGGTTTCTTGATGCTATTTCTATTCTACAATGACTCAAAAGAAAACACACTCTCTGATACCATCTTCTGTAACAGCCCAAAAACGGCTGCTATTACAGTGCCGTAGACCCCTACCGGGACCCACCAGGCGATATCACGATATACACCTACAATTTGACAACGTGGCACCGTACCACAATATTTATCAAAACCCCAATGTGGAGTATAAGTTATACATGTCTTTAATACGAGCAAACGTACACAGGATCCAAATTCGGTACAGACCATATGACGATGGGCAATACCTAACAAATTATAGTACATTCATCTGACACAAAATGAAAAAAAAAATCACAATAAGACATAACCGAACATTTAAAAGACTCGGGCCCCCCCCGAAATAGCATCCTTCAAAACCCTCCGTCACCATCGTGCTCTTCCTGTGCCTTGGCCTTTCCTCGCCCTGAAATACAAGTATTTCGCCCCAAACCACAGGGTCAGCTATACATGATAATAATTCTCATGACATTATACAATTCATAAATATACGGATCTCAAAGAAAACAGTCGACTACTGAATATACCCCGCAGGCGTATAAACAGTCAGTCCCAACTGTCGAACATATCCAAATATACGAACGACCATATAATATGGCTCAAGACAGACGTCACAGTACGCCCGATCCGGAAATGTGTCCGTGCACATGTCCACCCCGTATACGGAATCCAGAATATACGTGGGACGATGTACCTAATTAGCCTCACGAACTACGTCTCGTGTGCACGATCTAAATGCAGAAAACATCCACGCATGATCATCAAGTGCCCGGCTAAAAATCCTACACATAACCAATCGGCACACAGATATGACTCCAGAGATGTCATGACAATGAAACTCAATGAATTACACCTTTATCAAGGAATCGAACGACTCACCAAAGTGTCAACAAAGCTCAAAAGGACCAACGGTAACAAGAATGGTAAATTCGGGTATATCATCCCAACACAGTGATAATAACCATATCACAAATCATAAATTCTCAGAACATTTCATATACACGAAACGCATAATAATCACAAGAATTCAACCATCATTACAACCAAGCAAGATAACTTGCCTCAATTCCGTAGATGAATAATCTTTTTTGGAATGATCAAACAAACGGTATCTCCGTCTAACAATATTCACGTGAACAAGCAACCTTGAATGAAATAATTCATTCAACAATACATTCGTACGATAATGGTATCATTACATAGAAACAATATTCGTAAATTTACTTGAATAAATCAATTATCCTATTGATCACTTTAATGTTCCAATTACAAATCATCATATGTCTATTATGTTCATTCACATATTCTAGCATTAATGTCAAATACTTGAAGTCCAGATTATTACCAATGTAACATTGTGAAAACATCTTTTCAAATCATCGGCACTTCCGATTATGATATAAGTTCGTGTTTAATTACATTCTTCATTATTTTACCAACGATTGCATTAAAACCGATTCCTATGTGAAAGCATAAGTTTAAGTTTTTAGTGAACTAAGAACATCATCTTAATTTACGTCTCTTAACACACACGGATTAATGAAATGGAATTCGGCTACTCCCTTTACTGCACTTGAATCACCACACTCACTACAATCCTCCTAAGAACAATATCAACATATTAATGTAGTGATTAACACCTCCTTACGTTATCAACGAAATCGATTAACTTGAACATATGAAGATTACAACTGCCTTCTATCAAATCCATTGTTTTACTTTTGAAGAAGTTAATAAAAACCTAGTTATATCATTGGATACTTGGAATTCTAAATATAACTTCATCCCATCTTGTGAAAATTATCTTCAAAGGGTTAACATAATTCTTCCAACAATTTATCACGAAGGTATCGGTTTTAGAGGGCCAAAAATATGGTTCCATATTACCTTTCAAGAATCAATTGAATGTTCAAGACAAGATTAGTATCTCCCACCTCTAATCATTAAGGATTTCATTCCTAACATGATCCTAGTGTTGAGACTATAATCAACTTCCGATTATCATGTTATTAATCAGGTTTTATCTATCATTATCAACACAATCATATTATGAAGTTATCATACATCAAGAAGTAATACTAATACCCCTAATATTGATCTTCATTTAGGTTGAGCATGATTCAATCAATTTATCATGTTTATACTAGCTTAAACTAACATTATGTGAAGTGTTTATGTACTAACATCATCATAAGCATAGATTTAATATGAGTTAAAGAAAACCAACCTCAAAATGAAGAACAACACCAACACTTCAAAGGACACACTTCAATCTCCTAATCTCCAAGTCACAAACCAAGTGCTGAAGCTCCAACACAAGATAGAAGGGCTAGAAATTGAGTTGGCAGGGAAGGGAAACGTTTTCTCAGTGGGAAGGTTGAATGGGTCGAGCAGGAAATGAAAGGCAAGTCATATTTTTATAACCTGAACTCAGCATTACGTACATTAAAGAGAGGAGGTTAACATACGTTAAAGCCCTTACGTACGTAATCTCATGAACATTACGTACGTAATCGATTTTATCAGATCTTACTGACTTGAAATACACAAATCATTATGTACGTAAATATATAACTATTACGTATGTAATAGCCGTTAACTTGGCTGTCGTGATCGACTCCCGACCACCTACCCCCGTTCGGTCCCACCCGCCGAAAGGCGGGCTGTTGAAGGATACCCCACATTACGTACGTTAACATATGAATGTTACGTACGTAAGGCTACGTACATAGCGTACGTAACGAAGATAGGCTAACGTACGTTAAGTTCTATAACAAGCAGAAATAAAATTATCTCAATATCACCCAACAATTAATATAGTATGAATGACCATGATTCTTAACATAGTTCGTCAATATGTTCGCTAGAATAAATACAGATGTGGTGCGATAATACTCAATTTAAATCCGAAAATACAATAGTAAAGGCGAGGGTATTACATACAATAGCAGGTGCTCGTGCTTGTTGCTCGTGCGTGAGATCAGTGGCCAGGCAGTGGCTTGGCGCACGACCAAACACACGGACATTTGGTCATGCGTTTTGGTCGTGCGTCACTGGAGTATATAAGGGGGTCAGACGGGGTTTTCACCTCATTTCTCACTTTCTCTCCTTCTTCTCGCGGTAGTCGGGCGATCCGACTAGGGTTTGTGATTATGATCGATTCTACTCCATTCAATCATGTTTTGAGGAGGCTCTAGGTGATCATATCAACATCTAACCATTGTTCTTCGTCGGATCGAGGTAATTTCTTGAAATCTCCTAGAATTTGATTTTTCGAGATTTCTTCTTGATTTTCGTTGTTCGTCCAAATTTGATGAATCGGTTGATGTTAGTAAATATTATTAATCATGTTCTATGGATTGTATATCCATATCTTCAATTCGTTCAACCCGATTGGTGATTCTTAAGTTCTTGAGGAACTTTGAACATTTAGTGTTCGATTAAATGTCTCAAAGAGTTTCTTTCGATCGTTGTGTTGATTTCGATTAATATTGTGTTATTGAATGAATTGTATTTCATTCAAGGTTGTTCGAGTACTTATGTTTATCGGAGGACGCCGTTCGTTGTTCGTGGAAGGAATTCATCGCCTTCAGTTGAGGCAAGTTTTATACTTGTACTAGTCAATGAGATTAATGTTATCATATATGTGTATGAATGTGTTGTATCATTCCGAGACTTAGTCTCTTCATAAGTTCATTGATATTAGGGGATCGTTCGATACGATATTCTTCGGCAATTATGCCAAATGGTTATTATCATTCATTAATGGCCGGTAAGGCATTGAGATATTCGTTGTTAATGTTATTATCGATCATTGGTTCGCGGTATCGATGTATCAGTTGATGTTGTTAATATTGATGTCGATCTAAGACATTATTGTAATCATTATTATTAATATTGGCGTCCTGTCATTCATGTTGTATTAGCCGATTGAAGGCATTGTCGTATTCATTCTCATCTTTGGCGTCAGTAGCCGATTAAAGGTACCGAGGCAGTCATTGTATCATTGTCATCGATTAGCCATTCTAAGGCAATCGAGGTGCTCAATCATTCATTGTATCATTTTCAACGATTATCCGTTCTAAGGCAATCGAGGTGCTCAATCATTCGTTGTATCATTGTTATCGATTGACCGTTATAAGGCAATCGAGATATTGAATCATCCACTGCATCATTGTTATCGGTTGGCCATTCTAAGTCAATCGAGGTATTGAATTGGGGCTGTCGAGGATAGTTCCCATCCGTCGTGTCGTTGTTATCGATTGACCATTCTAAGGTAATCGAAGTATTGAATTGGGACTGTCGAGTACGATGCCCATCCGTGAGTCATCATTATCGTGTTGGCCGACTCAAGGCAGCACATTATCATTCTCGTGAATTCGGTAATCTTCGGATCGTTGCCGTTTGTGATTGATTATATTTTGGAGGCTAGTCTCGACTAGTGCTCATTATGGGTAAGTTTGGGGCTTGAACCTTCACGGTTGGGTTTCCAACACCTACAATTCAGTAGGTCACGGCCATTGGATGGAATAATTGTGATACAGCTTCGTGCCGTGGCTTCGGCCCTAATTGTGATACGGCTTCACACCGTGGCTTCGGCCCTAATGGTGATACGGATTCGTGTCGTGGCTTCGGCCCTAATTGTGATACGGCTTCACGCCGTGGCTTCGGCCCTAATGGTGATACGGCTTCGTGTCGTGGCTTCGGCCCTAATTGTGATACGGCTTTGTGCCGTGGCTTCGGCCCTAATCGATACAGCTTCGGGCTGTTTTGGCTTCATGTGATTGTGATATTTGACAGCTTCGGCTGAGTGGCTTTCAGGCCTTTGTGATTGTCTTGGTAATTTCATTGGAGCCTTCGGGCATTGTGATTCATAATTAATTCAATTCTGGTTTGGTTCATGTCTTGTAATTCATTGTGGTACTCTATAATTATGATTCGCAGTTGGGCACTTACGTTCTAACCTGTCGAACAGGTATTAATAGTATGCCATGGGCATAGTGTTTCACAAATGCTCGGTTCTTACCTTGGTTTGTGAGCATCTCGTATTATTATTATCATTGTACCGTTTCATTCTCCTTTGGATGCATATCATGTTATACATGTATTTGATGTTCATTATCTGGATGACTGACCCCGTGGGGGCGGAACATGTTTTCATGTTTTAGGTGCTTGCGAGGAGAGAGTTGAGACACATGGGCATGATGATGGCGACGAGGCATTTGAGCGATACTAGTCCGAGTTGTTCATGTTGGTCAGTCAGTTGGAGTGTTCTCCAGTTTGTCAGTCATTGTCATTATGTATTACCCGAGCTGATGCTCGTGGATGTTGTTGTACTTTACTTTTGGCCATGTAGGCCCATCGTTGTTGTTGAAATTCTTTATCGGAATATTGTGTTGGATATCATGGTAGGGACTATGATTTTCCCTTGTTGTTTAATTTAATGTATTTTAGTCATGTTCGCCTGGTGGATCTCCTGGCGTGGGGTCCACGGCACTGTAATAACCCAATAGGATTTGGGGGTGTTACAATATAGTAGCTCCAATTAAACCTTAATTCTTGATTAAGTCTTGTTAATAGGAGATAAGACCATGTTACATGCATTCGAGTTGGAATTCTATGAAAACTAGGGTTCATTGATTAAATTCGAGCCTTTTGTAATCAAAATTCGGTATAATAGCTCCAATTAAGCCTTTACTTCTTGATTAAGTCTTGTTAATCGGAGATAAGACCACATTACATGCATTGCAGTCGGAACTCTATGAAAACTTGGGTTTATTGATTAGATCCTAGCCTTTTGTACTCAGAATTGGCTATAACAGCTCCGGTTAATCTTTTACTTCTTGATTAAGTCTGGTTTTAGCAATAATTGAATATAATAGCTCCGATTAAGCTTTTACTTCTTGATTAAGTCTTGTTAATAGGAGATAAGACCACGTTACATGCATTCAAGTTGGAACTCTTTAAAAACTCGGGTTTATTGATTAGATTCGAGCCTTTTGTACTCAGAATTGGCTATGACAGCTCCGATTAATCTTTTACTTCTTGATTAGGTCTTGTTGTAGCAAGGATTGAATATAATAGCTCCGATTAAACCTTTATTTCTTGATTAAAATCTGCCCGTTTTTTTTAAAAATAAAAAAATAAAAAAAAATAAAAAAATTCTTGTTAATAGGAGATAAGAACACATTACATGCATTCGAGTTGGAACTCTATGAACACTCGGGTTTATTGATTAGATTAAGCCTTTTGTACTCAGAATTGGCTTTAACAGCTCCGATTAATCTTTTACTTCTTGATTAAGTCTTGTTGTCGCAAGGATTGAATATAATAGCTCCAGTTAAGCTTTTACTTCTTGATTAAGTCTTGTTAATAGGATATAAGACCACGTTACATGCATTCAAGAACTCTATGAAAACTTGGGTTTATTGATTAGATTCGAGCATTTTGTACTCAGAATTGGCTATAACAGCTCCGATTAATCGTTTACTTCTTGATTAAGTCTCGTTGTAGCAAGGATTAGATATAATAGCTCCGATTAAGCATTTACTTCTTGATTAAGTATTTTTAATAGGAGACAAAACCACATTACATGCATTCGAGTTGGAGCTCTATGAAAACTCGGGTTTATTGATTAGATTCGAGCCTTTTGTCCTCAGAATTCTTGATTAAGTCTTGTTGTAGCAAGGATTGGATATAATAGCCCCGATTAAGCTTTTACTTCTTGATTAAGTTTTGTTAATAGGAGATAGACCACGTTACATGCATTCGAGTTGAAACTATATGAAAACTCGGCTTATTGATTAGAGTCGAACGTTTTGTACTTAGAATTGGCTATAATAGCTCCAATTAACCTTTTATTTCTTGATTAAGTCTTGTTGTAGCAAGGATTAGATATAGTAGCTCCGATTAAAGCTTTACTTCTTGATTAAGTCTTGTTAATAGGAGATAAGACCATGTTATATGCATTCGAGTTGGAACTCTATGAAAACTAGGGTTCATTGATTAGATTCGAGCCTTTTCTACTCAGAATTGGCTATAACAGCTTCGATTAATCTTTTACTCCTTGATTAAGTTTTGTTGTAGCAAGGATTCGCTATAATAGCTCCAATTAAGCCTTTACTTCTTGATTAAGTCTTGATAATCGGAGATAAGACCACATTACATGCATTGCAGTCGGAACTCTATGAAAACTTAGGTTTATTGATTAGATCCGAGCCTTTTGTACTCATAATTGGCTATAACAGCTCCGATTAATCTTTTACTTCTTGATTAAGTCTTGTTGTAGCAAGGATTGGATATAATAGCTCCGGCTAAACCTTTATTTCTTGATTAATTCTTATTAATAGGACAAAAGACCACATTACACGCATTTGAGACGGAACTCTATGAACACTCTTGTTTATTGGTTAGATTCGAGCCTTTTGTACTAAAAATTGGCTATGACAGCTATGATTAATCTTTTACTTTTTGAATAAGTCTTGTTTTAGCAATAATTGAATATAATAGCTCCGATTAAGCTTTTACTTCATGATTAAGTCTTCTTAATAGGAGATAAGACCACGTTACATGTATTCAAGTTGGAACTCTTTAAAAACTCGGGTTTATTGATTAGATTCAAGCCTTTTGTACTCAGAATTGGCTATGACAGCTCCGATTAATCTTTTACTTCTTGATTAGGTCTTGTTGTAGCAAAGATTGAATATAATAGCTCCGATTAAACCTTTATTTCTTGATTAAGTCTTATTAATAGGAGATAAGACCACATTACATGCATTCGAGTCAGAACTCTATGAACACTCGGGTTTTTTGATTAGATTCAAGCCTTTTGTACTAAGAATCGGCTATAACTGCTCCGATTAATCTTTTACATCTTGATTAAGTCTTGTTGTAGCAAGAATTAAATATAATACCTCCAGTTAAGCTTTTACTTCTTGATTAAGTCTTGTTAATAGGAGATAAGACCACATTACATGCATTCGAGTTGGAACTCTATGAACACTCGGATTTATTGATTAGATTAAATCCTTTTGTACTCAAAATCGGCTATAACAGCTCCGATTAATCTTTTACTTCTTGATTAAGTCTTGTTGTCGCAAGAATTGAATATAATATCTCCAGTTAAGCTTTTACTTCTTGATTAAGTCTTGTTAATAGGAGATAAGACCACGTTACATTCATTCAAGAACTCTATGAAAACTTGGGTTTATTGATTAGATTCGAGCCTTTTGTACTCAGAATTGGCTATAATAGCTAAGAATAATCTTTTACTTCTTGATTAAGTCTTGTTTTAGCAATAATTGTTTATAATAGCTCCGATTAAGCTTTTACTTCTTGAGTAAGTCTTGTTAGTAGGAGATAAGACCACGTTACATGTATTCAAGTTGGAACTCTTTATAAACTCGGGTTTATTGATTAGATTCGAGCTTTTTGTACTCAGAATTAGCTATGACAGCTCCGATTAATCTTTTACTTCTTGATTAGGTCTTGTTGTAGCAAGGATTGAATATAATAGCTCTGATTAAACCTTTATTTCTTGATTAAGTCTTGTTAATAGGAGATAAGACCACATTACATGTATTCGAGTTGGAACTCTATGAACACTCGGGTTTATTGATTAGATTCAAGCCTTTTGTACTCAGAATCGGCTATAACAGCTCCGATTAATCTTTTACTTCTTGATTAAGTCTTGTTGTAGCAAGAATTAAATATAATAGCTCCAGTTAAGCTTTTACTTCTTGATTAAGTCTTGTTAATAGGAGATAAGACCACATTACATGCATTCGAGTTGGAACTCTATGAACTGATGCGATTTCTCTATCAGTACAGCGGAAGGCTGTTTTGACGAGCGGAAGCGAACATCAAGAAACTGTCAGGAACTGATGACAACAATTCGATACAGCAATAACTCTGGCTAGCGGTATGCGCACGCGATAGGAAATGATGGCGGCAGCTCCATACAGCAACAAGACAGGATCTGGCCGAATGGAAATGACTCGAAACAGGCAACCTCCAAACAGCGGCACTCGAAACATTAAGTTTCAGTCAGATGCTAATTGAAAACAGGAAACACGTTCGAACGATCGAATAGCACTTGATGCGAAATCCCAATCAAATACAACCCTGTATCGAAAACAAGAAGAATATCGAAACAGGACAGGAAACAATTGTTTTTTTGAACTAGACCTATAATTCGATAAAGCGATTTCTTCTCAAGACCTATTGAGAATCAATCAGATTAAGATTCGAAAACGCGTCGAATAATAATCAAAGTTTTGAAGGAAACTCGTCCAACACTTAAACAATACACAAGGTATGTTGTTTTATCATTCAAAATCAATCTGTTCATTACAACTCCATCGCTACTATTTATAGGCAAAAGTAGTCTGACAAGATAATCTAAACTATTACAAGCTGGACTTAAAATAAGGAAAAGAAAATACAAGGTTCCCCACGTCACTAGCAAACAAGAGTAAAAGCTGGGCTTTGTTTCCAAGGTGATAGCCGCCTTTCACAAAGCATGCTGCTAAGAATCCTGCTGCTTTTATAATAAAGAAAATGCTGAAAATTCTTTTATCGATTTGCCTTTACCACTTGGACCTCTTCCCCCAAGATGCAAGTTGCCTTTTGTTTTAAGTTACTCCAAGTCCGGTTATTAAGGTAACTCCAGGTCTCGTATCCGTTTTCTCGCCTAAGTATGTTGGAGTACGGTTGAGGTGTTTCACGTCAATTCTTACTTCGTCTTCTTCGCTTGGAGTAGTCGGTTTCGTATCATTCCCTCCTTCTTTAAAAGGAATTGTCCTAAATTCCGCAATTCCATTGTCATCGAGATATGGAGATAGATCACCTACGTTAAAAGTAGCATGCACTCCATAATCACCTGGAAGTTCTATCTTGTAAGCGTTGTCGTTCACCTTCGCAACTATTTTAAATGGTCCCTCAGCTCGTGGCATTAACTTATTCTTACGCTTACTCGGGAATCGTTCTTTCCTCAAATGCACCCAAACTAAATCTCCAACCTCGAATAATCTCGGCTTTCTTTGCTTGTTCGACTTCCTTTTGTACGTCTCGTTTATCTCCTTGATTCGGTCACGCACCTGTTCGTGTAATTTCATCATTGATTTCAATTTTGACTCTGCATCCTATGCACCAATTCGTCACTCGGTAGTGGAATTAGATCTAGCGGTATGTAAGGATTCAGCCCGTAAACTACTTCAAATGGAGAGTGCGCCGTGGCATGAGTAGGAGAACGATTATAAGCAAACTCCGCATGTCCTAGTTTTAGATCCCAGTCCTTTTGTGTTTTGCTTACCAAGCCTCGCAACAGTGTTCCCAGGGTTCGATTAGTCACTTCAGTTTGTTCGTCGGTTTGACGGTGGTGTGAAGTGCTAAACAAGAGTTTTGTTCCCACCTTCCTCCATAGGGTGTTCCAAAAGTAGCTGAGAAATTTGGAGTTTCGATCGGAAACAATAGTCTTCGGAATCCCATGTAAATGTACCACCTCTTGAAAATATAAGTCGGCCACATTGCTTGCATCGTCTGTTTTGTGGCATGCTACAAAGTGAGCCATTTTCGAAAAACGGTCTACGACCACCATAATAGCATCCTTTCCTCATTGAGTACGTGGTAAAGAAACAATGAAGTCTATCGAGACATCTTCCCATAGCCTTTCCGGAATCGGTAAAGGTGTGTAGACTCCTGGTTTGAACGAACTGTTCGCAACATGGCATATCACACATTTACTAATTATATTATTAACATCCTCTTGCATCTTTGGCCAATAAAAATGTTCCTTCAGCACATCTAATGTCTTAGTTGATACGAATTACGTATTAAGATGAACGTAAATTCGCCGGAAAATGCAGCGGATATATTTTGTTACCTCACAACACTCGAATATGTGTAACTGATACGAATTACGTATTAAGATGAACGTAAATTCGCCGGAAAATGCAGCGGATATATTTTGTTAACTCACAACACTCGTATATGTGCAACACTCGTAAGATATAACCGAAAGTAGGGCAATTCGGTTTACATAAACAAGAACAATATGGATGATTTATCAAACTAGACCTATAGTTTGATAAGATAATCTTTTCTCAAGACCTATTGAGAATCGATTCGATTAAAACTCGAAAACGCGTCGAATTATAACCAAGGTTTTGATGAAAATCATTCACCAAGAAAACACAAGTGTATTAAGATTTCTTCAACATACAATGGATGTTACAATGCTTACACAAGCCTATATATAGGAGACTTCAAGTCTTCCTATAATAAGAGAAAATAATTCAAAGATTTATAAAATCTTTGAATAATCCAAATAAAACATAAAAGGAACAACAATGCCAATTTTAGGGGAAACACAATCCCTAAAATGAGTAAAAACAAGGCAAAGACAAACACACAAAAGAAAATACAAAAAGGTGAAATCTGCGAGACTCGGCCGTGTCGCACGGCCATGGCGCGACAAGGAGGTCGGCACGGGCGCGCGCTGCCGCGGTGACTCGACCGTGTCTGCTGACACGGCCGCGGCGCGACAGGACATCCGCAGGACTCGTCCGGCGGTGACCGGCACGGCGCGGCGCCGACAAGGGCGTTCGGCGTGGGTCCGATCGTGTCTCGAACACGGTCGGGCCGTCGCGATAGGTTACGGCTTATCCGGCATAGTTCGACTCGGCCGTGCTGCATAACACGGTCGAGTCACGTGGGCGATGGCTTTTACATTTACGGGCGAGTTCGGCCACGGGCGTCTTGGGACGACACGGTCGGGTCGGTCGGCGGTGCTCGGCCACTTCCGGCAGTGGTGATTTTTCCTACGGTGGTGAATTTTCCGGAGTTCGTCGGCGGTGCTCGGCCACTTCCGGTGGTGATTTTTCCGGCGGTGGTGAATTTTCCGGAGTTGGATATTTTCCGACATATTGAACATTTTTCCGGAGTTGGATGTCGACCTTAGGCATAGCATGACACGGGCGGCCGAGACCGATACTCCACGTCTTATGTCCGTTTTCGCCTAAATACATAGTAGTCCGTGCATGGCGTGTAGTAAGGTCATTAATATCGATCCTTACTTCGTCTTCTTCGTTCATATCAACTGATTCTGTATCATCTCCTCCTCCTTTGAAAGGAATTGTCCTCAATTCCGAAATTCCGTCATCATCGATGTAAGGCGAGAGGTCCCCAACATTAAAGGTTGCATGAATCCCATAATCTCCCGGTAGTTCTAATTTGTAAGCGTTGTCGTTCACTTTCGCGATTACCTTAAACGGTCCCTCCGCTCGCGGCATTAATTTGTTCTTACGTTTACTTGGAAATCGCTCTTTCCTCAAGTGCAACCAAACCAAATCACCAACTTCGAACAATCTCGGCCTTCTTTGTTTGTTCGACTTTCGTTTGTAAGCCTCGTTTATTTCCTTGATTCGATTACGTACTTGCTCGTGTAATTTCATCATCGATTTCAATTTTGATTCCGCATCCTTGTGCACTAACTCGTCACTTGGCAATGGAATTAGATCTAACGGCATATACGGGTTTAGTCCGTAAACTACTTCGAACGGAGAGTGTGCCGTGGCATGAGTAGGAGAACGATTATAAGCGAACTCTGCATGTGCAAGTTTTAAGTCCCAATCCTTTTGTGTCTTGTTCACAAGACCACGTAGTAAAGTGCCCAACGTTCGATTGGTTACCTCGGTTTGACCGTCTGTTTGTGGATGATGTGACGTGCTAAACAGTAGTTTGGTTCCCACCTTTCTCCACAAGGTGTTCCAAAAATAGCTAAGGAATTTTGAGTCCCGATCCGAAACAATCGTTTGGAACCCCATGCAATCGCGATTTCTGGAAATACAAATCGACGTTACTTGCGTCGTCTGTCTTGTGGCAAGCCACAAAGTGAGCCATCTTCGAAAATCGGTCTACAACAACCATAATAGCATCTCTCCTCGTTGAGTTCGAGGTAAAGCAACAATGAAGTCCATTGAGACATCTTCCCACGGCCTTTACGGAATCGGCAAAGGCATGTATACTCCGGCTTGAACGAGCTCTTAGCAATATGGCATGTTACACACTTATTAATTATGTCGTGTACATCCACTTGCATCTTCGCCAATGAAAATGCTCTTTAAGTACCTCCAATGTTTTAGCCGAACCAAAATGACCGCCAAGCCTCCACCGTGAGCTTCCCGAACTAATAATTCCCGAATCGGGTGTTTGGGCAAACATAGGCGATTTCCTTTGAAAAGGAATCCTTCTTGCAACGTAAATTCTCCAAATGGACCAGATTTACACCGAATGAAAACCTCACCAAAATCCACATCCCCATCATAACACTCCTTTAAAGCTTGAACCCAAGCAACCGAATGTCAAGAGTAGAGAGCAAGGCATACCGTCTGGACAAAGCATCCGCCACAACGTTGCTCTTGCCATCTTTGTACTTCGATGAAAAGTGGAATGATTGCAAGAATTCCACCCATTTAGCATGTCTCGGACTCAACTTTAGTTGGCCGTTAATATATTTCAAGGACTCATGATCCGAATGTAGGATGAAATGTTTCGGCCGAAGGTAATGGCTCCAATGATCAAGAGCTCTCACAATGGCATAGAACTCCTTGTCATAAGTACAATAGTTGAGTCGAGCCCCACCCAATTTCTCCGAAAAGTAGGCAATTGGTCGCCTTCCTTGGACGAGGACCGCCCCAATACCCACTCCACTTGCGTCACATTCTACCTCGAAAGGTTGTGAAAAGTCGGGTAAAGCCAAGATAAGGGGCTTCACACATTTTCGCCTTCAATTTTTCAAACGCCCCTTGGGCAGCCCCATTCCACACAAACGGTCCTTTTTTTAAGCATTCCGTTATCGGGCTAGAAATGGTACTAAAGTCTCGTATGAACCTCCGATAAAAAGAAGCAAGTCCGTGAAAGGATCGGACTTCCGTGATGGTTTTGGGCGTAGGCCAAGATTTAATCGCCTCGATCTTGGTTTGATCAACCGACACTCCTTCTTTAGAAACGATGTAGCCAAGAAAGGCTACACTCTCGACTAGAAATGAACACTTCTCCTTCTTCCCGTAAAGTTATTATCCCTAAGGATCTCGAAGACTTTCCTCAAGTGTCCGGTATGCTCTTGTAATGATCGACTATAAATCAAGATGTCGTCCAAGTATACGACGACAAATTTTCCCAAAAACGGTTTAAGTACCTCATTCATTAATCGCATGAAAGTACTCGGCGCATTTGTAAGGCCAAAGGGCATGACGAGCCATTCATATAATCCATGTTTTGTCTTGAAAGCCGTTTTCCATTCATCTCCTTCCCGCATGCGAATTTGATGATAGCCGCTTCTCAAATCAACCTTCGAAAAAATTACGGAACCATGCAACTCATCCAACATATCATCAAGTCTCGGAATTGGGAACCGATATTTGATGGTTATGTTGTTCACGGCTCTACTATCTATACACATCCGCCATGACCCATCCTTCTTTGGAACAAGTAAAACCGGAACCGCACAAGGGCTCAAACTTTCTCGAACGTATCCGCGGTTCATTAGCTCCTCGATTTGTTTTTGCAACTCCTTTGTCTCCTCGGGGTTACATCGATAGGCGGCCTTGTTAGGGAGTGATGCACCCGGTACAAGGTCGATTTGGTGTTCAATCCCACGTAAGGGTGGTAAACCCGGTAAGTCTTCCGGAAGACATCCGAAAATTCTTGTAGCAAGGTATCGATATCTCTCTTGCCTTGCACAACTACGCCAACATCTCGCTTTCTTTAATCATCAATAAATACACACGCCGCCATCGTCAATAGCATGTCTCACCTCTTTCTCGCTAGCAAACATGGCAAGCTTCGGTTTCTCCATTTGATTAGAACTCATCGATCGAATGGCTTGGGGTGCCATTGGTTTAAGCACAATCTTCTTGCCTTTATCTCGTAATTCATATTCGTTACTCCTTCCTCGATGCAAAACATCTCGGTCGAACATCCATGGTCGTCCCAAAAGTACGTGGCATGCGTCCATCGGGAGTACGTCACATAACACATCGTCTCCGTATGATCCCATAGTTAAGTTGACCCGTACTTGTCTCGTCACCTTCACTTTGCTTCCATCATCGAGCCAATGTAAAGCATACGGTCTCGGGTGAGCCGTAGTAGTTAGCCCGAGCTTGGTGACCATCTCGTTTGATGCTACATTCGTGCAACTCCCTCCGTCTATTATCAAGCTACACCACTTTTCTCCAACTTTGCATTTGGAATGGAAGATTTGGTCTCTTTGCTCCGTATCACTAGGAACGATTTTGGTATGTAGTGCTCGAAGCACTAAAGTAGTATCATATTCGAGCATCATAAGTCTCGCAATCCTCATTCTCTTCTTCGGCCTCCATGTTAAATACGTCACCAAGGCCTTTCCTTCTCGTCCTCGACCAAAAGTTCGTCTCGGACCGCAAGAGCTTCTCTTAAAGTGACCACCCGTTTATTTGGACATGCATTTTGATAGTGACCAAAGCCTTGACATTTAAAACATCGTACTTTAGCCAAGCTCGTTTCCTTGGAAACGTGGGGAACCTTCGGGGCCGGGGCAGGGACTTGAAAAGGTACGGTAGGTTTCGTAGTCGAACTTGAGCCGGCACTTGTATTTCCGAATTTGTATGGGAATTCGGGTTTGGTAAACTTCAACTTGTTTTGAGCTTCAATTTTTATGCATAGCCCGCATAAAGTGTCAAAATCTCCATATGGGTATAACTCCACCGTATTTGCAATGTTTCGATTTAGACCACGTAAGAACGTGACATTCGTTGTTCTTCATTTTCTTCAAGTTCTCCCATTAAGGCCAAGCCTTCAAATTCTTCGATATATTCTTCCACACTTAGTTTCCCTTGTACGAACTCCGCAATTTTTCGGTATAAGGTTAACCGATGTGATGCCGGGACATACCTTTTACGTAGTTTTTTCTTCAAAGAATCCCAAGAACGGATTTTCTCTTTTCCCGCACGAGCTCGTTGTGTTTTCATACCCTCGAACCATAAGGAAGCGCCCTTCCCTAACTTGAGAATTGCATATTTGCAACGTTTCTCATCGTTAAGGTGCTTGAAGTCGAACATACGTTCAATCTTCCTCTCCCACTCTAGGTAAACTTCGGGATTAGTACCTCCGACAAATTCCGGAAGTTCATTAACTTTAAATTCATCCACATGACGTGGTGAATGTGCATCATATCCTCCTCTTCTTGCTTGAAAACGTGGTTCTTGCATGCTGTGTAATGCCTCACGTAGTTTCTCCATGAAATCGTCGGAAAAATCCATGCTAAAATATTTTTGATAAGAAAATCGCCAAGAGAAATTTGCCAAGGAAGTAACCTTGGGCTCCGATGCCACTAATGATACGAATTACGTATTAAGATGAACGTAAATTCACGGAAAATGCAAATGGATATATTTTGTTAACTCACAACACTCGTATATGTGTAACACTTCGTAAGATATAACCGAAAGTAGGGCAATTCGGTTTACATAAACAAGAACAATATGGATGATTTATCAAACTAGACCTATAGTTTGATAAGATAATCTTTTCTCAAGACCTATTGAGAATCGATTCGATTAAAACTCAAAACGCGTCGAATTATAACCAAGGTTTTGATGAAAATCATTCACCAAGAAAACACAAGTGTATTAAGATTTCTTCAACATACAATGGATGTTACAATGCTTACACAAGCCTATATATAGGAGACTTCAAGTCTTCCTATAATAAGAGAAAATAATTCAAAGATTTATAAAATCTTTGAATAATCCAAATAAAACATAAAAGGAACAACAATGCCAATTTTAGGGGAAACACAATCCCTAAAATGAGTAAAAAACAAGGCAAAGACAAACACACAAAAGAAAATACAAAAAAAGGTGAAATGCCGGCGGGACTCAGTAGTGTCTTTGACACGACACGGCGGTGCTGAAGGGGGCGAAGGACAGGCGGGCGCGGCGGCCATCGCGGTGACTCGGCCGTGTTCGTTGACACGGTCGCGGCGCGACAGGGACATCCGACAGGGACTCGTCCGACAGTGACCCGGCACGGGCGCGGCCCGACAAGGACGTTCGGCGTGGGTCCGATCGTGTCTGGAACACGGTCGGGCCGTCTGGCGTAGGTTACGGCTTATCCGGCATAGTTCGACTCGACCGTGCTGCACAACACGGCCGAGTCTGTGGCGATGGCTTTTACATTTACGACGAGTTCAAGACGGGCCGTCTTGGACGACACGGTCGGGTCGGTCGGCGGTGCTCGGCCACTTCGGCAGTGGTGATTTTTCCGGGTGGTGAATTTTCGGCGAGGTTCGGTCGGCGGTGCTCGGCCACTTCGGCAGTGGTGATTTTTCGGCGGTGGTGAATTTTCCGGAGTTGGATATTTTCCGACATATTGAACATTTTTCCTAAGCAGTTGGATGTCGACCTTCCGGCATAGCATGACACGGGCCGCTGAGACCGATACTCCACGTCTTATGTCCGTTTTCTCGCCTAAATACATAGTAGTCCGTGCATGGCGTGTAGTAAGGTCATTAATATCGATCCTTACTTCGTCTTCTTCGTTCATATCAACTGATTCTGTATCAGTAACACTCGTAATATATAACCGAAAGTAGGGCAATTCGGCTTACGTAAACAAGAACAATATGAATGATTTATCAAACTAGACCTATAGTTTGATAAGATAATCTTTCCTCAAGACCTATTGAGAATCGATTCGATTAAAACTCGAAAACGCGTCGAATTATAATCAAGGTTTCGATGAAAAGCATTCACCAAGAAAACACAAGTGTATTCTTATTTTCTTCAACATACAATATATAATGAAAGCATCAACAAGACTACTTATAGCATGGTAGTCTTCTAGCAACTAAGGAATCAAACAAGATCACATGATCTTGAAATGAAAAACAAAACACAAGATAAAATACAAGGGAATCAAATCAAAGGGAGGGGGAATCACACAACAAAATGAATATAAGACACCCCACATAACATGCAAGTCTAATCATGACATGTGAGGGGAGGAAAAACAACAAAAAATAAAAAAAAAATCAGCAATAATGGCATTTGCTGGTCTGCCGGACACGATCCGTGCCGATCGGCACGGTCGCGGCGCGCATCTGGCCGGCAGGGACTCGACCGTGTCGCCTGGCACGGTCGGGTTGGTCGGACAGCGGGAATTGTACTATCCGGAAGAGTGTGACTCGGCCGTGTCGCCTGGCACGGTCGGGTTGTGTCGGCACGGCGTGTCTGACGACACGGCCGGGTTGATCGGCAGCAAGACTTCATTATCCAGACACCTCGGACGGGCCGTGTCGGATGACACGGCCGGATTCGCGGCAGTTGATCGCCAGCCCAGCAGTGATCGGCCAGTTCCGGCAGGTGGTGGTCGGCAGCGATCGGCCAGTTCCGGCAGGTGGTGAATTTTCCGGCCGGTGGTGAATTTTCCGGCAGTTCGTCCATTTTCCGGCCGATTTTCGACCTCCCGGCATAGCATGACACGGGCCGTGTTATATGACACGGCTGAGAACGAGACTCCACGTCTTATGTCCGTTTTCCCGCCTAAATACGGAGTAATCTGTGGATGGCGTGTTGTAAGGTCATTTACGTCGATCCTTACTTTGTCTTCTGCATTTGACACGATTGATTCCGTATCATCCCCTCCTTCCTTAAAAGGAATTGTCCTCAATTCCGGACTTCCCTCGTCATCAAGATAATTAATTAAAACCTCTACGTATTTGATCTCGAAAATGTCCGCAGTGCGTACATGGCCCAAAATCTTGAGACGATAGGTAGTGGGGCCCCCTTGATACGAATCGGTCAACATCATCAAATACAAAAAAGAAGATTATCCGACCAAGCTTGGTTGAGTCGCAGGCATACATAAAATCCTCATGCAAAATACATGGACAAATTACCAATTCTCGCGCGCACGACGACTTCGTAGCAGTTTTAGTATTTTGCCCATAACTTTCTCGTCCGAAATCCGATTCAGGTGATTCAAGTGGCCATGGAAAGCTAAGAAAGAGAGCTACAAATCTTATGAAGACCATAGGACCAAATTCGGACCCATTGGATCCCAGAAATGACAAAACCGACAGCATCATATTTGGTCCAAGATCATGAAGTTATTCTCCTTCCCCACCATGATGACAAACGGCCAAAAACACAAGATTGGAAGAAGATTTTCATCCTTCATGTCACTTTCCCTCATGTCATAGTCACCCTAATAATTCCAAAGGGGCTTGATATCATAATCCACCATGATACCTCACGTAAGAAATATAAAGACTAGATGAAGACTTTCATCCTTCATGTCACTTTCCCTCATGTCATAGTCACCCTAATAATTCCAAAGGGGCTTGATATCATAATCCTCCTAATCACTCCTTGAAGAAGCTCGGCCGAAGTGAAGAAATGGAAGGAAGGATATTTGGTTTTTCTTCATGTCCCCATCACTTAATAAGTCCAAGATGTCTTCATCAACAAAAATCCTCACTTAATAAGTCCAAGATGTCTTCATCAAAAAAATCCAAGATGCTTGGTATCTACTTGGAGACTTTCGGCCGAGATGGAAGTTGCTAGGAAGTTTCGTTTTCTCGTTTTGTTGTATTTTTCTTTCGGTTGGAAACTACTATATATAGTAGTACTTGTAACATTTGTAAATATCTTGAATCTGGAATATTAATAAACCTTGTATTTCTTTGAAATATACGTTGAACGAGTTCAACAAAACTTTAGTTATTATTTCGACGCGTCTCGAATTATAACTTGATCGATTCTCAATAGGTCTTGAGGAGAGATTATCTTTATCGAGTTATAGGTCTAATTCGGTAAAACACATTCAAACCCATACACTATCCTACATCACGGCCTAAAACCATATAATTTCGGCCACCACCTTTTATTTTTATCGTTACTTTGATACTTTTAAAAGCCGTGATAATCTTTCGTTGTATTTTATACGTTTTACGTACACTTATATACGTAATTCGTATCATAAGTGGTATCGGAGCCCAAGGTCATCTCCTTGGGCGATCAACTATATTCACCGAATTTTTTTTTTTTGTTGAAACCTTCTTGGGTTGTTCTTCACGGTTAGAAGAATTTTCGCATAACATTGGCAGATTAGCGCAGTCGGAAGAAAACAAAGTTTCCCGTGGATTCTACCGTTGGATCATCACGAAATTTTGACAAAGGTAAGCCAACTCATTGAACTACAGTCTGAACGGTGAAGATCAGATTCTTTGATCATCTTCTTGGTTCATTCTTCACGGATTTCTTGGGAAAATTTTCTGTCCGATTTCTTGTCAAGAACTATCTCTTGATTCTTGTTATGGATTTCTCCGAGCTCGATTTCTTGATGACACTCCGTGACGCACTAAACGGCTTACCGGAGCAACGTATGCAAGAAAGACACAGGGACGATGCCAACGATATTGATTTCTTGGCCAAATTCCGCAGCATACCGGAATTTCACGGAGATAGTAATCCAAATGCGTGCATAGATTGGCTTCGTGCTTGTGAGGAGCACTCGGACTTCAAGGCTGCCCGATCAACCGCCGCGTTTCGTTGGTGGCAAGGCGCCCGCGGTAGCGCCGCCGTCTGGTGGCAAAATCAAAGATCCGTTCACAACAACGTAAGCCTAAAATCCAAGATTGGCTTAAATTCAAAAAATATTTCAATCGAAGGTTCAAATCCCCATCTTACCACCAATCCTTCGACGCCCCACCACCGGCATTCGATCTAAGGTCTTCCTCCATCAAGGAATTCCCAACAGAATCTTTTTTCGATGAAGACAATGTCCCTACGGTCATTTTCAATGAAGTAGACGAGACAGAGTTTTCAACGGAGCAATTCAACGAAGAAGATGAGTTGAGCCGTGTCTCCCTAGTCGACGAACCTAGATCTTGCTACTTTGATCATGGGCTAGTTGGTTGTGTTGGTCAAATTGACCAAAACGGACCAAATTATTTTAGTAACGCGAAACAAGATCACGGCATTATGCTTTCTGAAACGGCTAATCTTGAAGATGAACTCTTTGTCACTGACGACTTTGATATGACAGAATTTCCTGCGGCATTTTTTGATGACAAAGAAGATGATGGTTGGAGTCGAACTACCCTATCGGAGCAAAGTGGTTCGTGTGACTTTGTTGCGGTACGAAACGAGCTTAGTGGATTAATTTTTGATGAGACATTATTGGAGGAGCACAGCAATATTGAAACGGAGTGTTGGTTAGATTATGACGGACCGCCAGCATTTGATGAGGAACCAATTGATGAAGAGGAATCCGTAATAAATCCTATGGTTCCCACCGTAATAAATTCTGTGTTTTCCATTTTTGATGATGAACCCGAGAAATCAGTGTTTCCACTCGGAGGAGGAACCCGATGTGGAGTTAACTGCAAGGCCCCATTTCGGATATCCACTCATGTCATGATATCGGTATTACAGCGGAGTAATTATTATTATTTTATTAATAATGATAGTTATTTTGTTGGTGATTCTCGAGGGGCCCCACTACCTATCGTCTCAAGATTACGGGTCATGTACGATCTTGCGGACATCTTCGAGATCAAATACTTAGAGGCTTTAGTTAATTATCTTGGTGACGAAGGAGTTCGGAATTGAGGACAATTCCCTTTAAAGAGAGAGGGTATGATACGAATCGGTCAACATCATCAAATACAAAAAGAAGATTATCCGACCAAGCTTGGTTGAGTCGCGAGCATACATAAAATCCTCATGCAAAATACATGGACAAATTACCAATTCTCGCGCAGCGACTTCGTAGCTTTTAGTATTTTGCCCATAACTTTCTCGTCCGAAATCCGATTCAGGTGATTCAAGTGGCCATGGAAAGCTAAGAAAGAGAGCTACAAATCTTATGAAGACCATAGGACCAAATTCGGACCCATTGGATCCCAGAAATGACAAAACCGACAGCATCATATTTGGTCCAAGATCATGAAGTTATTCTCCTTCCCCACCATGATGACAAACGGCCAAAAACACAAGATTGGAAGAAGATTTTCATCCTTCATGTCACTTTCCCTCATGTCATAGTCACCCTAATAATTCCAAAGGGGCTTGATATCATAATCCACCATGATACCTCACGTAAGAAACATAAAGACTAGATGAAGACTTTCATCCTTCATGTCACTTTCCCTCATGTCATAGTCACCCTAATAATTCCAAAGGGGCTTGATATCATAATCCTCCTAATCACTCCTTGAAGAAGCTCGGCCGAAGTGAAGAAATGGAAGGAAGGATATTTGGTTTTTCTTCATGTCCCCATCACTTAATAAGTCCAAGATGTCTTCATCAACAAAAATCCTCACTTAATAAGTCCAAGATGTCTTCATCAACAAAAATCCAAGATGCTTGGTATCTACTTGGAGACTTTCGGCCGAGATGGAAGTTGCTAGGAAGTTTCGTTTTCTCGTTTTGTTGTATTTTTCTTTCGGTTGGAAACTACTATATATAGTAGTACTTGTAACATTTGTAAATATCTTGAATCTTGAAATTTATAAAACATTGTATTTCTCTTGAAATATACGTTGAACGAGTTCAACATAACCTTGGTTATTATTTCGACGCGTCTCGAGATTTTAACTTGATCAATTCTCAATAGGTCTTGGGAAGAGATTACTTTTATCGAGTTATAGGTCTAGTTCGATAAAACACATCCAAATCCGTATACACTACTACCTCACGGCCGAAATCCATTTAAGTTCGGCCACCCCTTGTAATCGTCAAGACATAATAATCTTCCGTTGTCTTTCATACGCTTTACGTACGTAATTCGTATCATCTTCTTGTTCGATATTTTTTATTGTTATATCCGATATTATTCACATACAAAATACATCCGAAAAACTCCATATTTGTAAAAGCCTTCCGCTATCATACACTTACATATACTCCGACCGATACGTATCCACCTCTCCCCGGATAATTCGTATCACCCCTCGAGAATCACCAATAAAATAACTATCATTATTAATAAAATAATAATAATTACTTTGCCCGGTAATACCGATATCATGACATGAACGGAAATCGGAAATGGGACGCACGGTTAATTTCAAATCGGGTTCATCCTCCAGAATTGGAAACACTGATAATTCCACATCGGGTTCACCATCAAGAATGGGAACAAAAGGATTTATTACGGATTCCTCTTCATAAACTGGTTCCTAATCAAATGCTGGCGGTCCGTCATAATCTGACCAACTCTCCGTTTCAATATTGTTGGGCTCCTCCAATAATAGCCCATCACAAAATAATTTACTTTCCTCAATTTGGTAATCATTCAAGACAATAAGTCCATTACGAGAAACCGCGTTGTTATAAAAATTTGGCCCAAAGTTGTCGTTTTCTTTTGACCGGCCAATCTCAGTACCAAGTTCAATTTCCCTCTCACTAGAAAACATGGCTAGATTCGGTTTCTCACCTCGGTTAGGGATCATAGATTGAAGTGACATTGGTTTCAACACGATCCTCTTGTCCTTATCCCGTAACTCGTACTCGTTACTTCTTCCTCGATGTAAAACATCTCTATCGAATGACCATGGTCGTCCCAAGAGTACATGGCATGCATCCATCGGGAGTACATCGCATAATATGTTGTCGACGTACGAACCCATGGTCAAACCGACCCGTACTTGTTTCGAGACTTTCACTTTACTCCCGTCATCGAGCCAATGTAATGCGTATGGTTTTGGGTGAGTAGTAGTGATGAGTCCGAGTTTCGTCACCGTCTCCCTTGACGCTACGTTGGTACAACTTCCTCCATCGATGATCACACTACACCATTTGTTCCCGACTTGGCACTTGGTGTGAAAAATTTGATCCCGTTGTTCCGAATCATTTGAAATGGGTTTGACTTGTAAAGTACGAAGAACCAATGTTGTATCATAGTTTGGAGCCTCATAAGTTTCACATTCTTCTCCCTCGTCTTCCTCCACATTGGAATCACCTAGTCTTTCTCCTTCGTCCTCGACTAGCAACTCATCTCGTATCGTGATGGCTTCTCTTAGCGTCACGACTCGTTTGTTAGGACAAGTATTTTGATAGTGACCGAATCCTTGGCATTTAAAACACCTTACTTTGGTTAGGCTTGTTTCCTTCGGTATGTCGGGGGCTTTAGAAACGGTAGTAGAGATAGGAGTCGGTATCGTTGTGGTAATTGAACTTGAATCGGTACTTGGATCCTCGAACTTTGATGTAAATTCGGTTTTGGCAAACTTCGCTTTGTTTTGAGCTTCTATCTTTATGCATAGTCCACATAAAGTATTGAAATCTTCATATGGATATAACTCCACCGTGTTGGCTATGTTTTTATTTAAGCCACGTAAAAAACGGGACATCTTTTGTTCTTCGTTTTCTTCTAGCTCTCCCATCAAGACCAAACTTTCGAACTCTTCAATATATTCACCGACACTTAGTTTGCCTTGCATGAAGTCGGCAATCTTCCGGTATAAGGTTAACCGGTGTGATGTTGGCACATACCTCTTACGAAGTTTTCTTTTTAAAGAATCCCACGAACGGATTTTTGCTTTTCCCTCCCGAGTTCTTCGCGTCTTTACTCCTTCGAACAAAAGAGAAGCACCCTTCCCTAACTTGAGAATTGCATATTTGCAACGTTTCTCGTCGTTAAGGTCTTTGAATTCGAACATGCGTTCAATTTTTTGTTCCCACTCCAAATAAGCTTCGGGATCGGTACCTCCAACGAACTCCGGAAGTTCGTTTACTTTAAACTCATCCGCATGGTGTATTTGACGTGCGTCATCCCCGCGTCTTGCTTGCATACGAGGTTCGGTGAGACGCTTAGTGCCCCGGAGTTTCATCAAGAAATCGGGATCGGAGAAATCCATAACAAGAATCAAGAGATAGTTTTGAACAAGAAATCTTCAATAAAATTGCCAAGGAAATAGCCTTGGGCTCCGATGCCACTAATGATACGAATTACGTATTAAGATGAACGTAAATTCGCCGGAAAATGCAGCGGATATATTTTGTTACCTCACAACACTCGAATATGTGTAACACTCGTAATATATAACCGAAAGTAGGGCAATTCGGCTTACGTAAACAAGAACAATATGAATGATTTATCAAACTAGACCTATAGTTTGATAAGATAATCTTTCCTCAAGACCTATTGAGAATCGATTCGATTAAAACTCGAAAACGCGTCGAATTATAATCAAGGTTTCGATGAAAAGCATTCACCAAGAAAACACAAGTGTATTCTTATTTTCTTCAACATACAATATATAATGAAAGCATCAACAAGACTACTTATAGCATGGTAGTCTTCTAGCAACTAAGGAATCAAACAAGATCACATGATCTTGAAATGAAAAACAAAACACAAGATAAAATACAAGGGAATCAAATCAAAGGGAGGGGGAATCCCACAACAAAATGAATATAATACACCCCAGATAACATGCAAGTCTAATCATGACATGTGAGGAGGAAAAACAACAAAAATAAAAAAAAATCAGCAATAATGGCATTTCTTTGATGCCGGACACGGCCCATGCCGATCGGCACGGTCGCGCGCATCGGCGGCAGGGGGACTCGACCGTGTCGCACCGGCACGGTCGGGTTGGTCGGACAATGGGAATTGTACTATCCGGAAGAGTGTGACTCGGCCGTGTCGCTGGCATGGTCGGGTTGTGTCGGACGGCCGTGTCGACGACACGGTCGGGTTGATCGGCAAAGAAGACTTCATTATCCAGGACACCTCGGCCCGGGCCGTGTCGCATGACATGGCCGGATTCGCTCGCGTGATCGGCCAGCCAAAGCAGTGCTGATCGGCCCCGGCAGTGGTGGTGGCGGCGATCGGCTGGCGGTGGTGGTGAATTTTCCGGCCGGTGGTGATTTTTCCGGCAGTTCGTCCATTTTCCGGCCGATTTTCGACCTTCCGGCATAGCATGACACGGGCCGTGTTATATGACACGGCTGAGAACGAGACTCCACGTCTTATGTCCGTTTTCCCGCCTAAATACGGAGTAATCTGTGGATGGCGTGTTGTAAGGTCATTTACGTCGATCCTTACTTTGTCTTCTGCATTTGACACGATTGATTCCGTATCATTAGTCGAACCAAAGTGGCCAGCTAAACCTCCGTGAGCCTCCCGAACCAGCAACTCTCGAACCGTGTGCTTGGGTAGGCAAAGACGATTTCCATTAAAAAGGAATCCTTCCTGTATCGAAAATTCTCCCATCGGTCCAGATTTGCAAAGGGCGAAGGTCTCGCCAAAATCCGCATCACCGTCGTAATACTCCTTTACTGTTTCGAATCCAAGCAAACGAACATCAAGAGTAGAGAGTAAGGCATAACGCCTAGACAATGCATCTGCTACAATATTGCTCTTGCCATCCTTATACTTTGATGAGAAGTGAAATGATTGTAAGAATTCCACCCACTTCGCATGCCTGGGACTTAACTTGTGTTGCCCGTTAATATATTTCAATGATTCATGGTCCGAATGTATGATGAAATGCTTCGGACGAAGATAGTGACTCCAATGATCTAGAGCCCTCACAATAGCATAAAACTCCTTGTCGTACGTACAATAATTGAGACGAGCACCGTTTAACTTTTCTGAAAAATAAGCAATAGGCCGCTTTCCTTGAATGAGAACTGCTACAAAGCCAACTCCGCCAGCATCACATTCTACCTCGAACGGTTGCGAAAAATCGGGTAATGCTAAGATCGATGCTTCGCTCAAATTTGCCTTCAAATTTGCGAACGACTCCTGGGCAGCCCGACTCCAATTAAACGTACCTTTCTTCAAACATTCGGTTATTTGGCTTGCAATGGTGCTGAAATCTCGAATGAATCTTCGGTAAAATGAAGCAAGTCCGTGGAACGATCTAACTTCCGCCACTGTAGTGGGAACTGGCCAACACTTAATTGCTTCGATCTTTGCTTGATCGACCGACACTCCGTCCTTTGAAACAACGTAGCCAAGAAAGACTATACTTTCGACCAAAAATGAGCACTTCTCCTTTTTCCCATACAGCCTTTGGTTCCTAAGGGTTTCGAAGACTTGTCTCAAGTGTCCGAAATGTTCTTGCAACGATCGGCTATAAATCAAAATATTGACTAGATATACAACCACAAATTTCCCCAAGAATAGCTTAAGCACCTCATTCATCAAGCGCATGAAGGTACTTGGCGCATTTGTAAGGTCGAACGGCATAACGGTCCATTCATACAGCCCGTGTTTAGTTTTGAAGGCCGTCTTCCACTCATCTCCTTCGCGCATCCGGATTTGGTGATAACCACTTCGTAAGTCAACCTTTGAAAAGATCACGGATCCGTGTAATTCGTCCAACATGTCATCAAGTCTTGGAATCGGGAATCGATACTTGATGGTTATGTTATTCACGGCTCGACTTTCAATACACATCCGCCAAGATCCATCCTTCTTAGGAACAAGTAAAACCGGAACCGCACAAGGACTTGGGCTTTCTCGAACATACCCACGATTCATTAGTTCTTCGATTTGGTTTTGTAATTCCTTCCTCTCCTTGGGATTACATCTATAGGCATCCTTGTTAGGGAGCGACGCACCCGGTATGAGGTCGATCTGATGCTCAATCCCACGAATAGGTGGTAAACCCGACGGTAATTCTTCGGGAAAAACATCCACAAATTCGTGCAATAAGGCATCTATCCCTTCGTCGTTCCACACAACCATGTTACCATTCTGTGTCTCCTTTATAATCAACAAGTACACGCACTCTCCATCATTAATAGCATGTTCTACCTCCTATTCGCTAGCAAACATGGCCAGTTTTGGTTTTTCACTCCGACTAGAACTCATAGAGTGAATAGCTTGAGGTGACATTGGTTTAAGCACAATCTTTTTGCCCTTATCCCGTAACTCGTATTCATTGCTTCTTCCTCAGTGTAAAACATCCCTTTCAAACATCCATGGCCTTCCCAAAAGTACATGGCATGCATCCATTGGGAGTACATCACATAATACATTGTCTTCATATGAACCCATGGTTAGTCCAATCCTCACTTGTTTAGTTACCCTTATTTTGCTCCCATCATCGAGCCAATGCAAAGTGTAAGGTTTCGGGTGAGCCGTAGTGGTCAGCCCGAGTTTAGTCACCATCTCACTGGAAGCTACGTTGGTGCAACTCCCTCCATCAACGATCAAACTACACCATTTATTTCCGATTTGACACTTTGTGTAAAATATTTGATCCCGCTGTTCCGAATCATTCGAAACAGATTTGGCTTGTAGAGTACGCAGAACTAAAGCTGTGTCATAGTTTGGAGCATCGTAAGTCTTACATTCTTCTCCTTCTTCGTCCTTCATGCTGAAATCAAATACATCACCTAGTCTCTCCTTTTCGTCCTCGACCAACAACTCGTCTCGGATCGTGACAGCTTCTCTTAGTCTTACCACTCGTTTGTTCGGAAAAGCATTTTGATAATGTCTGAACCCTTGACATTTGAAACATCTTACTTTAGCCAAACTCGTCTCCTTTAGTACGTAAGGGTTCTTAGGAATCGCAACAGGGACCGGAGTTGGTACATTTGCCTTAGTAGTTGAACTAGAACCGATACTTGGGTTTCTAAATTTGACTGGAAACTCGGGTTTATACAACTTCATCCTGTTTTGAGCTTCCAACTTCACACATAGCCCACATAATGTATCGAAGTCCTCGTATGGATATAATTCCACCGAGTTAGCTATGCTTCGGTTCAAGCCACGCAAGAATCGCGACATCTTCTGCTCCTCATTCTCCTCTATTTCTCCCATTAAGGTTAGATTCTCAAACTCCTTAATGTACTCACTGACACTCAACTTTCCTTGCATGAGATCTGCAATCTTTCTGTACAAGGACAACCGATGTGATGTTGGAACATATCTTTTACGAAGTTTTCTTTTTAACGAATCCCATGAATGGATCTTTTCTTTCCCCGCACGAGCTCTTCGTGTTTTTACTCCTTCGTACCAAAGTGAAGCGCCTTTCCCCAACTTGAGAATTGCATACTTGCACCGTTTCTTATTGTCGAGGTCTTTGAACTCGAACATACGATCAATTTTACGTTCCCATTCCAAGTAAACTTCTGGGTCTGTTCCGCCAACGAACTCCGGAAGTTCGTTCACCTTGAACTCTTCGACATGGCGTGAGGGTCATTCATCATCACCACGCCTAGGTTGCCAACGCTGGTCGCGTTGTTCTGGTACGTCACGCAATGCGTCGCGAAGTTTTGCCAAGAAATCAGCGTCGTTGAGATCCATAATGCCAAATATCAAGAACTTGGGCTCCAATGCCACTTATGATGCGATTTCTCTATCGGTACAGCGGAAGGTTTGTTTTGTGACGAAGCGAGCAAGAAAGCGTCGAGGCGATGACAACTTGATTCGATCTGACAATAACTGTGGCTAGCGGTATGCGCACGCGATAGGAAATGATGGCGGCAGCTCGATACAACAACAAGACAGGATCTGGCCGAATGGAAATGACTCGAAACAGGAAACATCCAAACAGCGGCACTCGAAACAATAAGTTTCGGTCGGATGCTAATTGAAAATAGGAAACAAGTTCGAACGATCGAACAACACTTGATGTGAAATCCGATCAAGTACAAAAGGAAACAGTTGTTTTTTTGAACTAGACCTATAATTTGATAAAGCGATTTCTTCTCAAGACCTATTGAGAATCAATTAGATTAAGATTCGAAAACGCGTCGAATAATAATTAAAGTTTTGAAGGAAACTCGTCCAACACTTTAACAATACACAAGGTATGTTTTTTTATCATTCAAAATCAATCTGTTCATTACAACTCCATCGCTACTATTTATAGGCAAAAGTAGCCTGACAAGATAATCTAAGCTATTACAAGCTGGACTTAAAATAAGGAAAAGAAAATACAAGGTTCCCCACGTCACTAGCAAACAAGAGTAAAAGCTGGGCTTTGTTTCCAAGGTGATAGCCGCCTTTCACAAAGCATGCTGCCGAGAATCCTGCTGCTTTTATCATAAAGAAAATGCTGAAAATTCTTTTATTGTTTTGCCTTTACCACTTGGACCTCTTCCCCCAAGATGCAAGTTGCCTTTTGTTTTAAGTTACTCCAAGTCCGGTTATTAAGGTAACTCCGGGTCTAGTATCTGTTTTCTCACCTAAGTATATTGGAGTATGGTCGAGGTGTTTCACGTCAATTCTTACTTCGTCTTCTTCGCTTGGAGTAGTCGGTTTCGTATCATGAACACTCGGATTTATTGATTAGATTAAAGCCTTTTGTACTCAGAATCGGATATAACAGCTCCGATTAATCTTTTACTTCTTGATTAAGTCTTGTTGTCGCAAGGATTGAATATAATAGCTCCAGTTAAGTTTTTACTTCTTGATTAAGTCTTTTTTTTGGAAAAGGTCAATTGCATAAATAAAATAAGAGTGGCCAAGAAAGGCTGGCCAATACCCGACAACCATATAGAATGGTGCACCAAACAACGTAACAAAGAGCAAAAGTAGGAAAACAAAGCCTATGAACAAATGGCTACCAAAGCTACAAAGCCTAGAAAGATACAAACAAAAGAGGAACTACCAAGCTATCCTCCAAATACGACGAAGAGCCACAGTAGATAGAGAACGAGCGGGCCATCTATGTGATACGAATTCTCACTGGTTATGCGAATTCGCTATCGATACAGCGGAAGGCTTTTTGATGAACGGAAGCTATCGACACGAAACTGTCGGGAACTGGTGACAACAACTCGCTACAGCAACAATACTGACGGGTGATGAAGGCGGTAATTCGATACAGCCACAAGACAGGAATTTGGTCCAAATGAAAAGGCTCGAAACAGCCCGTTTCGTTCGGGAGCGAATTTAAGACAGGAAACACGTTCGAAGGATCGAACAACACTTTATACGAAATATTGAACAAGTATCAAACTGTATCGAAAAATAAACAGAATATCGAAACAAGGTATAAACAGATGTTTTATCAAATTAGACCTATAATTTGATAAAGTGATTTCTCCTCAAGACCTATTGAGAATCAATCAGATTAGTATTCGAAACGCGTCGAATAAAAACCAAGTTTTGATGAAAAGCATTCACCAGGGAAAAACACCAAGTGTTCTTAATTCTTCAACATTCAATAATTGTTCATTACAACTCTACTGCCACTATTTATAGGCAAAAGCAGCCTGACACGATAACTTAAACTAATACAAGCTGAGCTTAGAATAATAAAAGATAATAAAAAGGTTCTTCATGTCACTTGTTGACAAAAGTAAAAGTTGGGTCTTGTCTCCAAGTTGAATTTTGTCAGCCGCCCTTTTTGCCAAGAATCCTGCTGCTTTTGTAAGAGAAAGCTGAACATTCTTTTATTGTTTAATTGCCACTTGAATTTCCTCCCCTCCCCAAGATGCAAGTTGTCTTTAAGTTACCCCAATTCCGATTATCAATGTAACTCCAGGCCTCGTTTCAGTTCTCTCGCCCAAGTACGTTGGAGTATGGTCGAGGTGTTTTATGTCAATTCTTACTTCGTCTTCTTCACTTGGAGTAGTCGGTTTCGTATCATTCCCTCCTTCTTTAAAAGGAATTGTCCTCAATTCCGCAATCCCATTGTCGTCAAGGTAAGGGGATAGATCACCTACGTTGAAAGTAGCATGTACTCGTAATCACCGGAAGTTCTAACTTGTAAGCATTGTCATTCACCTTCGCAATTATTTTAAATGGTCCCTCAGCTCGTGGCATTAACTTGTACTTACGCTTACTCGGGAATCGTTCCTTCCTCAAATGTAACCAAACTAAATCTCCAACCTCGAATAGTCTCGGCCTTCTTTGCTTATTCGACTTCCTTTTGTATGCCTCGTTTATTTCCTTGATTCGATCCCGCACCTGTTCGTGTAATTTCATCATTGATTTCGGCTTCGACTCCGCATCCTTATGCACTAATTCGTCACTTGGTAGTGGAATTAGATCTAGTGGTATGTAAGGATTGATCAGTAAACTACTTCAAATGGAGAGTGTGCGGTGGCATGAGTAGGAGATCGATTATAAGCAAACTCCGCATGTGCGATTTGAGATCGATCCTTTTGTGTTTTGCTCACCAAGCCTCGCAATGCGTCCCAGTGTTCGATTCGTTACTTGATTTGTCCGTCGGTTTGAGGATGATGCGAAGTACTAAACAACGACTTGGTCCCCACCTTCCTCCATAATGTGTTCCAAAAATAGCTTAGAAACTTTGAGTCGGTCCAAACAATAGTTTTGGAACTCCATGTAATCGCA
The DNA here is from genome assembly GCA_033398695.1 of Orobanche coerulescens. Taxonomy (NCBI): domain Eukaryota; kingdom Viridiplantae; phylum Streptophyta; class Magnoliopsida; order Lamiales; family Orobanchaceae; genus Orobanche; species Orobanche coerulescens. The sequence goes on along the minus strand of CM065805.1, from coordinate 70,826,163 downwards.
CCACCTCCCGGAAATACAAGTCGGCAACATTACTCGCATCATCGGTTTGTGACAAGGAACAAAATGAGCCATCTTTGAAAAGCGATCGGCGACCACCATAATCGCATCCTTACCTCGTTGGGTTCGAGGCAAAGCCACAATGAAATCCATTGAGATATCTTCCCACGGTCTCTCCGGAATCGGTAAAGGTGTGTAGACTCCTGGTTTGAACGAACTCTTCGCAACATGGCACGTCACACATTTACTAATTATATTATGAACATCCCCCTGCATCCTTGGCCAATAAAAATGTTCTTTAAGCACCTCCAATGTCTTGGCCGAACCAAAGTGGCCAGCCAAACCTCCCCCATGAGCCTCTCGAAACAGCAATTCTCGAATCGTGTGCCTTGGTAGACAAAGACGATTCCCCTTAAAAGAAAGCCCTCTGTATCGAAAATTCTCCCAAGGCCAGTTTGCACCGGACGAAGGTTTCGCCAAAATCCGCATCTCCTCCGTAATACTCCTTTACTGTATCGAACCCTAGCAAACGAACATCAAGAGTGGCGAGTAAGGCATAACGCCTAGACAATGCATCTGCCACAATATTGCTCTTGCCATCCTTATACTTCGATGAGAAGTGAAATGATTGTAAGAATTCCACCCACTTCGCATGCAGGACTTAACTTGTGTTGTCCGTTAATATACTTCAAGGATTCATGGTCCAAGTGGATGATAAAATGCTTTGGTCGAAGATAGTGACTCCAATGATCTAGAGCCCTCACAATAGCATAAAACTCCTTGTCGTACGTACAATAATTCAGACGAGCACCATTTAACTTCTCGGAAAAATAAGCAATAGGTCGCCTTCCCTGAATGAGAACCGCTCCAATGCCCACTCCGCTAGCATCACACTCTACCTCAAACGGTTGCGAAAAATCAGGTAATGCTAAGATTGGTGCTTCGCACAACTTTGCCTTCAAATTTGTAAATGACTCTGGCATTACTGCTCAATTAAACGTGCCCTTCTTCAAACATTCGGTTATTGGGCTTGCAATGGTGCGAAGTCTCGAATGAATCTTCGGTAAAATGAAGCTAGTCCATGGAGCGATCTAACCTCCGTCCCGTAGTGGGAACCGGCCATGACTTAATTGCTTCGATCTTCGCTTGATCGACCGACACTCCATTCTTTGAAACAACATAGCCAAGAAAGACTATACTTTCGACCAAAAATGAGCACTTCTCCTTTTTCCATACACCACGGTCTCTAAGGGTTTCAAGACTTGCCTCAAGTGTTCGAAATGTTCTTGCAATGATCGTTTGTAGATCAAAATATCATCTAAGTATACAACCACAAATTTCCCTAAAAATGGCTTAAGTACCTCATTCATCAAGCGCATGAAAGTACTCGGTGCATTTGTAAGACCGAACGGCATAACGGTCCATTCATACAGCCCGTGTTTCGTTTTGAAGGCTGTCTTCCACTCATCTCCTTCTCGCATTCGAATCTGGTGATAACCACTTCGTAGATCAACTTTTGAAAAGATCACTGATCCGTGTAATTCGTCCAACATATCATCAAGCCTCGGAATCGGAAATCGATACTTGATGGTTATATTGTTCACAGCTCGACTGTCAATGCACATCCTCCAAGATCCGTCTTTCTTTGGAACCAGTAATACCGGAACCGCACAAGGACTTAGGCTTTCTCGAACATATCCTCGATCCATCAGTTCTTCGATTTGGTTTTGTAATTCCTTTGTATCCTCGGGATTACATCTATAGGCAGCTTTGTTAGGCAACGACACACCCGGTATGAGGTCGATCTGATGTTCAATCCCGCGAATTGGTGGTAAACCCGACGGTAATTCTTTGGGAAAAACATCCGCAAATTCGCGTAATAAGACATCCATCCTTTCGTTCCGCACCACAATGTCACCATTCCGTGTCTCCTTCAGAACCAACAAGTACACACACTTGCCATCATTAATAGCATGTTCCACCTCCTGTTCGCTCGCAAACATGGCCAGTTTTGGCTTTTCACTCCTACTAGAACTCATAGAGTGAATCGCTTGAGGTGACATTGGTTTAAGCACAATCTTCTTGCCTTTATCCCGTAACTCGTACTCATTGCTTCTTCCTCGGTGTAAAACGTCCCTATCAAACATCCATGGTCTTCCCAACAGTACATGGCATGCATCCATCGGGAGTACATCACATAATACGTTGTCTTCATATGAACCCATGGCTAGTCCAATCCTCACTTGTTTAGTCACCCTTATTTTGCTCCCATCATCGAGCCAATGCAAAGTGTAAGGTTTCGGGTGAGCCGTAGTGGTCAGCCCGAGTTTAGTCACCATCTCATTTGGAAGCTACGTTGGTGCAACTCCCTCCATCCACGATCAAACTACACCATTTCTTTCCAATTTGACACTTTGTGTGAAATATTTGATTCCATTGTTCGAATCATTCGATCTGACTTTGGCTTGTAGCGTTCGCGAACTAAAGCCGTGTCATAGCTTGGAGCATCGTAAGTCTCACATTCTTCTCCTTCTTCGTCCTTAATGTCGAAATCAAATACGTCACCAGTCTTTCTTCCTCAACCAACAACTCGTCTCGGATCGTGACTTCCCTTAGTGTCACCACTCGCTTGTTCGGACAAGCATTTTGATAATGCCCGAATCCTTGACATTTGAAACATCTCACTTTAGCCAAACTCGTCTCCTTGGTACATAGGGTACAGTTGCCTTAGCGGGAATCGCAACGAGGCGGAGTCGGTACTGCTTGCCTTAGCGGTGAACTAGATCCGACGCTTGGGTTTCCAAACTTGACTGGAAACTCGGGTTTATACATCTTTATCTGTTTTGAGCTTCTAACTTCACACATAACCCACATAAAGTATCGAAGTCCTCGTATGGATATAGTTCCACCGAGTTAGCTATGCTTCGGTTTAAGCCACGCAAGAATCGCGACATCTTACATTCCTCATTCTCCTCTATCTCTCCCATTAAGGTTAGATTCTCGAATTCCTCAATGTACTCACCGACATTTAACTTTCCTGCATGAGATCCGCAATCTTCTGTACAAGGATAACCGGTGTGATGTTGGCACATATCTTTTACGAAGTTTTCTTTTTAATGACTCCCACGAACGGATCTTTTCCTTCCCGCTCGAGCTCTTCGTGTTTTCATTCCTTCGTACCAAAGTGAAGCTCCTTTCCCCAACTTGAGAATTGCATACTTACACCTTTTCTCATCAAGGTCTTTAAATTCGAACATACGATCAATTTTTCGTTCCCATTCGAGTAAACTTGAGGTCGGTTCCTCCAACGAACTCGGAAGCTCGTTCACCTTGAACTCTTCGACATGGCGTGAGGGTCGTTCATAGTCACCACGCCTAGGTTGCCAACGCTGGTCGCGTTGTTGCAGTACGTCACGTAATGCGTCACGAAGTTTTGCCAAGAAATCGGCGTCGTTGAGATCCATAATGCCAAAGATCAAGAACTTGGGCTCGATGCCACTTATGATACGAATTCTCACCGGTTATGCGAATTCGCTATCGTCTGACGGAAGGCTTTTGATGAGCGGAAGCTATCGACACGAAGCGCCGGGAACTGGTGACAACAACTCGCTCTGACAACAATGCGGACGGGTGATGAAGGCGGTAATTCGATCTGACCACAAGACAGAATTTGGTCCAAATGAAAAGGCTCGAAAGTACCCGTTTCGTTGGGAGCGAATTTAAGACAGAAACACGTTCAAGGATCGAACAACACTTTATACGAAATATTGAACAAGTATCAAATCGTATCGAAAAAATAAACGAATATCGAAACAAGGTATAAACAGATGTTTTATCAAATTAGACCTATAATTTGATAAAGTGATTTCTCCTCAAGACCTATTGAGAATCAATCGATTAGTATTGAAACGCGTCGAATAAAAACCAAGTTTTGATGAAAAGCATTCACCAGGGAAAAACACCAAGTGTTCTTAATTCTTCAACATTCAATAATTGTTCATTACAACTCTACTGCCACTATTTATAGGCAAAAGCAGCCTGACACGATAACTTAAACTAATACAAGCTGAGCTTAGAATAATAAAAGATAATAAAAAGGTTCTTCATGTCACTTGTTGACAAAAGTAAAAGTTGGGTCTTGTCTCCAAGTTGAATTTTGTCAGCCGCCCTTTTTGCCAAGAATCCTGCTGCTTTTGTAAGAGAAAGCTGAACATTCTTTTATTGTTTAATTGCCACTTGAATTTCCTCCCCTCCCCAAGATGCAAGTTGTCTTTAAGTTACCCCAATTCCGATTATCAATGTAACTCCAGGCCTCGTTTCAGTTCTCTCGCCCAAGTACGTTGGAGTATGGTCGAGGTGTTTTATGTCAATTCTTACTTCGTCTTCTTCACTTGGAGTAGTCGGTTTCGTATCACTATGAGAGATAATATCACGAACAAGACCTATCCCCTGGAAAGTAACCGAATGAGGATCTCGACGGCTCTGGCCAAACCTCCTCTCGTTCCTCTCCTGCCAAATCAAATAGACCAACGCAGCAAGAAGAATACGGTAAGCCACGTTGACCACGTGCTTACCTCTCCACCTCCTAGCAGCCCACAATACCCCCGAGCTCCACACAGAGTGAGGCCAACGAAAGCGGACGGCCCTCCTAGCAATAGAAATACACCTCCTAGAATAAGGGCACTGATAGAATAGGTGGGAGTGCGTCTCTACCGCCATACCACAAAGGACACAAATCCCATCAATATGCTGAAGCCAAGGCTTATCCATAGTCGATAACCGCTCCTGAATAGCCAACCAGAGGATGAAAGAGTGTCTCGGGATCTTCCCCGGTCCGTGCAAGAGCGGAGCCCAAGGAACGGGGCGAATAACCTCGAGGAACCGAAGAGCGAGAAGAGGATGAAAAATTCCCGAACTAAGCGGTCTCCATAAACGCGATCCCGACCCCCATTAATATGTGGCAAGCGATGTCTGCAGAAGCTCGGGCCTATCCACCACCGGCCACTCCCAAGAACCCTCAACAATAACCGAATCAAGCCTAGCACCCACGTCGATGCCGGACCACAGAGGAGCTCTAGGAACGGAATGCCTAATCACACCGATAGAATGCCAGGGGAAAAAATCTAAAAAGGGTAAATTCTTGATTAAGTCTTGTTAATAGGAGATAAGACCACGTTACATGCATTCAATAACTCTATGAAAACTTGGGTTTATTAATTAGATTCGAGCCTTTTGTACTCAGAATTGGCTATAACAGCTCTGATTAATCTTTTACTTCTTGATTAAGTCTTGTTGTAGCAAGAATTAAATATAATAGCTCCAGTTAAGCTTTTACTTCTTGATTAAGTCTTGTTAATAAAAGATAAGGCCACATTACATGCATTCGAGTTGGAACTCTATGAACACTCGGATTTATTGATTAGATTAAAGCCTTTTGTACTCAGAATCGGCTATAACAGCTCCGATTAATCTTTTACTTCTTGATTAAGTCTATTTGTCGCAAGGATTGAATATAATAGCTCCAGTTAAGCTTTTACTTCTTGATTAAGTCTTATCAATAGGAGATAAGACCACGTTACATGCATTCAAGAACTCTATGAAAACTCGGGTTTATTGATTAGATTCGAGCGTTTTGTACTCAGAATTGGCTATAATAGCTCTGATTAATCGTTTACTTCTTGATTAAGTCTCGTTGTAGAAAGGATTAGATATAATAGCTCCGATTAAGCCTTTACTTCTTGATTAAGTCTTTTTAATAGGACATAAAACTGCGTTACATGCATTCGAGTTGGAGCTCTATGAAAACTCGGGTTTATTGATTAGATTCGAGCCTTTTGTCCTCAGAATTCTTGATTAAGTCTTGTTGTAGCAAGGATTAGATATAATAGCTCCGACTAAGCTTTTACTTCTTGATTAAGTTTTGTTAATAGGAGATAAGACCATGTTACATGCATTCGAGTTGAAACTATATGAAAACTCGGCTTATTGATTAGAGTCGAACCATTTGTACTCAGAATTGGCTATAACAGCTCCAATTAATCTTTTATTTCTTGATTAAGTCTTGTTGTAGCAAGGATTAGATATAGTAGCTCCGATTAAACCTTAATTCTTGATTAAGTCTTGTTAATAGGAGATAAGACCATGTTACATGCATTCGAGTTGGAACTCTATGAAAACTAGGGTTCATTGATTAGATTCGAGCCTTTTGTACTCAGAATTCGCTATAATAGCTCCAATTAAGCCTTTACTTCTTGACTAAGTCTTGTTAATCGGGGATAAGACCACATTACATGCATTGCAGTCGGAACACTATGAAAACTTCGGTTTATTGATTAGATCCTAGCCTTTTGTACTCAGAATTGGCTATAACAGCTCCAGTTAATCTTTTACTTCTTGATTAAGACTTGTTTTAGCAATAATTGAATATAATAGCCCCGATTAAGCTTTTACTTCTTGATTAAGTCTTGTTAATAGGAGATAAGACCACGTTACATGCATTCAAGTTGGAACTCTTTAAAAACTCGGGTTTACAGAATTAGCTATGACAGCTCCGATTAATCTTTTACTTCTTGATTAGGTCTTGTTGTAGCAAGGATTGAATATAATAGCTCCGATTAAACCTTTATTTCTTGATTAAAATCTGCCCGTTTTTCTTAAAAATAAAAAAAAATAAAAAAATAAAAAAAGTCTTGTTAATAGGAGATAAGAACGTCATTACCAAAAAAATAGGAGATAAGAACGCATTACATGCATTCGAGTTGCAACTCTATGAACACTCGGGTTTATTGATTAGATTCAAGCCTTTTGTACTCAAAATTGGCAATACCAGCTCCGATTAATCTTTTACTTCTTGATTAAGTCTTGTTGTCGCAAGGATTGAATATAATAGCTCCAGTTAAGCTTTTACTTCTTAATTAAGTCTTATTAATAGGAGATAAGACCACGTTACATGCATTAAGAACTCTATGAAAACTTGGCTTTATTGATTAGATTCGAGCCTTTTGTACTCAGAATTGGCTATAACAGCTCCGATTAATCGTTTACTTCTTGATTAAGTCTCGCTGTAGCAAGGATTAGATATAATAGCTCCGATTAAGCCTTTACTTCTTGATTAAGTCTTTTTAATAGGAGATAAAACCACGTTACATGCATTCGAGTTGGAGCTCTATGAAAACTCGGGTTTATTGATTAGATTCGAGCCTTGTTGTAGCAAGGATTAGATATAGTAGCTCCGATTAAGCTTTTACTTCTTGATTAAGTTTTGTTAATAGGAGATAAGACCACGTTACATGCATTCGAGTTGAAACTATGATACGAATTAACGTATGATATGTACGTAAATTCGCCGGAAAATGCAGCGGTTATAATTGTTACCTCACAGCACTCGTATTTGTGTAACACTCGTAAGATTCAACCGAAAGTTGGGCAATTCGGTTTACGTAAACAAGATAATATGAAAGTAAATTATCAAACTAGACCTATAGTTTGATAAAGCAATCTCTCCTCAAGACCTATTGAGAATCGATTAAAATTACAACTCGAAAACGCGTCGAATTATAATCAAGTTGTGCTGAAAATCATTCAACAATGAACATACACAAGTGTATTTCCTTTTTGCACGCTTCAAAAGTATTTATTCAAGGTTGAGGATGAGGCTAATATATAGCCATTACAACTACTAATAAGTTCAAACAAGATCACACAAAATCAAGCTAAAAGACAAGCAATTATTAAACTAAAACATCAAGACTTTTGACAAAGATTGAAAACAGCACATGCTTAGCTTCTTCCTTAGCATTTTCGGTCGTGGGGTAGCATGAAGGAAGGAGATAACCATCTTTCTCATGTGATAAGGCTTTGACAAAGACTTGAACAGGAAAGCAACATCTTGGTGTCTTCCTCTACATGTGGTTCGGCCGATTTATTTTTCAAGGGGTGGAGGGAAATCAAATCTCTATCCTTGATATGGTGGACTTTGAAAATGGAAATAAAGTTGAAAGTAGTGGGGACAAAAGATCCTTCATGGATGCATGTCACAATCGGCCGAAATCTTCCCCAAATGTCCGATTTTGTATGCATGAACATGCATACGCATGCATGTTTTGATACGTCTAAGTTATCCCGGTTCCGATTATTAAGATCGTTCCCATTTCCGCATTTGTTTTCTCACCGAAGTACGTAGGTGCATGTGCATGCAACGTGGTATCGTCACCTACGTCAATTCTTACTTCGTTTGGAGACGTCACAATCGCATCATCCTCTCCCCCTTTGAAAGGAATTGACCTCAATTCAGTGATTCCCTCGTCATCAAGGTAAGAAGATAGATCGCCCACGTTAAAAGTGGCGTGTACCCCATAATCGCTCGGAAGTTCTACTTTATACGCATTGTCGTTCACCTTTCCCACGATTTTGTAAGGTCCCTCGGCCCTCGGCATAAGTTTCTTCTTGCGTTTGCTAGGAAATCTCTCTTTTCTTAAGTGTACCCAAACCAAGTCGCCTATTTCGAATAGTCTCGATTTTCTGTGATTGTTAGATTTCCATTTGTATGCGTCATTCACCTCTTTGATTCGATCATGTATTTGTCCGTGCAACTTGATCATCGATTTAAGTTTAGATTCTGCATCTTTGTGTATCAACTCGTCCTTCGGCAATGGAATCAAGTCTAAGGGTATATAAGGATTTAACCCGTAAACGACTTCAAAAGGAGAATGTGTCGTAGCATGTGTAGGGGATCGGTTATAGGCAAATTCCACATGAGCAAGTTTCACGTCCCAATCCTTTTGCGTTTTATTCACAAGTCCTCGCAACAACGTTCCTAACTTTCGATTTGTGACTTCGGTTTGACCATCGGTTTGAGGATGGTGCGAAGTGCTAAATAAGAGCTTTGTACCCACTTTCTTCCATAAAGTATTCCAAAAATAGCTAAGGAATTTCGAATCTCGATCCGAAACAATTGTCTTCGGAACTCCATGTAAACGAACCACTTCTCGAAAGTATAAATCGGCCACGTTGCTTGCGTCATCGATTTTGTGGCAAGCCACGAAATGAGCCATTTTTGAGAACCGATCAACAACCACCATAATAGCATCTTTACCTCATTGAGTATGGGGTAAAGCGACGATAAAATCCATGGATACATCTTCCCACGGTCTTTTTAGAACCGATAGGGGCATATACGATCCCAGTTTGAACGAACTCTTCGAGATGTGACATGTTACGCATTTACTTAAAATATTGTAAACGTCTTTTAGCATTTTAGGCCAAAAGAAATGTTCTTTTAGTACTTCCAATGTTTTAGCCGTGCCAAAATGTCCTGCTAAACCTCCTCCGTGAGCTTCCCGGACCAATAATTCCCGAACCGCCTGTTTTGGAACACATAGCCTATTCCCTTTAAATAGGAAATCATCTTGTAACATGAACTCCCCAAACGGACCATATTTGCAACTTGTAAAAATTTCTCCAAAATTCGTATCATTTTCATAACATTCCTTCAACATTTCGAAACCAAGTAACCGAACCTCCAGCGTAGAAAGTAAAGCATACCTCCTAGATAACGCATCCGCAACGACATTGCTTTTACCGTCTTTGTACTTGGATGAAAAGTGAAATGATTGTAGGAATTCCACCCACTTGGCATGCCTCAGACTCAGTTTATGTTGTCCGTTAATGTACTTCAATGATTCGTGGTCCGAGTGTAGAATAAAATGCTTTGTCCGTAAGTAATGACTCCAATGATCAAGGGCCCGTACGATAGCATAGAATTCTTTATCGTAAGTACAATAATTCAACCGAGCTCCGTTCAACTTCTCCGAAAAGTAAGCGATAGGTCATTTACCTTGAATAAGAACCGCTCCAATTCCAACTCCGCTAGCATCACATTCAACTTCGAATGGTTGAGTAAAATCGGGTAGTGTTAGAATCGGTGCTTCGCATAATTTGGCCTTTAACTTCTTGAAAGCTCCTTGGGCAGCCCCGTTCCATACAAATGGTCCTTTTTTTAAACACTCCATTATCGGACTTGAAATGGTGTTGAAGTCTCGAATAAACCTCCAGTAAAAAGAAGCAAGTCCGTGAAATGATCTCACTTCCGTCACGGTCGTAGGGGTCGGCCAAGATTTAATTGCTTCGATTTTTGTTTGATCAACTTCCACTCCGTCCTTCGAAACGACATAGCCAAGAAAGACTATACTTTCGACTAGGAACGAACACTTCTCTTTTTTTCCATACAATTTTCGGTCCCTCAAGGTTTCGAAGATTAGCCTTAAGTGCCCGAAATGTTCTTGTAGTGATTGACTATAGATTAGAATGTCATCCAGATATACAACCACGAACTTCCCCAGAAATGGTTTAAGTACCTCGTTCATCAACCTCATGAAGGTACTAGGCGCATTTGTAAGACCGAAAGGCATAACGGTCCATTCATATAATCCATTTTTTGTTTTGAAGGTCGTCTTCCACTCGTCACCTTCTCGCATTCGGATTTCATGATATCCGCTTCGCAAATGCACCTTTGAAAAGATTACCGAACCATGTAGTTCGTCTAACATGTCATCAAGTCTTGGGATAGGGAATCGATACTTTTTTTTGGGAAAAGTCAATTGCATAAATAAAATAAGAGTGGCCAAAAAAGGATGGCCAATACCCGACAACCATATAGGATGGTGCACCAAACAACGTAACAAAGAGAAAAAGTAGGAAAACAAAGCCTACGAACAAATGGCTACAAAAGCTACAAAAGCTACAAAGCCTAGAAAGCTACAAGGGAATCGATACTTGACGGTGATATTGTTCACGGCCCGACTATCACACACATCCGCCAAGAACCATCTTTCTTAGGGACAAGTAAGACCGGAACCGCACACGGAGTCAAACTCTCCCCGACATATCCGCGGTCCAAAAGCTCCTCGACTTGTCTTTGTAATTCCTTCGTCTCCTCGGGATTACATCTATACGCGGCTTTATTAGGAAGTGGTGCTCCCGGTATAAGATCGATTTGGTGTTCGATACCGCGAATAGGTGGTAAACCTGACGGTAATTCTTCGGGAAAAACATCCTCAAATTCGCGTAACAATACATCTAGCTCTCCTCCGTTTTGTACTCCTATGTTCTCGTCCAGTGTCTCTTTAAACATCACCAAATATACTCGCTCCCCGTCATTAATGGCATGTTCCATTTCTCTTTCACTAGCAAGCATGGTAAGTTTCGGTTTCTCCATTCGACTAGAACTCATAGAACGGATAGCTTGCGGGGACATCGGTTTGAGTACAATCTTCTTTCCTTTGTCTTGTAATTCATATTCATTACTCCGACCTCGATGTAAAACATCTCGGTCGAACATCCAACGTCGTCCCAAAAGTACGTGGCATGCGTCCATTGGGAGTACGTCACACAACCCGTCATCTCCGTATGATCCCATAGTTAAGTTGACCCGTACTTGTCTCGACACCTTCACTTTGCTTCCATCATCGAGCCAATGTAAAGCATACGGTCTCGGGTGAGCCATAGTAGTTAGCCCGAGTTTGGTGACCATCTCGTTTGAAACTACATTCGTGCAACTCCCTCCGTCTATTATCAAGCTACACCACTTTTCTCCGACTTTGCATTTGGAATGAAAGATTTGGTCTCTTTGTTCCGTATCACATGGAACGATTTTGGTATGTAGTGCTCGAAGCACTAAAGCATTATCATATTCCGGAGCGTCATAAGTCTCGCATTCCTCGTTCTCTTCCTCGGCCTCCATGTTAAATACGTCACCACGACCTTCCTTCTCGTCCTCAACTAAAAGTTCGTCTCGGACCACAAGAGCTTCTCTTAAAGTGACCACCCGTTTATTTGGACATGTATTTTGATAGTGACCAAAGCCTTGACATTTAAAACATCGTACTTTAGCCAAGCTCGTTTCCTTGGAAACGTGAGGAACCTTCGCGGCCGGGGTAAGGACTTGAAAAGGTACGGTAGTTTTCGTAGTAGAACTTGAGCCGGCACTTGCATTTGCGAATTTGTATGGGAATTCGGGTTTGGTATACTTCAACTTGTTTTGAGCTTCTATTTTTATACATAGTCTGCATAAAGTGTCAAAATCTCCGTATGGGTATAATTCTACCGTATTTGCAATGTTTTGATTTAGGCCACGTAAGAAAAATGACATTCTTTGTTCTTCATTTTCTTCGAGTTCTCCCATTAAGGCCAAGCCTTCAAATTGTTCGATATATTCTTCCACACTTAGTTTACCTTGTACGAACTCCGCAATTTTTCGGTATAAGGTTAACCGATGTGATGTCAGGACATACCTTTTACGTAGTTTTTTCTTCAAAGAATCCCAAGAACGGATTTTCTCTTTTCCCGCACGAGCTCGTTGTGTTTTCACACCCTCGAACCATAAGGAAGCGCCCTTCCCTAACTTGAGAATCGCATATTTGCAACGTTTCTCATCGTTAAGGTGCTTGTAGTCGAACATACGTTCAATCTTCCTCTCCCACTCCAAGTAAACTTCGGGATTAGTACCTCCGACAAATTCCGGAAGTTCATTTACTTTGAATTCATCCACATGACGCGGTGAATGTGCATCATATCCTTCTCTTCTTGCTTGAAAACGTGGTTCTTGCATGTTGTGTAGTGCCTCACGTAGTTTCTCCATGAAATCGTCGAAAAAATCCATGATGAGATCGTTTAGTCCAGAAAATCGCCAAGAGAATTTTGACAAGGAAATAACCTTGGGCTCCGATAACACTAATGATACGAATTAACGTATGATATGTACATAAATTCGCCGGAAAATGCAGCGGTTATAATTGTTACCTCACAACACTCGTATTTGTGTAACACTCGTAAGATTCAACCGAAAGTAGGGCAATTCAGTTTACGTAAACAAGATAATATGAAAAGTAAATTATCAAACTAGACCTATAGTTTGATAAAGTAATCTCTCCTCAAGACCTATTGAGAATCGATTAAAATTACAACTCGAAAACGCGTCGAATTATAATCAAGTTGTGCTAAAAATCATTCAACAATGAACATACACAAGTGTATTTCGTTTTTGCAAGCTTCAGAAGTGTTTATTCAAGGTTGAGGATGAGGCTAATATATAGCCATTACAACTACTAATAATTTCAAACAAGATCACACAAAATCAAGCTAAAAGACAAGCAATTATTAAACTAAAACATCAAGACTTTTGACAAAGATTGAAAACAACACATGCTTGGCTTCTTCCTTAGCATTTTAGGCCGTGGGTAGCATGAAGGAAGGAGATAACTGATACGAATTAACGTATGATATGTACGTAAATTCGCCGGAAAATGCAGCGGTTATAATTGTTACCTCACAACACTCGTATTTGTGTAACACTCGTAAGATTCAACCGAAAGTAGGGCAATTCGGTTTACGTAAACAAGAAAATATGAAAGTAAATTATCAAACTAGACCTATAGTTTGATAAAGCAATCTCTCCTCAAGACCTATTGAGAATCGATTAAAATTACAACTCGAAAACGCGTCGAATTATAATCAAGTTGTGCTGAAAATCATTCAACAATGAACATACACAAGTGTATTTCGTTTTTGCAAGCTTCAAAAGTTGATTTCAAATGATGAATATGAGGCTAATATATAGCCATTACAACTACTAATAAGATCAAACAAGATCAAGCTAAAAGACAAGTAAATAATAAACTAAACTATCAAAGACTTTGACAAAGATTGTAAGCAACATCATGCATGGCTTCTTCCTCCTTTGAAGGGATGAGATAATCATCTTTCTCATGTGATATCTTTTGCAAGACTTTGACAAGGACTTGATCATGAAAGGGACTTCTTGGCATCTTCTTTTTATCAAGTTTGGATAATAATTTTCGGCCATAAACACCACTGCACATTTGAACGGTTCGTGTGGCTTGATAGAAGCATAACTGGACCTTGGACCGTTTCACATGATTTATATATCTTTCTTTTATCTTTCCATGGACGCTTGAATCACTTAAATCGGACTTCGTATGAGAGAGTTATGATTAAAATACCAAAACTGCTACGAAGTAGTCATACGCGCGGGAATTGGTAATTTTGTCCACTTTTCGCCTTTTTCACTCGGACTAGTAAATTTCGGATCATGACTAGTCAATTTCGTATCAAGGACAAATCTTGAGCAAATCTTCACCAAAGACAAGAAACAAAATAAAATAACTAATCATGTTAGAAGACTTTGGTTTGATTCTTGATGATTATTATTATCATGCTTTAACGACTTTGTTGCCATGTAGGTGACTTATTCAAGGGAGGGGAACCATCTGTTTCAATGCATGAAGAAGGTGGATGAGTGCATGGTTCGTAATTTCTTCATGCATACGTAAATTATGTTCAAGGTTTCTTCAAGTCTCGTATTAGCCGTCTCGTCCAAAGAAGTAAGTGCATGTCGTGTAGGTGCATGTGTGTGCATGGCCGTATGCATGGTTGCATGGTCGTCTACGTCGTCTTTCTTCGTTGGCCATGTCGATCTCGTATCATCCCCTCTTCCTTTAAAGAGATTCGTCCTCGAATCTAAAGTCCAAGGACGGTTGGTATTCCGGATAGGGTTGTGCTCCTCCCGGGTTGAAGATGTAATTTTCGTCGGATGTGTTGACATTTGCTTGGGATTGCATTTTTAAAAGACCAACTTGCAAAATAAAAACAAACGACGTATCTGGGTGTCTACCATTTCCCTTAACGGAATCCCCAAAAAAAAGATTTGTGGTTTAACGGAATAATTTTCATTTCCGGTCAGTTTGGAGCCTCGTAATTTTCACACGGAACAAAGAGACCACATGTGCGGGCGATTTACACGCACTAAAGGTGCGATCTTCCCGTTGAAAGCCGATCCCCTTTTCTCTCGCCCAATCTCCTCAGCCGTTTTCTAATCCTGTTCATCTCCCATATATTTACTTGTTCTAAGCTGTTATCCCTGATTACTAGCTGTTTCTCAATATTAATTTCTGGAATTTTACCATATTTCGTCTGGTGCTTTCATTTTAGCAGCGGCGTATGTTCTTCGCTCGTTGCTGGGGTTCATTTTTGGCGATTTAAATTGCGACCTGTCTTGGTCAGAGTGCGATTTATTTTCGCTACCTGTTGCAGATTCACTCCTCTTTTCCAGGTGTTTGTTTCTCTGTTGTTATTCGTCCCGGTTGCTGCGATTTGATGGCATCGTCTTTGTCATGTGGATTGATGGTTTCTACTGCTTCCATGGCAGCCAGGGACCCTCCACAGGGATTTGATGTTCAAGGATTTCGTGATTTGGGGGTGAAGGTGTTGAGTTCTTCCGATTCTACTAAACTGCAGCTTAATCTTGATGGAATTTGGGGTGATTCGTTCCTGGCTGCTCCTCCTGTCGCCGGTGGCGGAATGGGATCGGCCCCGCCGCAGGGAGTTCTTCGCTCAATTCTCAAGCCCAGGCGTGACCCAATGTTTGATTCTGGGCTGTTATTGAGCCGGGTTACGGCCCATTTCCTGGTCTTGGAGCCCGTGGCCCCTTGGGCAGTAGCGGTGCTGCTGTCAGCACCTTTCCTGGGGTATCTGTTGTGAATTGTGGTGTCCCGTCGTTTGGCCCCCTCGGTCCTTCTGTTCCTATATTGCAGGAGTCTCCTTCTACTGACTAAGAATTCTTGTAATTCTATGGTGTCCCCATTGGATTATTGTGAGGCTGTTGTATCTTCTTTTGGCGATTCTTGTTGTATTGGGGAAAGTAATATAATGCATAGTATAATTGATGATATTGATGTTGATTACGGTAATGCAACGGTTTCTCTGAACTTTGGCTCTATCGCTACCTGTTTCTTTGGCTAATTCGGTATCGATTAGAAGGCCTTGCATAATCCTCTGTTGTGTTAGGAAATATTAAAAGAAAAGGGCCTTCGGTATGTGCAACACGAAATCCAAAATGGCGAGCTTATTGTGGCTTAGGATGTTAGTGTTGGTCTTGAAGGTTCTAAGAAGTGGCTTTTCACATTAGTTGGTTATTTCTTGGGGAAAGCCCCTCCTCTTAGCTTGGTAAAGAATTATTTTATGTCCGTGTGGAAGGGGCTTAAGGAGGTGTTCTCCTGCGAGGGGGATTCTTTTTCTTCAAGTTTGCTAGTGAGCGAGTTTTGTCCGAGGCGTTTGAGGGTGGGCCGTGGTGATTCGGGGCCAGTCTATTTTCCTTACCGGTGGAAGCTTGGTATGTCCCTTATGAAGGTTCAACCTAAACATGTCCCTGTTTGGGTGAAACTTCGTGATGTCCCCTCGAGTATTGGGTGACGAGGGGCTTAGTATTACTTGCTAGTGCTATAGGGGAGCCACTTTTTCTTGATGTTTTCACGACTGCGCGAAAGTGGATTATGCTAGAGTGTGCGTCATGTTAGACGCTGATACTAGCCCGATTCGCTCGTTCCTTATGGTTATTCCATCTGATGGTGATTGTCCTGCTGTTAGGAGGATCCATGTTGAGTATGAATGGTTACCTCATCGGTGTGGTGTTTGTAGAGTTTTCGGGCATCGTGATCAGGTTTGCCCGAGCACTTCTAAGCCTCCGGTTCAGAAGCAGGTTAAGCAGGCTCGTATTTATGTGGCTAAGCTGCTCCCTCGGCGCTCATGGTCTGGGGTCCTCGTTGGGTCTGGTTCCGGTTGGGGGGCTCGCTCAGCCTGGGGTTGGCCCTGACGTCTGCTCCGGGGGCCCAGATGTGGTGTTAGCTGGGGGTTCTGGAGGTCGTGGGGCTGGTTTGAACCCATTGAGTAGTGTCTCTACTTTCTCCTTGGTTACTACCAGCTCTCCTATCGTGTCGCCTAGGAGGGTCTCTGCTGGTGTGTTTGAGCCGTCACACAACAGGTTTGCGGCTCTTTCTGGTCTCACCGATGATATTGAGGTTGAGATTCCTGTGTTTGTCGACTCGTCGCTTTGTTCTAGTTCTTCTTCTCTGGGCCCTATATCTGATGCAGCCCTTCTCGAGGGTGTTAGATGATTCCGCTCGCAGTGTGGAATATCCGTGGCCTGAACCGTCCGGACCATCAGAACTCGGTCCGGGAGGTCATTTCTTCTTTTAGTCTTTGTTGTGTTGCCTTACTGGAGACGAAAGTCTCGGTTGGTAATTCGAGGCATATTGCTTCTCTGGTTAATGCTTCGTGGCAGTGGTTTTTTGATTATGGAAACGGGCCGGGTAAGCGGATTTGGCTAGGCTGGGATTCCGGCGTGGTCTCTGTTGATATTATTGCTATTGATCCTCAGCTTATTCACTGTCGGATTATTTCGCTTATTGACTCGTCCAGTTTCCTAGTTACTTTTGCTTATGGTTCTAATGATGCTATCCAGAGGAGACTTCTTTGGCAGTTCTTGGTGATTTTTACATTACGCATGTTGCGAGCCTTGGGTGATTATGGGCGACTTTAATCTTTGTTTTGGATTGTAGCGAGATCTTAGGTGGAGGTGGCTCATCATGATGATGAGCTCCTATGTTGGAGTTCGGGGAGTTACGTCGGCGTCTTTGATCTAGAGACGCTTAGATGTTGGGCTCTGGTTCTCGTGGCATAATAAGAGCCCTTCTCCTAGATCCTTGTGGAAACGGTTAGATAGAGTCTGGGTAATCCGCGGTGGTTTATTTCTCATTCGACTACTCCTATACTTGCGATTTGCCTCGGACCTCCGATCATAGCCCGCTTATCCTTGGTATTGGTAGCTTGTCCGTCGTAGGGGTAAGATGTTCGGGTTTGACAACTTTACGGCGGTTCGATGACTTCTGCACTGCTTGTCTTTGGTATTTGGCATCATCTTATTGTAGGAGCCCCCTTCTATGCGATCTGCGGAAGCTCGATGCCCTTAAGCATGTTTTTCGCGCTATGAGGAAGAGGAAAGGGGACTTGGCTATTAATGTGGCATCGGCATCGGCTTTCCTTTCTGCGGCCAGTCTATCCTTAGAGAGTTTCCTTTGTCGACTACGCTTTACAGTTATAAGGGTGTTGCAGGTGGGTGCTAACTTCCGCTGTTTCCCAGGAGCAGTCCTCGCTCAGGCAAGCTAGCGTGGCTCAAGGATGGGGACCGGTGTTACGCTTTCTTCTTAGAAGGGTTGCCTCTAGGAGGGCTCGTTCGCGGATTTTTAGGAGTGGTTTCGAGTGGCATTGAGTATCGATCTGTTCTCATTCGGGATGAGGTAGTTGGGTTCTATGAGAGGTTATTGGGTTCTTCGGATCGGGTTCAGCCTATATCGATCAATCAGGTGAGACCCTTTGTCTCTTCTTCTCTTCCTCCCGATGTTGCGTTACATATGATCAGACCGGTTTCTGATGAGGAGGTTCGTTCTGTTTTCTTTGGGTTCGATATGAATTCGGCTCCAGGCCCTGATGGGTTTAATGCCGCTTTCTATCGACGAGCCTGGCCGATTGTTGGGGGTGAGATTACTTTCGCTATTAAACACTTTTTCTCCTCGGGTCTATTCGTCAAGCAGATCAATACTACCCTTATATCTCTTGTTCCTAAAGTTGCTTTGCCGAGGAGCATGTCTGACTTCAGACCGATTTCTTGTTGTAACCTTTTATATAAGGCTATTTCTAAGATTATGGTCCATCGTATGCGTGATAGCCTTGATTCCTTGATTGATCCTGCTCAGACAGCTTTTATTCCTGGGAGAAGGATTAGTGATAATATCCTTCTCGCCCAGGAGCTTCTTCATGGTTATGGGCAAAGAGGGATGCCGAGTCGGTGTGTCTTTAAGGTTGATCTTATGAAAGCTTACGACACTGTTGAATGGGATTTTGTTTTGATTGCTCTGCAATGTATGGGGTTTCACCAGACGTTTATTGCTTGGGTCAGGGAGTGTATCACCACTCCGGCTTATTCGATCTCCTTGAATGGAGATGCTGAGGGTATCTTTAGGGGCCGTAGGGGGCTGAGGCAGGGTGACCCTATCTCTCCGTATCTGTTTGTTATTGTTATGGAGGTCCTCCATGGTATTATCGCCCATGAGATCGCTCAGACTCCGGGGTTCAGATTCCACTGGAAGTGTTTGGCTACACGCACCTTCATGCTTGCTTTTGCCGATGACCTCCTCCTTTTCTGTAATCCTGATGTTGTCTCTGTCGGTGTTCTTAAGAAAAGTATAGAGATCTTTGCTTCCCTTTCTGGCCTACGGGCCAACCCGAGTAAGAGTAATATCTTTTTATCAGCTAGTGCTCAGGTGCAGGGGGCCCAGTTCCAGCAGTTGTTAGGGTTTCAGCTAGGTCAGCTTCCTGTGAGGTATTTGGGTGTTCCCTTGATTACTTCAAAGTGACAATTGCTATGTGTTCCCCTTTGATTGATTCGATTGATGGTCGTGCGAGTTCGTGGGCTAGTCTTGCTCTTTCCATGGCAGGTCGGTGCAGCTTATTCGCTCTGTCTTATCTTCTTTACATATTTATTGGTGGTAGTTTTATTTTGCCTAAGGCGTTCTCTCTTTGATTGAGAAACGTATCGGGCGGTTCTCTGGCGAGGTTCTCATGATTCGGGCTTGGCCAAGGTGGCACAGGCTAAGGTTTGCTTGGATGTGGATTGTGGGGGCCGTGGCATCATTCCGTGAGGCTCAGAATCGGGCGCGATGGCTCGTCATATCAGGCTCTTATCACGGGCTCTAATCGCTCTGTGCAGGTTAATTGGGTTCGGACTTTTAGGTTGCGGCGGTGTTCCTTACGGGACCTTAGTGTTTCTCCGGCTTGACTTGGTATTGGCGTCGGCTTCAAGCTGCGTCCCCTTGTTATGGGAGCATTTCGGTATTCCATTGGAGATGGCTCATCCTTCTTCTTGTGGTCGGACCCTGGCATTCTATGGGTGTGATTAGGCATTCTGTTCCTAGAGCTCCTCGTGGTCCGGCATCGACGTGGGTGCTAGGCTTGATTCGGTTATTGTTGAGGGTTCATGGGAGTGGCCGGTGGTGGATAGGCAGGAGCTTTTGCAGAATTACCTCTGCTTTGCCTCATATTTATGGGGGAGTCGGGATCGCGTTTTATGGAGACCGCTTAGTTCGGGGATTTTTCATCCTCTTACGCTCTTCGGTTCCTCGGAGGTTATTCG
The DNA here is from genome assembly GCA_033398695.1 of Orobanche coerulescens. Lineage (NCBI taxonomy): Eukaryota > Viridiplantae > Streptophyta > Magnoliopsida > Lamiales > Orobanchaceae > Orobanche > Orobanche coerulescens. The sequence goes on along the minus strand of CM065805.1, from coordinate 70,806,125 downwards.
CCCCCTGTTCCTTGGGCTCCGCTCTTGCAGTCGGGAAAGATCCGAGGCACTCTTTCATCCTCTGGTTGGCTATTCGGAGCGGTTATCGACTATGGATAAGCCTTGGCTTGACATATTGATGGGATTTGTGTCCTTTGTGGTATGGCGGTAGAGACGCACTCCCACCTATTCTTTCGGTGCCCTTATTCTAGGAGGTGTATTTCTATTGCTACGAGGGCCGTCGCTTTCGTTGGCCCCATTCCGTGTGGAGCTCGGGGTATTGTGGGTCTGCTAGGAGGTGGAGAGGTAAGCACGTGGTCAACGTGGCTTACCGTATTCTTCTTCTTTGCGTTGGTCTATTTGATTTGGCGGGAGAGGAACGAGAGGAGGTTTGGCGAGCCGTCGAGATCCTCACTCGGTTACTTTCCAGGGTATTGGTGCAGTTCGTGATATTATCTCTTATCGATGGCCCGCTCGTTCTCTATCTACTGTGGCTCTTCGTCGTATTTGGAGGATAGCTTGGTAGTTCCTCTTTTGTTTGTATCTTTCTAGGCTTTGTAGCTTTGGTAGCCATTTGTTCGTAGGCTTTGTTTTCTACTTTTGCTCTTTGTTCGTTGTTTGGTGCACCATTCTATATGGTTGTCGGGTATTGGCCAGCCTTTCTTGGCCACTCTTATTTTATTTATGCAATTGACTTTTCCCAAAAAAAAAAAAAAAAATTTCATTTCCGGCGTCATGTGGGCACAAATCTTGTCCTCATTCCTTCCATCAATGAGTTCGTCTTTTACTATTTTCCAGTCACATGTAACCACATAGCTTTTACGTTGGTCGGTGTCGAAAACCGGATCAACGAGAACAATTGGATTGGGATCCTCCAATTTTTTATCAATAATAGAAATAACCTCATAGAAATTTTGGGGAACAATCGCCTTGTCCTCAATCTCTTCATCTTCTGTAGCTCGAGAAACGGACGGTTGTGTAGAACTAAAAAGTATACTTGTGAGTTCCTCACTCGTTAACTCGTCCTGATGCTCCAAATCATTTGAAACCGATTTGGTTTCTAAAGTACGAAGAACTAAGTCTGTATCATAATCGGGGGCATCGTAAACTACACATTCTTCTTCTCCTTCGTCCTCTATATCAAACTTGAGAATGTCGCCTAGCCTTTCTTTTTCTTCCTCGGCTATTAACTCGTCTCGGGTAGTAAGAGTCGGGCAAACATCTTGCACATGATCGAACCCTTGGCCAATGAAACAACTCACCTCCAGCAAATTCGTCTCATTAGGCAAGTCGAGAGCTTTAGAAACCGAGTTGGGGGCTGATTTTGTTACGATTTTGAGAGCCGAACTCGAGCCGAAAGGTACGTATCTCTTGCGAAGTTTTCTTTTCAACGATTCCCACGAATGGATCTTTTTTTTCCCAGCACGAGTCCTTTGCTTCTTCTTACATTCGAACCAAACTGAAGCGCCTTTAACCAACTTTATAATTGCATATCTGCAACGCTCCTCATCGTTAAGACCTTTAAACTCAAACAAGCGATCCATCTTACGTTCCCATTCCAAATAAATTTTGGGATCGGTACCTCCGATGAACTTCGGAAGTTCGTTCAACTCGAACTCGTTAGTATGGCGTGGGGAACACAGGCCTTCTCCTCCTCGTCGAGGTTCCAGTAAGTCATGTAAAGCATCACGTAGCTTTACCAAGAATTCGGTATTGGAAAAGTCCATCTCTTCTAATGATCAAGAAATCGAACACAAAATTTTCCAAGAAAGCCGTGAAGAATGAACCAAGAAGATGATCAAAGAATCTGATCTCCACCGTTCAGACTGTAGTTCAATGAGTTGGATTACCTTTGTCAAAATTTCGTGATGATCCAACGGTCGAATCCACGGGAAACTTTATTTTCTCCCGACTGCGCTAATCTGCCAATGTTATGCGAAAATTCTTCTAACCGTGAAGAACAACCCAAGAAGGTGATTAAATACTTCAACTAAAAATTCATTGAATAAATCGCACAAGGAGATGACCTTGGGCTCTGATACCACTAATGATACGAATTAACGTATGATATGTACGTAAATTCGCCGGAAAATGCAGCGGTTATAATTGTTACCTCACAACACTCATATTTGTGTAACACTCGTAAGATTCAACCGAAAGTAGGGCAATTCGGTTTACGTAAACAAGAAAATATGAAAGTAAATTATCAAACTAGACCTATAGTTTGATAAAGCAATCTCTCCTCAAGACCTATTGAGAATCGATTAAAATTACAACTCGAAAACGCGTTGAATTATAATCAAGTTGTGCTGAAAATCATTCAACAATGAACATACACAAGTGTATTTCGTTTTTGCAAGCTTCAAAAGTTGATTTCAAATGATGAATATGAGGCTAATATATAGCCATTACAACTACTAATAAGATCAAACAAGATCACACAAGATCAAGCTAAAAGACAAGTAAATAATAAACTAAACTATCAAAGACTTTGACAAAGATTGTAAGCAACATCATGCATGGCTTCTTCCTCCTTTGAAGGGATGAGATAATCATCTTTCTCATGTGATATCTTTTGCAAGACTTTGACAAGGACTTGATCATGAAAGGGACTTCTTGGCATCTTCTTTTTATCAAGTTTGGATAATAATTTTCGGCCATAAACACCACTGCACATTTGAACGGTTCGTGTCGCTTGATAGAAGCATAACTGGACCTTGGACCGTTTCACATGATTTATAGATCTTTCTTTTATCTTTCCATGGACGCTTGAATCACTTAAATCGGACTTCGTATGAGAGAGTTATGATTAAAATACCAAAACTGCTACGAAGTAGTCATACGCGCGGGAATTGGTAATTTTGTCCGCTTTTCGCCTTTTTCACTCGGACTAGTAAATTTTGGATCATGACTAGTCAATTTCGTATCAAGGACAAATCTTGAGCAAATCTTCACCAAAGACAAGAAACAAAATAAAATAACTAATCATGTTAGAAGACTTTGGTTTGATTCTTGATGATTTTTATTATCATGCTTTGACGACTTTGTTGCCATGTAGGTGACTTATTCAAGGGAGGGGAACCATCAGTTTCAATGCATGAAGAAGGTGGATGAGTGCATGGTTCGTAATTTCTTCATGCATACGTAAAATATGTTCAAGGTTTCTTCAAGTCTCGTATTAGTCGTCTCGTCCAAAGAAGTAAGTGCATGTCGTGTAGGTGCATGTGTGTACATGGCCGTATACATGGTTGCATGGTCATCTACGTCGTCTTTCTTCGTTGGCCATGTCGATCTCGTATCAATAACCATCTTTCTCATGTGATAAGGCTTTGACAAAGACTTGAACATGAAAGCAACATCTTGGTGTCTTCCTCTACATGTGGTTCGGACGATTTGTTTTTCAAGGGGTGGAGGGAAATCAAATCTCTATCCTTGATATGATGGACTTTGAAAATGGAAACAAAGTTGAAAGTAGTGGGGACAAAAGATCCTTCATGGATGCATGTCACAATCGGCCGAAATCTTCCCCAAATGACCGATTTTGTATGCATGAACATGCATACGTATGCATGTTTTGATACGTCTAAGTTATCCCGGTTCCGATTATTAAGATCGTTCCCATTTCCGCATTTGTTTTCTCACCGAAGTACGTAGGTGCATGTGCATGCAACGTGCTATCGTCACCTACGTCAATTCTTACTTCGTTTGGAAACGTCACAATCGCATCAAACTATATGAAAACTCGGCTTATTTATTAGATTCGAGCGTTTGTACTCAGAATTGGCTATAACAGCTTCGATTAATCTTTTACTCCTTGATTAAGTCTTGTTGTAGCAAGTATTCGCTATAATAGCTCCAATTAAGCCTTTACTTCTTGATTAAGTCTTGTTAATCGGAGATAAGACAACATTACATGCATTGCAGTCAGAACTCTATGAAAACTTAGGTTTATTGATTAGATCCGAGCCTTTTGTACTCAGAATTGGTTATAACAGCTCTGATTAATCTTTTACTTCTTGATTAAGTCTTGTTGTAGCAATGATTGGATATAATAGCTCCGACTAAACCTTTATATCTTGATTAATTCTTATTAATAGGACATAAGACCACATTACACACATTTGAAACGGAACTCTATGAACACTCGGGTTTATTGATTAGATTAGAGTCTTTTGTACTCAGAATTGGCTATAACAGCTATGATTAATCTTTTACTTCTTGAATAAGTCTTTTTTTAGCAATAATTGAATATAATAGCTCTGATTAAGCTTTTACTTCTTGATTAAGTCTTGTTAATAGGAGATAAGACCACGTTACATGTATTCAAGTTGGAACTCTTTAAAAACTCGGGTTTATTGATTAGATTCGAGCCTTTTGTACTCAGAATTGGCTATGACAGCTCCGATTAATCTTTTACTTCTTGATTAGGTCTTGTTGTAGCAAGGATTGAATATAATAGCTCCGATTAAACCTTTATTTCTTGATTAAAATCTGCCCGTTTTTCTTAAAAATAAAAAAAATAAAAAAAATAAAAAAAGTCTTGTTAATAGGAGATAAGAACGCATTACATGCATTCGAGTTGGAACTCTATGAACACTCAGGTTTATTGATTAGATTCAAGCCTTTTGTACTCAAAATTGGCTATAACAGCTCCGATTAATCTTTTACTTCTTGATTAAGTCTTGTTGTCGCAAGGATTGAATATAATAGCTCCAGTTAAGCTTTTACTTCTTGATTAAGTCTTGTTAATAGGAGATAAGACCACGTTACATGCATTCAAGAACTCTATGAAATCTTGGGTTTATTGATTAGATTCGAGCCTTTTGTACTCAGAATTGGCTATAACAGCTCCGATTAATCGTTTACTTCTTGATTAAGTCTCGTTGTTGCAAGGATTAGATATAATAGCTCCGATTAAACCTTTACTTCTTGATTAAGTCTTTTTAATAGGAGATAAAACTATGTTACATGCATTCGAGTTGGAGCTATATGAAAACTCGGGTTTATTGATTAGATTCGAGCCTTTTGTCCTCATAATTCTTGATTAAGTCTTGTTGTAGCAAGGATTGGATATAATAGCTCCGATTAAGCTTTTACTTCTTGATTAAGTTTTGTTAATAGGAGATAAGACCACATTACACGCATTCGAGTTGAAACTATATGAAAACTCGGCTTATTGATTAGAGTCGAGCATTTTGTACTCAGAATTGGCTATAACAGCTTCGATTAATCTTTTACTCCTTGATTAAGTCTTGTTGTAGCAAGGATTCGCTATAATAGCTCCAATTAAGCCTTTACTTCTTGATTAAGTCTTGTTAATCGGAGATAAGTCCTTGTTACATGCATTCGAGTTGGAACTCTATGAAAACTAGGGTTCATTGATTAGATTCGAGCCTTTTGTACTCAGAATTCGCTATAATAGCTCCAATTAAGTCTTTACTTCTTGATTAAGTCTTGTTAATCGGAGATAAGACCACATTACATGCATTGCAGTCGGAACTCTATGAAAATTTGGGTTTATTGATTAGATCCTAGCCTATTGTACTCATAATTGGCTATAACAGCTCCGGTTAATCTTTTACTTCTTGATTAAGTCTTGTTTTAGCAATAATTGAATATAATAGCCCTGATTAAGCTTTTACTTCCTGATTAAATCTTGTTAATAGGAGATAAGACCACGTTACATGCATTCTAGTTGGAACTTGATACAAAACCGACTACTCCAAGCGAAGAAGACGAAGTTAGAATTGACGTAAAACACCTCGACCATACTCCAACGTACTTGGGCGAGAAAATAGATACGAGACACAGAGTTACCTTGATAGTCGGAATTGGAATAACTTAAACAAAAGGCAAATTGTAACTTGGGGAAAGGGGTCCAAATGGTAAAAGAATAAAAGAATCTTCTTTATTATAAAGGCAGCAGGATTCTTGGCAAAAGGTGGCTGTCAGCTTTCAACTTGGAGACAAGGCCCAACTTTTACTTTTGTCAGCTAGTGACATGAGGAACCTTTTTATTATCTTTGCTTATTTTAAGCCCATCTTGTAATAATTTAAGTTTATCTTGTCAGGCTACTTTTGCCTATAGGGCAAGGAAGTTGTAATGAATTATTGAATGTTGAAGAAATAAGAATACACTTTGTGTTTTCTCTTGGTGAATGCTTTTCATCGAAACTTTGATTATTATTCGACGCGTTTTCGAATCTTAATCCGATTGATTCTCAATAGGTCTTGAGAAGAAATCACTTTATCGAATTATAGGTCTAATTCGATAAAACAACTGTTTCTGTCCTGTTTCGATATTCTTCTTGTTTTCGACACAGTGTTGTACTTAATCAAAATTCCGCTTCAAGTGTTGTTCAATTGTTTGAACTTGTTTCGTGTTTTCATTAGTATCTGATCGAAGTTTGCTGTGTCGAGTGCCGCTGTTTGGAGGTTACCTGGTTCGAGTCATTTCCATTCGGCCAAGTTCCTGTCTTGTTGCTGTATCGAGATGCCGTCTTCATCGCGCACGCATATTGCTCGTCAGTGTTATTGCTGTAGTGAACTGTTGTTACCAGTTCCTGACAGTTTCTATTCAATAGCTTCCGCTCGTCCGAACAGCTTCCTGCTGTATCGAAAGCGAATTCGCATCACCAGCGAGAATTTGTATCATAAGTGGCATCGGAGCCCAAGTTCTTGATATTTGGCATTATGGATCTCAACGACGCTGATTTCTTGGAAAAACTTCGTGACGCATTGCGTGACGTACCAGAACAACGCGACCAGCGTTGGCAACCTAGACGTGGTGACTATGAACGACCCTCACGCCATGTTGAAGAGTTCAAGGTGAACGAGCTTCCGGAGTTCGTTGGAGGAACAGATCCTGAAATTTACCTGGAATGGGAATGAAAAATTGATCGTATGTTCGAGTTTAAAGACCTCGACGATGAGAAACGGTGCAAGTATGCCATTCTCAAGTTGGGGAAAGGCGTTTCGCTTTGGTACGAAGGAGTAAAAACACGAAGAGCTCGTGTGGGGAAAGATAAGATCCGTTCGTGGGATTCGTTAAAAAGAAAACTTCGCAAAAGATATGTACCAACATCACACTGGTTGTCCTTGTACAGGAAGATAGCAGATCTCATGCAAGGAAAGTTGAATATCAGTGAATACATTGAGGAGTTTGAAAATCTGACCTTAATGGGAGAAATAGAGGAGAATGAGGAATAGAAGATGTCGCAATTTGATATGAAACCAACTACTCCAAGCGAAGAAGATGAAGTAAGAATTGACATAAAACACCTCGACCACACTCCAACGTACTTGGGCGAGAAAACAGATACGAGGCACGGAGTTACCTTGATAATCGGAATTGGAATAACTTAAGGCCAATTGCAACTTGGGAGGGGGAAAAGGTCCAAGTGGTAGCAAAACAAATAATTTTCAGCATTTCTTTATTATAAAGGCAGCATGATTCTTGGCTACATGTTGTATGAAAAAGCGGCTGTCAGCTTTCAACTTGGAGACAAGGCCCAGCTTTTACTTTTGTCAGCAAGTGACATGAGGAACCTTTTCATTATCTTTTATTATTTTAAGACCAGCTTGTAATAGTTAAGATTATCTTGCTAGGCTCCTGTCAGACTGTTTTTACCTATAAATAGGGCGATGAAGTTGTAATGAAGATTATTGAATGTTGAAAAATTAAGAACACACTTTGTGTTTTCCTTGGTAAATGCTTTTCATCGAAACTTTGATTCTTATTCGACGCGTCTTCGAATCTTAATCTGATTGATTATCAATAGGTCTTGAGAAGAAATCACTTTATCGAGTTATAGGTCTAATTCGATAAAACAACTGTTTCTATCTTGTTTAGATATTCTTTTTTTTTTTTTTTGGGAAAAGTCAATTGCATAAATAAAATAAGAGTGGCCAAGAAAGGCTGGCCAATACCCGACAACCATATAGAATGGTGCACCAAACAACGTAACAAAGAGCAAAAGTAGGAAAACAAAGCCTACGAACAAATGGCTACCAAAGCTACAAAGCCTCGAAAGATACAAACAAAAGAGGAACTACCAAGCTATCCTCCAAATACGACGAAGAGCCACAGTAGATAGAGAACGAGCTGGCCATCTATGAGAGATAATACCACGAACAAGACCTATCCTGGAAAGTAACCGAATGAGGATCTCGACGGCTCGCCAAACCTCCTCTCGTTCCTCTCTGCCAAATCAAATAGACCAACGCAAAGAAGAAGAATACGGTAAGCCACGTTGACCACGTGCTTACCTCTCCACCTCCTAGCAGCCCACAATACCGGAGCTCCACACAGTGAGGCCAACGAACGGGCCCTCCTAGCAATAGAAATACACCTCCTAGAATAAGGGCACTGAAAGAATAGGTGGGAGTGCGTCTCTACCGCCATACCACAAAGGACACAAATCCCATCAATATCAAGCCAAGGCTTATCCATAGTCGATAACCGCTCTGAATAGCCAACCGAGAGGATGAAAGAGTGCCTCGGGATCTTTCCCGGTCCGTGCAAGAGCGGAGCCCAAGGAACGGGGCGAATAACCTCGAGGAACCGAAGAGCGTAAGAGGATGAAAAATTCCCGAACTAAGCGGTCTCCATAAAGCGGTCTGACCCCCATTAATAGGTGGCAAATCGAAGTAATCTGCAAAAGCTCGGGCCTATCCACCACCGCCACTCCCAAGAACCCTCAACAATAACCGAACCAAGCCTAGCACCCACGTCGATGCCGGACCACGAGGAGCTCTAGGAACGGAATGCCTAATCACACCCATAGAATGCCAGGGTCCGACCACAAGAAGAAGGATGAGCCATCTCCATGGAATCTTGAAATGCTCCCATAACAAGGGGACCTTGATTTGAGCCGACGCCAATACCAAGTCAAGCAGAGAAACACCGAGGTCCCAGAAGAACAACTGCTGCAACCTAAAAGTCCGAACCCAATTAACCTGCAGAACGATTAGAGCCCGTGATAAGAGCCCAGATATGACGAGCCATCAGCGCCTGATTCTGGAGCCTCAACGGAATGATGCCACGGCCCCCACAATCCACATCCAAGCAAACCTTAGCCCAGGCCACCTTGGCCAGGCCCGAATCATGAGAACCTCGCCAGAGGAACCGCCTGATACGTTTCTCAATCAAAGAGAGAACGCCCTTAGGCAAAATAAAACTACCAGCCCAATAAATATGTAAAGAAGATAAGACAGAGCGAATAAGCTGGCACCGACCTGCCATGGAAAGAGCAGTACTAGCCCACGAACTCAGACGACCATCAATCGAATCAATCAAAGGGGAACACATAGCAATTGTCAGCTTTGAAGTAATCAAGGGAACTCCCAAATACCTCACAGGAAGTGACCTATTTGAAACCCTAACAAGCTGAACCGGGCCCCCTGCACCTGAGCACTAGCTGAAAGAAAGATATTACTCTTACTCGGGTTGGCCCGAAGACCAGAAAGGGAAGCAAAGATCTCAATACTTTTCTTAAGAACACCGACAGAGACAACATCAGGATTACAGAAAAGGAGGAGGTCATCGGCAAAAGCAAGCATGAAGGTGCGTGTAGCCAAACACTTCCAGTGATTAGATATTCTTCTTGTTTTCGATACAGTGTTGTACTTAATCAAAATTCCGTTTCAAGTGATGTTCGATTGTTCGAACTTGTTTCCTGTTTTCAATTTGCATCCGACCGAAACGTGCTGTTTCGAGTGTCGCTGTTTGGAGGTGGTCAGTATCAAGTCCTTTTACGTTTGGTCAAGTTCCTGTCTTGTTGCTGTGTCGAGTTTCCGTCATCCTTTCCTGTCGCGAGTGCGTGCCGCTAGCCCGTGTTATTGCTGTAGCGAACTGGTGTTCTCGGTTCCTGACAGTCCCTTGCTGAATAGCTTCCGCTCATCAAAACAGCTTCCTGCTGTGTCGATAGCGAATTCACATCGTCAGCGAGAATTCGTATCATAAGTGGTATCACAACCCAAGTTCTTGATCTTTGGCATTATGGATCTCAACGACGCTAATTTCTTAGCAAAACTTCGTGACACATTGTGTGACGTACCAGAACAACGCGACCAGCGTTGGCAACCTAGGCGTGGTGACTATGAACGACCCTCATGCCATGTCGAAGAATTCAAGGTGAACGAGCTTCCGAAGTTCGTTGGAGGGACAGATCCTGAAATTTACCTGGAATGGGAACGAAAAATTGATCGTATGTTCGAGTTTAAAGACCTCGACGATGAGAAACGGTGCAAGTATGCAATTCTCAAGTTGGGGAAAGGCGCTTCACTTTGGTATGAAGGAGTTAAAACACGAAGAGCTCGTGCGGGGAAAGAAAAGATCCGTTCGTGGGATTCATTAAAAAGAAAACTTCATAAAAGATATGTACCAACATCACACAGGTTGTCCTTGTACAGGAAGATTGCAGATCTCATGCAAGGAAAGTTGAATGTCAGTGAATACATTGAGGAGTTTGAGAATCTGACCTTAATGGGAGAAATAGAGGAAAATGAGGAGCAGAAGATGTCACGATTCTTGTGTGGCTTGAACCGAAGCATAGCTAATGATACGAGATCGACATGGCCAACCGAAGAAAGACGACGTAGACGACCATGCAACCATGCATACGGCCATGCACACACATGCACCTACACGACATGCACTTACTTCTTTGGACGAGACGACTAATACGAGACTTGAAGTAACCTTGAACATATTTTACGTATGCATGAAGAAATTACGAACCATGCAATCATCCACCTTCTTCATGCATTGAAACCGATGGTTCCCCTCCCTTGAATAAGTCACCTACATGGCAACAAAGTCATCAAAGCATGATAATAATAATCATCAAGAATCAAACCAAAGTCTTCTAACATGATTAGTTATTTTATTTTGTTTCTTGTCTTTGGTGAAGATTTGCTCAAGATTGACTAGTCATGATCCGAAATTTACTAGTCCGAGTGAAAAGGCGAAAAGCGGACAAAATTATCAATTCCCGCGTATGACTATTTCGTAGCAGTTTTGGTATTTTAATCATAACTCTCTCATACGAAGTCCGATTTAGGTGATTCAAGCGGCCATGGAAAGATAAAAGAAAGATCTATAAATCATGTGAAACGGTACAAGGTCCAATTATGCTTATATCAAGCCACACGAACCGTTCAAATGTGCAGTGATTTTTATGGCCGAAAATTGATGAAGATTTGTGAAGATTTTGTCCAAGATTGATGAAGATTTTCCATGCCTTCATTTTTCAAGTTCATGTCTATATTTTTCAAAGTCTTATAAGAAGATCAAATGGAGAAGATTTTGGGTCCCTCCACACTTCAATAAATCGAACCAAATCAAGGAGGATGGAAGCTTGGTGTTGATTTTTGTTGTCTTGTTAGAATTGTTTAATCTTTGTTTGATTTTAGTTGATTTTTGTGTGATCTTGTAATGGCTATTTATAAGCCACATTTTCAGCCCTTGAAAGATATCTTGAAAGTTATAAACATTGTATTTCTCTTGAAATATACGTTGAACGAGTTCAACAAAACCTTGGTTATTATTTCGACGCGTCTCGAATTATAACTTGATCAATTCTCAATAGGTCTTGAGGAGAGATTATCTTTATCGAGTTATAGGTCTAATTCGATAAAACACATTCAAACCCATACACTACCCTACCTCACGGCCGAAACCACATAAATTCGGCCACCACCTTTTATTTTCATTGTTACTTTGATACTTGTAAAAACCGTGATAATCTTCCGTTGTATTTTATACGTTTTACGTACAATTATATACGTAATTCGTATCATAAGTGGTATCAGAGCCCAAGGTCATCTCCTTGGGCGATTTATTCAACGAATTTTTAGTTGAAGTATTTAGTCACCTTCTTGGGTTGTTCTTCACGGTTAGAAGAATTTTTGCATAACATTGGCAGATTGGCGTAGTCGGAAGAAAATAAAGTTTCCCGTGGATTCGACCGTTGGATCGTCACAAAATTTTGACAAAGGTAAGCCAACTCATCGAACTACAGTCTGAACGGTGGAGATCAGATTCTTTGATCATCTTCTTGGTTCATTCTTCACGGATTTCTTAGCAAATTTTCTGCTCAGTTTCTTGATCATTAGAAGAGATGGACATGACCATCTCCGAATTCTTGGTAAAGCTACGTGATGCTTTACATGACTTACCGGAACCTCGACGAGGAGGAGAAGGCCTATGTTCCCCATGCCATACTAACGAGTTCGAGTTGAACGAACTTCCGAAGTTCATCGGAGGTACCGATCCCAAAATTTATTTGGAATGGGAACGTAAGATGGATCGCTTGTTCGAGTTTAAAGGTCTTGACGATGAGAAGCGTTGCAGATATGCAATTATCAAGTTGGTTAAAGGCGCTTCAGTTTGGTTCGAATTAAAGAAGAAGCAAAGGACTCGTGCTGGAAAAAACAAGATCCGTTCGTGGGAGTCGTTGAAAAGAAAACTTCGCAAGAGATACGTACCTTTCGGCTCGAGTTCGGCTCTCAAAATCGTAACAACATCAGCCCCCAACTCGGTTTCTAAATCTCTCGACTTGCCTAATGAGACGAGTTTGCTGGAGGTGAGTTGTTTCATTGGCCAAAGGTTCGATCATGTGCAAGATGTTTGCCCGACTCTTGCTACCCGAGACGAGTTAATAGCCGAGGAAGAACAAGAAAGGCTAGGCGACATTCTCAAGTTTGATATAGAGGACGAAGGAGAAGAAGAATGTGTAGTTTACGATGCTCCCGATTATGATACAGACTTAGTTCTTCGTACTTTAGAAACCAAATCGGTTTCAAATGATTTGGAGCATCAGGACGAGTTAACGAGTGAGGAACTCACAAGTATACTTTTTAGTTCTACACAACCGGTCGTTTCCCGAGCTACAGAAGATGAAGAGATTGAGGACAAGGCGATTGTTCCCCAAAATTTCTATGAGGATATTTCTATTATTGTTAAAAAATTGGAGGATCCCAATCCAATTGTTCTCATTGATCCGGTTCCCGACACCGACCAACGTAAAAGCTATGTGGCTACATGTGACTGGAAAAAAGTAAAAGACGAACTCATTGATGAAAGGAATGAGGACAAGATTTGTGCCCACATGACGCCGGAAATGGAAATTATTCCGTTAAACCACAAATCTTTTTTTGGGGATTCCGTTAAGGGAAATGGTAGACACCCAGATACGTCGTTTGTTTTTATTTTGCAGGTTGTTCTTTTAAAAATGCAATCCCAAGCAAACGTCAACACATCCGACGAAAATTACATCTTCAACCCGGGAGGAGCACAACCCTATCCGGAATACCAACCGTCCTTGGATTTTAGATTCGAGGACGAATCTCTTTAAAGGAAGAGGGGATGATACGAGATCGACATGGCCAACCGAAGAAAGACGACGTAGACGACCATGCAACCATGCATACGGCCATGCACACACATGCACCTACACGACATGCACTTACTTCTTTGGACGAGACGACTAATACGAGACTTGAAGTAACCTTGAACATATTTTACGTATGCATGAAGAAATTACGAACCATGCAATCATCCACCTTCTTCATGCATTGAAACTGATGGTTCCCCTCCCTTGAATAAGTCACCTACATGGCAACAAAGTCATCAAAGCGTGATAATAATAATCATCAAGAATCAAACCAAAGTCTTCTAACATGATTAGTTATTTTATTTTGTTTCTTGTCTTTGGTGAAGATTTGCTCAAGATTGACTAGTCATGATCCGAAATTTACTAGTCCGAGTGAAAAAGGCGAAAAGCGGACAAAATTATCAATTCCCGCGCGTATGACTATTTCGTAGCAGTTTTGGTATTTTAATCATAACTCTCTCATACGAAGTCCGATTTAGGTGATTCAAGCGGCCATGGAAAGATAAAAGAAAGATCTATAAATCATGTGAAACGGTACAAGGTCCAATTATGCTTATATCAAGCCACACGAACCGTTCAAATGTGCAGTGATTTTTATGGCCGAAAATTGATGAAGATTTGTGAAGATTTTGTCCAAGATTGATGAAGATTTTCCATGCCTTCATTTTTCAAGTTCATGTCTATATTTTTCAAAGTCTTACAAGAAGATCAAATGGAGAAGATTTTGGGTCCCTCCACACTTCAATAAATCGAACCAAATCAAGGAGGATGGAAGCTTGGTGTTGATTTTTGTTGTCTTGTTAGAATTGTTTAATCTTTGTTTGATTTTAGTTGATTTTTGTGTGATCTTGTAATGGCTATTTATAAGCCACATTTTCAGCCCTTGAAAGATATCTTGAAAGTTATAAACATTGTATTTCTCTTGAAATATACGTTGAACGAGTTCAACAAAACCTTGGTTATTATTTCGACGCGTCTCGAATTATAACTTGATCAATTCTCAATAGGTCTTGAGGAGAGATTATCTTTATCGAGTTATAGGTCTAATTCGATAAAACACATTCAAACCCATACACTACCCTACCTCACGGCCGAAACCACATAAATTCGGCCACCACCTTTTATTTTCATTGTTACTTTGATACTTGTAAAAACCGTGATAATCTTTCGTTGTATTTTATACGTTTTACGTACACTTATATACGTAATTCGTATCAGCTAACTCGGTGAAACTGTATCCATACGAGGACTTCGATACATTATGTGGGCTATGTGTGAATTTAGAAGCTCAAAATAGGATGAAGTTGTATAAACCCGAGTTTCCAGCCAATTTGGAAACCCAAGCGTCGGGTCTAGTTCAACTACTAAGGCAACTGCACCGACTCCGGTCCCTGTTGCGATTCCTAAGACATCCTACGTACCGAAGGAGACGAGTCTGGATAAATTGAGATGTTTCAAATGTCAAGGATTCGGGCATTATCAAAATGCTTGTCCGAACAAACGAGTGGTGACACTAAGAGAAGCTGTCACGATCCGAGACGAATTGTTGGTCGAAGACGAAAAAGAAAGACTGGGGGATGTATTTGATTTCAACATGAAAGACGAAGAAGGAGAAGAATGTGAGGCTTACGATGCTCCGAATTATGATGTAGCCTTGGTCCTTCGCACATTGCAAGCCAAATCGGTTCCGAACGAGTCAGAACAACGGGACCAAATATTCCATACAAAGTGTCAAGTTGGAGATAAGTGGTGTAGTTTGATTATCGACGGAGGAAGTTGCACCAACGTAGCTTCAAGTGAAATGGTGACGAAGCTTGGACTAACCACCAGAGCTCACCCTAAGCCATATGATTTACATTGGCTTGATGACGGAAGTAAGGTGAGGGTTTCGAAGCAAGTTTGGGTCAGATTGGCAATGGGTTCATATCACGATGAGATATTATGTGATGTGATTCCAATGGATGCTTGTCACGTACTTTTGGGACGCCCTTGGTTATTTGATAGGGATGTTTTGCATAGGGGTAGGAGCAACGAATACGAGTTGCGAGATAAGGGAAAGAAGATCGTGTTGAAGCCGATGTCACCCCAAGCTATCCGTTCCATGAGTGCCAAATGAGGGGAAAAACCGAACCTCACCATGCTCGCTAGCAAAAGGGAAGTTGAACACGCTATGGAGAGTGGTGAGCGTGTTTACATGCTGGTGATAAAGGAGACTCGAGGTGATTTCGTGGCAGCGAAAAACGAGGATATAGTGGCCGACTTATTACATGAGTTCGCGGACGTCTTCCCTGAAGAATTGCCGTCGAGTTTGCCACCAATCCGTGGAATTGAGCATCAAATCGACCTTATACCAGGTGCACCTCTTCCGAATAAAGCTGCATATAGGTGTAATCCCGAGGAAATGAAGGAACTTCCGAAGCAGATTGAAGAACTAATGAGCCACGGTTATGTTCGAGAAAGTTTAAGTCCATGTGCGGTTCCGGTCCTGCTTCTTCCTAAGAAGGATGGGTCTTGGCGGATGTGTATCGATAGCCGGGCCATAAATAACATAACGATCAAGTATCGATTCCCGATACCAAGGCTTGATGATATGTTGGACGAGCTACATGGCTTGGTGGTCTTCTCAAAAATTGATTTGCGAAGTGGCTATCACCAGATTCGTATGCGGGAGGGAGATGAATGGAAGACGGCTTTCAAAACTAAGCATGGGCTATATGAGTGGATCGTCATGCCATTTGGACTTACGAATGCCCCAAGTACTTTCATGCGTTTGATGAACAAAGTACTTAAGGCATTTTTTGGCAGATTTGTGGTTGTTTATTTGGATGATATTTTGGTTTATAGTCGGTCGGTGGAAGAGCATCTCGGACATCTACGACAAATATTCGAGACTCTTAGGTCTCAAAGGCTCTATGGAAAAAAAAGAAAAGTGTGCGTTTCTCATCGAGAGCATAAATTTTCTTGGCTATGTTGTTTCGAAAGATGCGGTGTCGGTTGATCAGGGTAAAATTGAAGCTATTAAGTCGTGGCCTACTCCTAAAACTATAACTGAAGTTAGATCATTCCACGGTCTTGCCTCTTTTTATCAGAGGTTTATTCGAGATTTCAGCACCATAACGAGTCCGATAACTGAGTGTTTGAAGAAGGGTCCGTTTGTGTGGAGCAGGGCTGCTGAAGAGGCGTTTGAAAGGTTGAAGGCAAGGTTATGTGAAGCACCTATCTTGGCGTTACCCGATTTTGCACAACCGTTCGAGGTGGAGTGTGATGCTAGTGGAGTTGGTATTGGGGCGGTCCTCATTCAAGGCAGGCGGCCTATTGCGTACTTTTCGGAAAAGTTGGGTGGGGCTCGACTCAACTATTGCACTTACGACAAGGAGTTCTATGCCATAGTAAGAGCTCTTGATCATTGGAGTCATTACCTTCGGCCGAAGCATTTTATTTTGCATTCAGACCATGAATCTTTAAAGTATATTAATGGGCAGCAGAAGTTGAGTCCCAGACATGCGAAGTGGGTGGAATTCTTGCAATCATTTCACTTTTCATCGAAGTATAAGGACGGTAAGAGCAATGTGGTGGCTGATGCGCTATCCAGGCGGTATGCCTTACTCTCTACCCTTGACGTTCGATTGCTTGGATTCGATACAGTAAAGGAGTATTACGACGGTGATGCAGATTTTGGCGAGACCTTCGCCCTGTCCAAACTTGGGCCGATGGGAGAATTTTCGATACAGAAATGCTTCATTTTTAAAGGAAATCATCTTTGCCTACCCAAACACACGATTCGAGAACTGCTGGTTCGAGAGGCTCACGGGGGAGGTTTGGCTGGCCACTTTGGCTCGGCTAAGACATTAGATGTGCTGAAAGAATATTTTTATTGGCCAAAGATGCAAGGGGATGTTAATAATATAATTAGTTAATGTGTGACATGCCATGTTACGAAGAGTTCATTCAAACCAGGAGTCTACACACCTTTACCGATTCCGGAGAGGCCATGGGAAGATGTCTCGATGGATTTTATTGTTGCTTTGCCTCGAACCCAACGAGGTAAGGATGCGATTATGGTTGTTGTCGATCGTTTTTCAAAGATGGCTCATTTTGTTCCTTGTCACAAAACCGATGATGCGAGTAATGTTGCTGACTTGTATTTCCGGGAGGTGGTGCGATTACATGGAGTTCCAAAAACTATTGTTTCGGACCGGGACTCGAAGTTTCTAAGCTACTTTTGGAACACATTGTGGAGGAAGGTGGGAACCAAGCTTTTGTTTAGCACTTCACATCATCCTCAAACAGACGGACAAACTGAAGTGACTAATCAGACACTGGGAACGCTGTTGCGAGGCTTGGTAAGCAAAACACAAAAGGACTGGGATCTGAAACTGGCACATGCGGAGTTTGCTTATAATCGATCTCCTACTCATGCCACGGCATACTCTCCATTTGAAGTAGTTTACGGGCTGAATCCTTACATACCGCTTGATACGAAATTAACTAGTCAAAATGAAGATGATGGAGCAAGGATCAAAATAAACGGCCTTACGACGCGTCATGCACGTACGACAACATTTTTAGGCGAGAAAACGAACACAAGCCGGAAAATGACACAACCTGCCGGAAAATGTCGTCACCTGCCGCAAAATGTCGAGCCTGCCGGAAAATATCACACCTGCCGAAAAATGCCGACCACTGCCGACTGAACTCGGCCGTGTCGTCCGGCACGGCCCGTGCTGTACTCGTCCGGAAATGCCAAGGTCACTGTCGGCCGAACCCGACCGTGCCAGGCGACACGATCGAGTCCTACTCGCCCAGAAATGCCGAAAATGACTGTCCAGACGCCCGACCGTGTTCCAGAACACGGTCGAGTCAATGCCGAACATCCTTGTCGCGCCACGTGGTCGAGTCACTGTCGGACGTCCTTGTCGCGCCGCGACCGTGTCAAGCGGACACGGTCGAGTCACTGCCGAACGTCCTTGTCGCGTCGCGCCCGTGCCGAGTCACTGTCGGATGAGTCACTATCGGACGAGTCACTGTCGGACGTCCTTGTCGTGCCGAGACCGTGTCAAGCGGACACGGTCGAGTCCCTGCCGGCGCCTGTTGACCGCGCTGCGGCCGTGTCACGGGACACGGTCGAGTCCCTGCCGGCAGCCCCTTATTTTATACACTTTTGTGTATTTTTGACTTCTCTTTTCCTTTCTACTTATTTTAGGGATTATGTTTCCCCCATTATGTGATTGATGTTTCTTGTTTGTATTTTATGTTGATTTGTTTTGATTATTCAAAGATTTTATAATCTTTGAATTGTTTTTTTTATTGTTATAGGTAGACTTAGTTTTTTTCTATAAATAGGCTTTGATAAGTCTTGTAATGGGATTGTAATAATGAATTGAATGTGAAAGAATACACTTTGTATTTCTATCCTTGGTAAATGATTTTTACCGAAACTTGATTTTTATTCGACGCGTTTTCGAGTATTAATCCGATTGATTCTCAATAGGTCTTGAGAAGAAATCACCTTATCGAATTATAGGTCTAATTCGATAAACCTTTGTTCTTGGTCGATCGAATCACTTTGATCGATATTATCACCTTTTCCAATATTACTTCCATTTTCATTTGTTCGAATTTTCATTGTCATATTCGATATTACATCCAAAAATACATCCAAAAAACCCATACTCGTAAAAAGCCTTCCGCTATCATACACGTACGTACACTCCGACCGATACGTATCCACTTCTCTGGGATAATTCGTATCATAAGTGGTATCGGAGTCCAAGGTCATCTCCTTGGGCGATTTATTCAACGATTTCTTGTGAAGAACTATCTCTTGATTCTTGTTATGGATTTTTCCGATCTCAATTTCTTGATCAAACTCGGTGACGCACTAAACGGCTTACCGGAGCAACATATGCAAGCAAGACGCAGAGACGACGCCAACGATATTGATTTCTTGGCTAAATTCCGCAGCATACCAGAGTTTCACGGATCTAGTAATCCAGATGCGTGCATAGATTGGCTCCATGCTTGTGAGGAGCATGCGGACTTCAAGGCTGCCCCGATCAACCGCCGCGTTTCGCTGGTGACAAAGCGCCTCCGCGGTAGCGCCGCCTTCTGGTGGCAAAAATTGAAACAGTCCCGTTCACAACAACGTAAGCCTAAAATTACAGATTGGCAAAAGTTCAGAAGATATTTCAAGCAAAGGTTCAAATCCACATCTTACCACCAGTCATTGTTTCCCCACCACCAATCCTTCGCCGCCCCGCCGCCGACTTTCGATCAAAGATATGTTTTTCATCGAAGAATTTCCGGCGAAGCTTTTTTTGATGAAGACGATGTCCCTACCACCATTTTCAATGAAGTAGACGAGACAGAGTTTTCAATGGCGCAATTCAACGAAGAAGATGAGTTGAGCCGTGTTTCCCTAATTTACGAACTTGGATCTTGCTATTTTGAGCATGGACCAATTGGTTGTGTTGGCCAATTTGACCAAGACGGACCAACTTATGTTAATGGTGAGGAACTTGTTAGTGTCATGGAAATCGGGCCGGATTATGAAGGGCCACCAGTATTTGATACCGAACCAGTTGACGAAGAGGAGCCCATAATTGATTCCGTGTTTTCCATTTTTGATGGTGCACCCGACGTGAAATCATTAATGCTTCCCATTTTTGATGTTGTTCCCGACGACTATCTACATCTCGACGAAAGTTGTTTTGAAGACTTTTGGCCAATTTATGAGGCAGACTCCAATGAGGTGTTTTCGGTTCTTGATACGGAGCAAGAAGATGTTATGATTCCGGAACATCTATATCTTGAGCCTTACCAAGATTTTGATATGAAAGTCGACGACGAAGCATTTTTCCCAGGTCTTGAAGTGGCATCCGATGAAGAGCGACCCATTATTACTGTCGTGCCTCCCATTTCAGATGTCCGGTTATATGATGATTCATATCATGATATCGGTATTACCTCGCAGAATAATTATTATTATTTCATTAATAATGATAGTTATTTGTTTGGTGATTCCCGGAGATCCCATACTACTTATCGTCTCAAGATTTTGGGCCATGTACGCACTGCGGACATTTTCGAGATCAAATACTTAGAGGCTTTAGTTAATTATCTTGGTGACGAAGGGAGTTCCGAATTGAGGACAATTCCCTTTAAAGGTGGAGGGAATGATACGAAATTAACTAGTCAAAATGAAGATGACGGAGCAAGGATCAAAATAAATGGCCTTACGACGCGTCATGCATGTACGGCGACATTTTTAGGTGAGAAAACGGACACAAGCCGGAAAATGACACAACCTGCCGGAAAATGTCGTCCCCTGCCGGAAAATATCACACCTACCGGAAAATGCCGAGCACTGCCAACCGAACTCGGCCGTGTTGTCCGGCACGGCCCGTGCTGTACTCGTCCGGAAATGCCAAGGTCACTATCGGCCGAACCCGACCGTGCCAAGCGACACGGTCGAGTCCTACTCACCCAGAAATACTGAAAATGACTGTCTAGACGCCCGACCGTGTTCCAGAACATGGTCGAGTCAATGCCGAACGTCCTTGTCGCGCCACGTGGTCGAGTCACTGTCGGACGTCCTTGTCGCGCCGCGACCGTGTTAAGCGGACACGGTCGAGTCACTGTCGAACGTCCTTGTCGCGCTGCGCCCGTGCCGAGTCACTGTCGGACGAGTCACTATCGGACGAGTCACTGTCGGACGTCCTTGTCGCGCCGCGACCGTGTCAAGCGGACACGGTCGAGTCCCTCCCGGCGCCTGTCGACCGCGCCGCGGCCGTGTCACGGGACACGGTCGAGTCCCTGCCGGCAGCCCCCTTATTTTATACACTTTTTGTGTATTTTTGACTTCTATTTTCCTTTTTACTTATTTTAGGGATTATGTTTCCCCCATTATGTGATTGATGTTTCTTGTTTGTATTTTATGTTGATTTGTTTTGATTATTCAAAGATTTTATAATCTTTGATTTTTTTTTATTGTTATAGGTAGACTTAGTTTTTTTTCTATAAATAGGCTTTGATAAGTCTTGTAATGGGATTGTAATAATGAATTGAATGTGAAAGAATACACTTTCTATTTCTATCCTTGGTAAATGATTTTTACCGAAACTTGATTTTTATTCGACGCGTTTTTGAGTATTAATCCGATTGATTCTCAATAGGTCTTGAGAAGAAATCACCTTATCGAATTATAGGTCTAATTCGATAAAACTTTGTTCTTGGTCGATCGAATCACTTTCATCGATATTATCACCTTTTCCAATATTACTTCCATTTTCATTTGTTCGAGTTTTCATTGTCATATTCGATATTACATCCAAAAATAAATCCAAAAACACCCTAATTGTAAAAAGACTTCCGCTATCATACACCTACATATACTCCGAATGATACGTATCCACTCTTCCTGGGAGAATTCGTATCACCGCTAGATCTAATTCCATTACCAAGTGATGAATTGGTGCATAAGGATGCGGAGTCAAAACTAAAATCAATGATGAAATTACACGAACAGGTGCGGGATCGAATCAAGGAAATAAACAAGACGTACAAAAGGAAGTCGAACAAGCAAAGAAAGCCGAGACTATTCGACGTTGGAGATTTAGTTTGGTTACATTTGAGGAAGGAACGATTCCCGAGTAAGCGTAAGAACAAGTTAATGCCACGAGCTGAGGGACCATTTAGAATAGTTGCGAAGGTGAACGATAATGCTTACAAGTTAGAACTTCCAGGTGATTATGAAGTGCATGCTACTTTCAACATAGGCGATCTATCTTCTTTTCTCGACGACGATGGGATTGCGGAATTGAGGACAATTCTTTTTAAAGAATAAGGGGATGATACGAAACCGACTACTCCAAGCGAAGAAGACGAAGTTAGAATTGACATAAAACACCTCGACCACACTCCAACGTACTTGGGCGAGAAAACAGATACGAGGCACAGAGTTACCTTGATAGTCGGAATTGGAATAACTTAAGGCAAATTGCAACTTGGGAGGGGAAAAAGGTCCAAGTGGTAGCAAAACAAAGAATTTTCAGCATTTCTTTATTATAAAGGTAGCAGGATTCTTGGCTACATGTTGTATGAAAAAGCGGCTGCCAGCTTTCAACTTGGAGACAAGGCCCAACTTTTACTTTTGTCAGCAAGTGACATGAGGAACCTTTTCATTATCTTTTATTATTTTAAGACCAGCTTGTAATAGTTAAGATTATCTTGCCAGGCTCCTGTCTGTTTTACCTATAAATAGGGCGATGAAGTTGTAATGAAGATTATTGAATGTTGAAAAATTAAGAACACACTTTGTATTTTCCTTGGTGAATGCTTTTCATCGAAACTTTGATTATTATTCAACGCGTCTTCGAATCTTAATCTGATTGATTCTCAATAGGTCTTGAGAAGAAATCACTTTATCGAGGTATAGGTCTAATTTGATAAAATAATTGCTTCTGTCCTGTTTAGATATTATTCTTGTTTTCGATACAGTGTTGTACTTAATCAAAATTCCGTTTCAAGTGCTGTTCGATTGTTCGAACTTGTTTCCTGTTTTCAATTTGCATCCGACCGAAACGTGCTGTTTCGAGTGTCGCTGTTTGGAGGTGGTCAGTATCAAGTCCTTTTACGTTTAGTCAAGTTCATGTCTTGTTGCTATGTCGAGTTGCCGTCATCCTTTCCTATCGCGAGTGCATGCCGCTAGCCCGTGTTATTGCTGTAGTGAACTGGTGTTCTCAGTTCCTGACAGTCCCTTGCTGAATAGCTTCCGCTCGTCAAAACAGCTTCCTGCTGTGTCGATAGCGAATTCACATCGTCCGAGAATTCGTATCACGATTCTTGCATGGCTTGAACCGAAGCATAGCTAACTCGGTGGAACTGTATCCATACGAGGACTTCGATACATTGTGTGGGCTATGTGTGAAGTTAGAAGCTCAAAACAAGATGAAAATGTATAAACCCGAGTATCCAGTCAAATTTGAAAACCCAAGTGTTGGCTCTAGTTCAACTACTAAGGCAACTGTACCGACTCTGGTCCCTGTTGCGATCCCTAAGAACCCCTACGTACCGAAGGAGACAAGTTTGGCTAAAGTAAGATATTTCAAATGTCAAGGGTTCGGGCATTATCAAAATACTTGTCCGAACAAACAAGTGGTGACACTAAGAGAAGTTGTCACGATCCGAGACGAGTTGTTGGTTGAGGAAGAAAGACTGGGTGATGTATTTGATTTCGACATAAAGGACGAAGAAGGAGAAGAATGTGAGACTTACGATGCTCCAAGCTATGACACTGATTTAGTTCTGCTTACGCTACAAGCCAAAGCTGTTTCGAATGATTCGTAACAGCGGAATCAAATATTTCACACGAAGTGTCAAGTTAGAAATAAATGGTGTAGTTTGATCATTGATGGAGGGAGTTGCACCAACGTCGCTTCCAGCGAGATGGTGACTAAACTCGGGCTGACCACTACGACTCATCAAAAACCTTACACTTTGCATTGGCTCGATGATGGGAGCAAAATAAGGGTGACTAAACAAGTGAGGATTGGACTAGCCATGGGTTCATATGAAGACAACGTATTATGTGATGTACTCCCGATGGATGCATGCCATGTACTATTGGGAAGACCATGGATGTTTGATAGGGATGTTTTACACCGAGAAAGAAGCAATGAGTACGAGTTACGGGACAAGGGCAAGAAGATTATGCTTAAACCAATGTCACCTCAAGCTATTCACTCCATGAGTTCTAGTCTGAGTGAAAAGCCAAAACTGGCCATGTTTGCTAGCGAACGGGATGTGGAACATGTTATTAATGATGGCAAGTGCGTGTATATGTTGGTCCTGAAGGAGACACGGAATAGTAACATGGTTGTGCAGAACGACGAAAGGATGGATGCCTTATTGCACGAATTTGCGGATGGTTTTCCCGAAGAATTACCGTCGGGTTTGCCACCCATTCGAGGGATTGAACATCAGATCGACCTCATACCGGGTGCATCGCTCCCTAACAAAGCTGCTTATAGATGTAATCCCAAGGAGACGAAAGAACTACAAAATCAAATCGAAGAACTAATGAATCGTGGGTATGTGCGAGAAAGCCTAAGTCCTTGTGCGGTTTTGGAATTACTGGTTCCTAAGAAAGACAGATCTTGGAGGATGTGTATTGACAGTCGAGCCATGAATAAGATAACCATCAAGTATCGATTTCCGATTCCAAGGCTTGATGACATGTTGGATGAATTACACGGATCCGTGATCTTTTCAAAGGTTGACCTATGGAGTGGTTATCACCAAATCCGGATGAGAGAAGGAGATGAGTGGAAGATGGCTTTCAAAACTAAGCATGGACTGTATGAGTGGACCGTCATGCCATTTGGACTTACGAATGCCCTGAGTACTTTTATGCGTTTGATGAACGAAGTACTTAAGGAATTTTTGGGCAGATTTGTGGTTGTTTATTTAGATGATATTTTAGTTTATAGTCGTTCGGTGGAGGAACCTCTCGGACATCTATGGCAACTATTCGAGACTCTTAGGTCTCAAAGTCTGTATGGAAAGAAAGAAAAGTGTGCGTTTCTCGTCAAGAGCATAACTTTTCTTGGCTATGTTATTTCGAAGGATGGAGTGTCGGTTGATTAGGGGAAAATTGAAGCTATTAAATCGTGGCCTACTCCTAAAACCGTAACTGAAGTTAGATCGTTCCACGGTCTTGCCTCTTTTTATCGGAGGTTTATTCAAGATTTTAGCACCATAACGAGTCCAATAACCAAATGTTTGAAGAAGGGTACGTTTAATTGGAGCCGGGATGCTCAGGAGTCATTTGCAGATTTGAAGGCGAAGTTATGCGAAGCACCAATCTTAGCATTATCCGATTTTTCGCAACCGTTCGAAGTAGAATGTGATGCTAGCAGAGTTGGCATTGGAGTGGTTCTCATTCAGGGGAAGCGACTTGTTGCTTATTTTTCAGAGAAGTTAAACGGTGCTCGTCTCAACTATTGTACTTACGACAAGGAGTTCTATGCCATAGTGAGAGCTCTTGATCATTGGAGTCATTACCTTCGGCCGAAACATTTTATTCTGCATTCGGACCATGAATCTTTAAAGTATATTAATGGACAACAGAAGTTGAGTCCGAGGCATGCGAAGTGGGTGGAATTCTTACAATCATTTCACTTTTCATCGAAGTATAAGGATGGCAAGAGCAACATTGTAGCAGATGCGTTATCCAGACGGTATGCCTTACTCTCTACCCTTGATGTTTGATTGCTTGGATTCGATACAGTAAAGGAGTATTACGACGGTGATGCGGATTTTGGCGAGACTTTCGCCCTTTGCAAATCTGGACCGATGGGAGAATTTTCGATACAGGAAGGCTTCCTTTTTAAGGGAAATCGTCTTTGTCTACCCAAGCACACGATTCGAGAATTGCTGGTTCGGGAGGCTCATGGGGGAGGTTTGGCTGGCCATTTTGGTTCGGCCAAGACATTAGATGTGCTTAAAGAACATTTTTATTAGCCAAAGATGCAGGGGGATGTCAATAATATAATTAGTAAGTGTGTGACATGCCATATTGCGAAGAGTTCGTTCAAACCAGGAATATACACACCTTTACCAATTCCGGAGAAGCCATGGGAAGATGTCTCGATGGATTTCATTGTTTCTTTGCCGCGAACCCAACGAGGTAAGGATGCGATTATGGTTGCTGTCGATCATTTTTCAAAGATGGCTCATTTTGTTGCTTGTCACAAAACTGATGATGCGAGTAATGTTGCTGATTTGTATTTTCGAGAGGTGGTACGATTACATGGGATTCCGAAGACTATTGTTTCCGATCGAGACCTCAAATTTCTTAGTTACTTTTGGAACACCCTATGGAGGAAGGTGGGAACAAAACTCTTGTTTAGCACTTCACACCACCCTCAAACCGATGGACAAACTGAAGTAACTAATAGAACACTGGGAACACTGTTGCGAGGCTTGGTAAGCAAAACACAAAAGGACTGGGATCTGAAACTGGCACATGCGTAGTTTGCTTATAATCGATCTCCTACTCATGCCACGACACACTCTCCATTTGAAGTAGTTTACGGGCTGAATCCTTACATACCGCTAGATCTAATTCCACTACCAAGTGACGAATTGGTGCATAAGGATGCGGAGTCAAAACTGAAATCAATGATGAAATTACACGAGCAGGTGCGTGACCGAATAAAAGAGATAAACGAGGCGTACAAAAGGAAGTCGAGCAAGCAAAGAAAACCGAGATTATTCGAGGTTGGAGATTTAGTTTAGGTACATTTGAGAAAGGAGCGATTTCCGAGTAAGCGTAAGAATAAGTTAATTCCACGAGCCGAGGGGCCATTTAAAATAGTTGCGAAGGTGAACGACAATGCTTACAAGTTAGAACTTCCGGGTGATTATGGAGTGCATGCTACTTTCAACATAGGTGATCTATCTCCTTATCTCGACGACGATGGGATTGCGGAATTGAGGACAATTCCTTTTAAAGAAGGAGGGAATGATACGAAACCGACAACTCCAAACGAAGAAGACGAAGTAAGAATTGACGTAAAACACCTCGACCATACTGCAACGTACTTAGGCGAGAAAACAGATACGAGACATGGAGTTACCTTGATAGTCGGAATTGGAATAACTTAAACAAAAGGCAAATTGCAACTTGGGGAAAGGGGTCCAAATGGTAAAAGAATAAAAGAATCCCATCATTTTCTTTATTATAAAGGCAGCAGGATTCTTGGAAAAAGGCGGCTGTCAGCTTTCAACTTGGAGACAAGGCCTAGCTTTTACTTTTGTCAGCAAGTGACATGAGGAACCTTTTTATTATCTTTGCTTATTTTAAGCCCAGCTTGTAATAATTTAAGTTTATCTTGTCAGGCTACTTTTGCCTATAAATAGGGCAAGGAAGTTGTAATGAATTATTGGATGTTGAAGAAATAAGAATACACTTTGTGTTTTCTCTTGGTGAATGATTTTCATCGAAACTTTGATTATTATTCGACGCGTTTTCGAATCTTAATCCGATTGATTCTCAATAGGTCTTGAGAAGAAATCACTTTATCGAATTATAGGTCTAATTCGATAAAACAACTGTTTCTGTCCTGTTTCGATATTCTTCTTGTTTTCGACACAGTGTTGTACTTAATCAAAATTCCGCTTCAAGTGCTGTTCGATTGTTCGAACTTGTTTCCTGTTTTCATTAGTATCCGATCGAAGTTTGCTGTGTCGAGTGCCGCTGTTTGGAGGTTACCTGGTTCCAGTCATTTCCATTCGGCCAAGTTTCTGTCTTATTGCTGTATCGAGCTGCCGTCTTCATCGCGCGCGCATACCGCTCGTCAGTGTTATTGTTGTAGCGAACTGTTGTTATCAGTTCCTATTCAATAGCTTCCGCTCGTCCGAACAGCTTCCTACTGTATCGATAGCGAATTCGCATCACCAGTGAGAATTCGTATCAGAACTCTTTAAAAACTCGGGTTTATTGATTAGATTCGAGCCTTTCGTACTCAGAATTGGCTATGACAGCTCCGATTAATCTTTTACTTCTTGATTAGGTCTTGTTGTAGCAAGGATTGAATATAATAGCTCCGATTAAACCTTTATTTCTTGATTAAAATCTGTCCATTTTTTTTAAAAAAAAAATAAAAAAAATAAAAAAAGTCTTGTTAATAGGAGATAAGAACACATTACATGCATTCGAGTTGGAACTCTATGAACACTCAGGTTTATTGATTAGATTCAAGCCTTTTGTACTCAGAATCTACTATAACAGCTCCTATTAATTTTTTACTTCTTGATTAAGTCTTGTTGTCGCAAGGATTGAATATAATAGCTCCGGTTAAGCTTTTACTTCTTGATTAAGTCTTGTTAATAGGAGATAAGGCCACGTTACATGCATTCAAGAACTCTATGAAAACTTGGGTTTATTGATTAGATTCGAGCCTTTTGTACTCAGAATTGGCTATAACAGCTCTGATTAATCGTTTACTTCTTGATTAAGTCTCGTTGTAGCAAGGGTTAGATATAATAGCTCCGATTAAGCCTTTACTTCTTGATTAAGTCTTTTTAATAGGAGATAAAACCACGTTACATGCATTCGAGTTGGAACTCTATGAAAACTCGGGTTTATTGATTAGATTCGAGCCTTTTGTACTCAGAATTCTTGATTAAGTCTTGTTGTAGCAAGGATTGGATATAATAGCTCTGATTAAGCTTTTACTTCTTGATTAAGTTTTGTTAATAGGAGATAAGACCACGTTACATGCATTCGAGTTGGAACTCTATGAAAACTCGGTTTATTGATTAGAGTCGAGCCTTTTGTACCCAGAATTGGCTATAATAGCTCCAATTAACCTTTTATTTCTTGATTAAGTCTTGTTGTAGCAAGGATTAGATATAGTAGCTCTGATTAAACATTTACTTCTTGATTAAGTCTTGTTAATAGGAGATAAGACCATGTTACATGCATTCGAGTTGGAAGTCTATGAAAACTAGGGTTCATTGATTAGATTCGAGCCTTTTCTACTCAGAATTGGTATAACAGCTTCGATTAATCTTTTACTCCTTGATTAAGTCTTGTTGTAGCAAGGATTCGCTATAATAGCTCCAATTAAGCCTTTACTTCTTGATTAAGTCTTGTTAATCGGAGATAAGACCACATTACATGTATTGCAGTCGGAACTCTATGAAAACTTAGGTTTATTGATTAGATCCGAGCCTTTTGTACTCAGAATTGGCTATAACAGCTCCGATTAATCTTTTACTTCTTGATTAAGTCTTGTTGTAGTAAAGATTAGATATAATAGCTCCGATTAAGCTTTTACTTCTTGATTAAGTCATGTTAATAGGAGATAAGACCACGTTACATGCATTCAAGTTGGAACTCTTTAAAAACTCGGGTCTATTGATTAGATTCGAGCCTTCTGTACTCAGAATTGGCTATGACAGCTCCGATTAATCTTTTACTTCTTGATTAGGTCTTGTTGTAGCACGGATTGAATATAATAGCTCCGATTAAACCTTTATTTCTTGATTAAGTCTTGTTAATAGGAGATAAGACCACATTACATGCATTCGAGTCGGAACTCTATGAACACTCGGGTTTATTGATTAGATTTCAAGCCTTTTGTACTAAGAATCGGCCACAACAGCTCCGATTAATCTTTTACTTCTTGATTAAGTCTTGTTGTAGCAAGAATTAAATATAATAGCTCCAGTTAAGTTTTTACTTCTTGATTAAGTCTTGTTAATAGGAGATAAGACCACATTGCAGGCATTCGAATTGGAACTCTATGAACACTCGGATTTATTGATTAGATTAAAACCTTTTGTACTCAGAATCGGCTATAACAGCTCCGATTAATCTTTTACTTCTTAATTAAGTCTTGTTGTCGCAAGGATTGAATATAATAGCTCCCGTTAAGCTTTTACTTCTTGATTAAGTCTTGTGAATAGGAGATAAGACCACGTTACATGCATTCAAGAACTCTATAAAAACTTGGGTTTATTGATTAGATTCGAGCCTTTTGTACTCAGAATTGGCTATAATAGCTAAGATTAATCTTTTACTTCTTGATTAAGTCTTGTTTTAGCAATAATTGAATATAATAGCTCCGATTAAGCTTTTACTTCTTGAGTAAGTTTTGTTAATAGTAGATAAGACCACGTTACATGTATTCAAGTTGGAACTCTTTAAAAACTCGGGTTTATTGATTAGATTCGAGCCTTTTGTACTCATAATTGGCTATGACAGCTCCGATTAATCTTTTACTTCTTGATTAGGTCTTGTTGTAGCAAGGATTGAATATAATAGCTCCGATTAAACCTTTATTTCTTGATTAAGTCTTGTTAATAGGAGATAAGACCACATTACATGCATTCGAGTCGGAACTCTATGAACACTCGGGTTTATTGATTAGATTCAAGCCTTTTGTACTAAGAATCGGCTATAATAGCTGATACGAATTACGTAAGTAATACGTATAAAATACAACGGAAGTTTAACAAGTATCAAAGTAACTCTTGAAAATTACTAAGGGTGGCCGAATTTGGATGGGGTTCGGCCGTGATGTAGTATGATGTACGGAGTTTGATGTGTTTTATCGAACTAGACCTATAACTCGATAAAAGGTAATCTCTTCCCAAGGCCTATTGAGAATTGATCAAGTTAAAATCTCGAGACGCGTCGAAACAATAACTAAAGTTTGTTGAACTCGTTCAACGTATATTTCAAAGGAAATACAAGGTTTATTTCTTTCAAGATGATTTACAAGTACAACGAGCACTACTATATATAGTAGTTTCCAACCGTAAGAAAATACAACAAAACGAGAAAACGAAACTTCCTAGCAACTTCCATTTCGGCCGAAAATCTCCAAGTAGATACCAAGCATCTTGGATTTTTATGTTGATGAAGATATCTTGGACTTATTAAGTGATGGGGACATGAAGAAAATATCCTTCCTTCCATGCATCAATTCGGCCGAGCTTATTTAGGAGGATTTGATGTAGATTATGATATCACCCTCTTTGGAATTATATAGGTGATAATGACATGAGGGACAAGGACATGAAGGATGAAAGTCTTCTTCAAATCTATGCATGGGCCGATTTTGTTATTATGGTGGGGAAGGAAATATCTTCATTATCTTGTCAAAGATATGAAGTTAAGTGAGGTCCCTTTCAAGCATGATATGGCCGATTTTCATGCTTTCGGACCGATTCCGTCGTCGAATTTTACGTTACTCCGATTCCGATTAACAACGTAACTCCAATCCGCGTATTCTTTTCTCCCAAGTATAATGATGCATGGCCAGGCTTGGGTGCTATTGGCCTTGTTTATCGGAATCGTCTGGGCCGGGTTTTTGGCACTCTCTCTGCAGCAATTGGTTGCTGTTTTGCCTTCCAAGCTGAGTTGGTCGCGGCTATTCATGCTATTGAGATTGCTTTTTATCATGGTTGGGATTATTTGTGGCTGGAGTCTGACTCTACTTATGTTGTGAGCATTCTCTCGGATCGTAGTTCGGCTGTTCCCTGGATCTACCGCAGCCATTTGAGGCGGATTTGGCGTATTATTGACGGCATGCACTTCAGGGTCTCTCATATCTATAGAGAAGGGAATGCGGTGGCGGTGGCTTTCTAAAAGATTGGTTTCTTACGAGTGGTCTAGCGCACCGCAGCCTCTCCGACATCTTCTGTTAAGGGATATGTCTCCTATGTATTTTAGCCGACATTAGTTTTCTCGCAGCATAACGCTCGGGTACTCTTTTTCCCTATCGTAGGTTTTTCCCATTGGGTTTTTCTACGATAGGGTTTTAACGAGGCCTGCGGTTGCAACCTGATACGAATTTTCACTGGTTATGCGAATTCGCTATCGATACAGCGGAAGGCTTTTTGATGAACGGAAGCTATCGACACGAAATCGCTGAATCGTGACAATACTCGCTAAAGAACAATATCGACGGTGATGAAGGCGGTAATTCGATACTGACCACAAGACAGAATTTGGTCCAATGAAAAGGCTCAAATACCCGCTTGCTCGGGAGCGAATTTAAGACAGAAACACGTTCAAGGATCGAACAACACTTTATACGAAATATTGAACAAGTATCAAATCAGATCGAAAAATAAACGAATATCGAAACAAGGTATAAACAGATGTTTTATCAAATTAGACCTATAATTTGATAAAGTGATTTCTCCTCAAGACCTATTGAGAATCAATCGATTAGTATTCAAACGCGAATAAAAACCAAGTTTTGATGAAAAGCATTCACGAGAAAAACACCAAGTGTTCTTAATTCTTCAACATTCAATAATTCTTCATTACAACTCTCGCCACTATTTATAGGCAAAAGCAAATGACACGATAACTTAAACTAATACAAGTGAGCTTAGAATAATAAAAGATAATAAAAGGGTTCTTCATGTCACTTGTTGACAAAAGTAAAAGTTGGGTCTTGTCTCCAAGTTGAAGTTTGACACCGCCCTTTTTGCCAAGAATCCTGCTGCTTTTGTAAGAGAAAGTGAACATTCTTTTATTGTTTAATTGCCACTTGAATTTCCTCCTCCCCAAGATGCAAGTTGTCTTTAAGTTACCCCAATTCCGATTATCAATGTAACTCTGTGCCTCGTTTGCTTCTCTCGCCCAAGTACGTTGGAGTATGGTCGAGGTGTTTTATGTCAATTCTTACTTCGTCTTCTTCACTTGGAGTAGTCGGTTTCGTATCATTCCCTCCTTCTTTAAAAGGAATTGTCCTCAATTCCGCAATCCCATTGTCGTCGAGGTAAGGGGATAGATCACCTACGTTGAAAGTAGCATGTACTCCGCAATCACCCTAAGTTCTAACTTGTAAGCATTGTCATTCACCTTCGCAATTATTTTAAATGGTCCTCACTCGTGGCATTAACTTGTTCTTACGCTTACTCGGGAATCGTTCCTTCCTCAAATGTAACCAAACTAAATCTCCAACCTCGAATAGTCTCGGCTTTCTTTGCTTGTTCGACTTCCTTTTATACGCCTCGTTTATTTCCTTGATTCGATCCCGCACCTGTTCGTGTAATTTTATCATTGATTTTAGTTTTGACTCTGCATCCTTATGCACCAATTCGTCACTTGGTAGTGGAATTAGATCTAGCGGCATGTAAGGATTCAGTCCGTAAACTACTTCAAATGGAGAGTGTGCAGTGGCATGAGTAGGAGATCGATTATAAGCAAACTCCGCATGTGCCAGTTTCAGATCCCAGTCCTTTTGTGTTTTGCTCACCAAGCCTCGCAACAGCGTCCCCAGTGTTCGATTCGTTACTTCAGTTTGTCCGTCGGTTTGAGGATGATGCGAAGTACTAAACAACAGCTTGGTCCCCACCTTCCTCCATAATGTGTTCCAAAAATAGCTTAGAAACTTTGAGTCCTTCAAACAATAGTTTTGGAACTCCATGTAATCGCACCACCTCCCGGAAATACAAGTCAGCAACATTACTCGCATCATCGGTTTTGTGACAAGGAACAAAATGAGCCATCTTTGAAAAACGATCGACGATCACCATAATCGCATCCTTACCTCGTTGGGTTCGAGGCAAAGCCACAATGAAATCCATTGAGACATCTTCCCACGGTCTCTCCGGAATCGGTAAAGGTGTGTAGACTCCTGGTTTGAACGAACTCTTCGCAACATGGCACGTCACACATTTACTAATTATATTATGAACATCCCCCGCATCCTTGGCCAATAAAAATGTTCTTTAAGCACCTCCAATGTCTTGGCCGAACCAAAGTGGCCAGCCAAACCTCCCCCATGAGCCTCTCGAACCAGCAATTCTCGAATCGTGTGCCTTGGTAGACAAAGCCAATTTCCCTTAAAAAGAAAGCCCTCCTGTATCGAAAATTCTCCCACCGGGCCAGGTTTGCAGTGGCGAAGGTTTCGCCAAAATCCGCATCACCTTCGTAATACTCCTTTCTTGTATCGAACCCTAGCAAACGAACATCAAGAGTGGCGAGTAAGGCATAACGCCTAGACAATGCATCTGCCACAATATTGCTCTTGCCATCCTTATACTTTGATGAGAAGTGAAACGATTGTAAGAATTCCACCCACTTCGCATGCCTGGGACTTAACTTGTGTTGCCCGTTAATGTACTTCAAAGATTCATGGTCCGAGTGTATAATAAAATGCCTTGGTCGAAGATAGTGACTCCAATGATCTAGAGCCCTCACAATAGCATAAAACTCCTTGTCGTACGTACAATAATTCAGACGAGCACCATTTAACTTCTCGGAAAAATAAGCAATAGGTCGCCTTCCCTGAATGAGAACCGCTCCAATGCCCACTCCGCTAGCATCACATTCCACCTCAAACGATTGCGAAAAATCGGGTAATGCTAAGATTGGTGCTTCGCACAACTTCGCCTTCAAATTTGCAAATGACTCCTGAGCAGCTCTGCTCCAATTAAACGTGCCCTTCTTCAAACATTCGGTTATTGGGCTTGCAATGGTACTAAAGTCTCGAATGAATCTTCGGTAAAATGAAGCTAGTCCATGGAACGATCTAACCTCCGTCACTGTAGTGGGAACCGGCCATGACTTAATTGCTTCGATCTTCGCTTGATCGACCGACACTCCATTCTTTGAAACAACATAGCCAAGAAAGACTATACTTTCGACCAAAAATGAGCACTTCTCCTTTTTCCATACGACCGGTCTCTAAGGGTTTCAAGACTTGCCTCAAGTGTTCGAAATGTTCTTGCAACGATGTTTGTAGATCAAAATATCATCTAAGTATACAACCACAAATTTCCCTAAAAATGGCTTAAGTACCTCATTCATCAAGCGCATGAAAGTACTCGGTGCATTTGTAAGACCGAACGGCATAACGGTCCATTCATACAGCCCGTGTTTAGTTTTGAAGGCTGTCTTCCACTCATCTCCTTCCCGCATCCGAATTTGGTGATAACCACTTCGTAGATCAACTTTTGAGAAGATCACTGATCCGTGTAATTCGTCCAACATGTCATCAAGCCTCGGAATCGGAAATCGATACTTGATGGTTATATTGTTCACCGCTCGATTGTCAATACACATCCTCCAAGATCCGTCTTTCTTTGGAACCAGTAATACCGGAACCGCACAAGGACTTAGGCTTTCTCGAACGTATCCACGATCCATCAGTTCTTCGATTTGGTTTTGTAATTCCTTCATTTCCTCGGGTTTACTTCTATAGGCTGCTTTGTTAGGCAACGACACACACGGTATGAGGTCGATCTGATGTTCAATCCCGCGAATTGGTGGTAAACCCGACGGTAATTCTTCGGGAAAAACATCCGCAAATTCGCGTAATAAGGCATCCATCCTTTCGTTCCGCACAACTATGTCACCATTCCGTGTCTCCTTCAGAACCAACAAGTACACGCACTTGCCATCATTAATAGCATGTTCCACCTCCTGTTCGCTCGCAAACATGGCCAGTTTTGGCTTTTCACTCCTACTAGAACTCATAGAGTGAATCGCTTGAGGTGACATTGGTTTAAGCACAATCTTCTTGCTTTTATCCCGTAACTCGTACTCATTGCTTCTTCCTCGGTGTAAAACGTCCCTATCAAACATCCATGGTCTTCCCAACAGTACATGGCATGCATCCATCGGGAGTACATCACATAATACGTTGTCTTCATATGAACCCATGGCTAGTCCAATCCTCACTTGTTTAGTCACCCTTATTTTGCTCCCATCATCGAGCCAATGCAAAGTGTAAGGTTTCGGGTGAGCCGTAGTGGTCAGCCCGAGTTTAGTCACCATCTCGCTGGAAGCTACGTTGGTGCAACTCCCTCCATCCACGATCAAACTACACCATTTCTTTCCAATTTGACACTTTGTGTGAAATATTTGATTCCGCTGTTCCGAATCATTCGATACAGCTTTGGCTTGTAGCGTTCGCAGAACTAAAGCCGTGTCATAGCTTGGAGCATCGTAAGTCTCACATTCTTCTCCTTCTTCGTCCTTAATGTCGAAATCAAATACGTCACCCAGTCTTTCTTCCTCAACCAACAACTCGTCTCGGATCGTGACAGCTTCCCTTAGTGTCACCACTCGCTTGTTCGGACAAGCATTTTGATAATGCCCGAATCCTTGACATTTGAAACATCTCACTTTAGCCAAACTCGTCTCCTTCGGTACATAGGGTACAGTTGCCTTAGCGGGAATCGCAACAGGAACCGGAGTCAGTACAGTTGCCTTAGCGGTGAACTAGATCCGACGCTTGGGTTTCCAAACTTGACTGGAAACTCGGGTTTATACATCTTTATCTTGTTTTGAGCTTCTAACTTCACACATAACCCACATAAAGTATCGAAGTCCTCGTATGGATATAGTTCCACCGAGTTAGCTATGCTTCGGTTTAAGCCACGCAAGAATCGCGACATCTTCTGTTCCTCATTCTCCTCTATCTCTCCCATTAAGGTTAGATTCTCAAATTCCTCAATGTACTCACTGACATTTAACTTTCCCTGCATGAGATCTGCAATCTTCTGCATAAGGATAACCGGTGTGATGTTGGCACATATCTTTTACGAAGTTTTATTTTTAATGACTCCCACGAACGGATCTTTTCTTTCCCCGCACGAGCTCTTCGTGTTTTCATTCCTTCGTACCAAAGTGAAGCTCTTTTCCCCAACTTGAGAATTGCATACTTACACCTTTTCTCATCGTCAAGGTCTTTAAATTCGAACATACGATCAATTTTTCGTTCCCATTCCAGGTAAACTTCAGGGTCGGTCCCTCCAACGAACTCTGGAAGCTCGTTCACCTTGAACTCTTCGACATGGCGTGAGGGTCGTTCATAGTCACCACGCCTAGGTTGCCAACGCTGGTCGCGTTGTTCTGGTACGTCACGTAATGTGTCACGAAGTTTTGCCAAGAAATCAGCGTCGTTGAGATCCATAATGCCAAAGATCATGAACTTGGGCTCCGATGCCACTTATGATACGAATTTTCACTGGTTATGCGAATTCGCTATCGATACAGCGGAAGGCTTTTTGATGAACGGTTATCGACACTTAAACTGTCGAATCGTGACAACGGCTCGCCATAAAGAATAATATCGACGGGTGATGAAGGCGGTAATTCGTCTACCACAAGACAGAATTTGGTCCAAATGAAAAGGCTCAAACAGCCCGTTTCGTTCGGGAGCGAATTTAAGACAGGAAACACGTTCGAAGGATCGAACAACACTTTATACGAAATATTGAACAAGTATCAAACTGTATCGAAAAATAAACAGAATATCGAAACAAGGTATAAACAGATGTTTTATCAAATTAGACCTATAATTTGATAAAGTGATTTCTCCTCAAGACCTATTGAGAATCAATCAGATTAGTATTCGAAACGCGTCGAATAAAAACCAAGTTTTGATGAAAAGCATTCACCAGGGAAAAACACCAAGTGTTCTTAATTCTTCAACATTCAATAATTCTTCATTACAACTCTACTGCCACTATTTATAGGCAAAAGCAGCCTGACACGATAACTTAAACTAATACAAGCTGAGCTTAGAATAATAAAAGATAATAAAAGGGTTCTTCATGTCACTTGTTGACAAAAGTAAAAGTTGGGTCTTGTCTCCAAGTTGAAGTTTGACAGCCGCCCTTTTTGCCAAGAATCCTGCTGCTTTTGTAAGAGAAAGCTGAACATTCTTTTATTGTTTAATTGCCACTTGAATTTCCTCCCCTCCCCAAGATGCAAGTTGTCTTTAAGTTACCCCAATTCCGATTATCAATGTAACTCCAGGCCTCGTTTCAGTTCTCTCGCCCAAGTACGTTGGAGTATGGTCGAGGTGTTTTATGTCAATTCTTACTTCGTCTTCTTCACTTGGAGTAGTCGGTTTCGTATCACAACCCCATACATCTGGTATGGGGGTTTAGGTCCTTTTATTCTATTTTCATAGATTGCTTTTGCATTTGTGTTTTTCTCTCTATTTCTCTTGACTACCCGCCTGTGGGATTAGCTTGAGATTTTATTTTGTTGTCTAGGATGGCCCTCTCTTTGTAACTCTTTTCTGTTTCTCGTTTTTCTTTAATAATATTGACCTTGATGAGTCAAAAAAAGTATAATGATGCATGGCCATGCGTATCGTCGTGGACGTCGATTTTTATTGGAGCTTCTTCGATTGGAATATTAGATATCGTATCATTCCCTCCTTCTTTGAAAGGAATTGACCTCAATTCCGTAATGCCATCGTCGTCAAGGTAAGGCGAGAGATCACCTACGTTGAAAGTCGCGTGTACTCCGTATTCGCCTGGAAGTTCGACTTTGTATGCGTTGTCGTTCACTTTTTCCACAATTTTGTACGGACCCTCGGCTCTTGGCATCAATTTGTTCTTCCGTTTACTTGGGAATCTTTCTTTTCTCAAATGTATCCAAACTAAGTCGCCAACATCAAATAATCTCGCTTTTTTATTTTTGTTCGACTTCCGTTTGTAAATTTCATTCACTTCTTTAATCCGTTCCCGTATCTTTTCATGTAACTTCATCATTGATTTGAGTTTTGCTTCGGCGTCTTTGTGAACCAATTCGTTGCTCGGCAAGGGAATCAAGTCCAATGGCAAGTGCGGATTTAATCCGTATACTACTTCAAAAGGTGAATGGGCCGTGGCATAACCGGGTGATCGGTTGTATGCGAATTCCGCATGAGCAAGTTTAACGTCCCAATCCTTCTGTGTTTTATTTACCAATCCTCGCAATAATGCTCCCAAGGTTCGATTAGTTACCTCGGTCTGTCCATCGGTTTGTGGGTGATGTGAAGTACTGAATAGGAGTTTAGTACCCACTTTTCTCCATAAAGTATTCGTAAGTAACTCGAAATTTGGAATCTCGATCCGACACGATAGTTTTTGGAACTCCGTGTAAACGAACTACTTCCCGGAAGTACAAGTCCGCCACATTGCTTGCATCATCGGTTTTGTGGCATGCTATAAAGTGAGCCATTTTCGAAAAACGGTCGACGACCACCATGATCGAGTCTTTGCCTCGTTGAGTACGAGGTAAAGCTACAATAAAATCCATCGAGACATCCTCCCATGGTCGTAACGGTATTGGCAACGGCATGTATGTACTCGGCTTGAACGAACTTTTCATCATGTGACAAGTGACGCATTTACTCACGATTGTGCTTACGTCACCATACATCTTTGGCCAAAAGAAATGTTCTTTTAGCACTTCTACAGTCTTGGTCGAGCCGAAGTGACCGGCTAGCCCTCCTCCGTGCGCCTCCCGAACTAGCAATTCCCGAATTGTATGTCTCGGCACACATAATTTATTCCCCTTGAAGAGAAAGCCATCCTGTAACACAAATTCCTCGTACGGGGCTGTTTTACAACGGTTAAAAATTTCCCCGAAGTCCAAATCGTCGCTGTAATGATCTTTCAAAGTCTCGAACCCCAACAAACGAACATCTAGAATCGACAGTAAGGCATACCATCTTGATAGTGCATCCGCCACTATATTACTCTTCCCGTCTTTGTACTTGGATGAAAAGTGAAAAGATTGTAGAAATTCCACCCATTTTGCATGTCTCGGGCTTAGCTTGCTTTGTCCGTTGATGTATTTCAACGACTCGTGATCCGAATGTAACACGAAATGTTTTGAACGTAAATAGTGACTCCAATGATCGAGTGCTCTTACGATAGCATAGAACTCCTTATCGTAAGTACAATAATTCACTCGGGCGCCACTTAACTTCTCCGAAAAGTAGGCGATGGGACGGCCCTTTTGAATAAGCACTGCCCCGATTCCAACTCCGCTAGCGTCGCATTCCACCTCAAACGGTTGTGAAAAATCGGGTAACGTCAAAATCGGCGCTTCACATAATTTTCCCTTTAAATTTTCAAAAGCCTTTTGGGCCGCCTCGTTCCATGCAAAGGTTCCTTTTTTTAGACACTCCGTGATCGGACTGGAGATGGTGCTAAAGTCCCGTATGAATCGTCGGTAAAAAGAAGCGAGGCCATGAAATGATCGTACCTCCGTGATTGTCTTTGGGGTCGGCCACGATTTG
The DNA here is from genome assembly GCA_033398695.1 of Orobanche coerulescens. Lineage (NCBI taxonomy): Eukaryota > Viridiplantae > Streptophyta > Magnoliopsida > Lamiales > Orobanchaceae > Orobanche > Orobanche coerulescens. Next base: position 70,766,185 of record CM065805.1, on the reverse strand, counting down.
ATTGCCGCAATCTTCTCTTGGTCGACCGAAACTCCTTCTTCCGAAACAACATAGCCGAGAAAGACAAGACTCTCGACTAGGAAAGTACACTTCTCCCGTTTTCCATAAAGTTTTTGTTCCCTTAGCGTCTCAAATACGTACCGCAAATGTTCGAGATGCTCCTCTACGGATCGACTGTAGATCAAAATGTCGTCTAAGTATACGACAACAAACTTTCCCAAGAAAGGTTTGAGAACCTCGTTCATCAACCTCATAAAAGTGCTCGGGGCGTTGGTGAGTCCGAATGGCATCACAACCCATTCGTAAAGTCCATTCTTCGTTTTAAACGCCGTTTTCCATTCGTCTCCCTCTCGCATGCGGATTTGATGGTATCCGCTCCGTAAATCAACTTTGGAAAATATAACCGAGCCATGTAACTCGTCCAACATGTCGTCTAGTCTCGGGATGGGGAACCGATACTTGACGGTGATGTTATTCACGGCTCATCACAATACACATTCGCCATGATCCGTCTTTTTTTGGTACAAGTAGAACTGGAACCGCACACGGACTTAAACTTTCGCGGACATATCCGTGATTCATGAGTTCATCAATTTGACGTTGTAGTTCTTTGGTTTCTTCGGGATTACAACGATACGCCGCTTTGTTCGGTAATGGAGCTCCCGGTATAAGATCAATCTGGTGTTCAATTCCGCGGATAGGTGGTAATCCTACCGGCAAGTCTTCCGGAAATACGTCCGAAAACTCGTGTAATAGTGCATCTATCTCTTCTTCATGGTGTGATTTGGTGGCAAGATTTCGGACCTCTTTGATCATCATCAAATAAACACGTTCGCCATCGTCAATGGCGTGTTCGACTTCCTTCTCGTTTGCAAACATCGTAAGTTTCGGTCCTTCGACTTTTTTCGAACTCATCGTCCGGATAGCTTGAGGTGACATAGGTTTAAGAACAATTTTTTTACCTTTGTCACGTAACTCATACTCGTTACTCCTCCCTCGATGTAGTACGTCCCGATCAAATAACCAAGGCCTTCCTAATAACACGTGACATGCGTCCATCGGTAGTACATCGCATGTAATATCATCACCATACAAACCCATGGTGAGTCCGACCTTCACTTGCCTTGATACCTTCACCTTGTTTCCATCATCGAGCCAATGGAGTGCATACGGATTCGGATGGGCCGTGGTGATCAAGCCGAGTTTTGAGACCATCTCGCTTGATGCCACGTTCGTACAGCTTCCAGTATCATAAGTGGTATCGGAGCCATTCGTTTCACGATTCTCAACGTTACTCAAGAAGATGGCATTCACCGATGACGAAATAGCCAAATTGCATGACGTTCTTCGAGGCTTGCCGGAGCCCCGAATCCAGGCACGACGAGGATACGATGCCATGCATGCACCACAACATGCGGATGAATTCAAGACAAGCGAACTTCCGGAGTTCGTAGGTGGCATCGATCCCGAGACTTATTTGGAGTGGGAAAGGAAAATTGAACGAATGTTTGAGTTCAAGGACCTCGATGACGGGAAACGATGCAAGTACGCGATTCTCAAACTTGGAAAGGGAGCTTCCCTTTGGTTTGAACGAATAAAGACACAACGAATTCGGGCCGGTAAGGAAAAGATATGTTCGTGGGATTCTCTAAAAAAGAAACTACGTAAGAGATATGTACCGGCTACACACAAGTTAAGTTTGTATCGAACAATTTCTGACCTCACACAAGGAAAGCTAAGTGTAGGAGAATACATTGAAGAGTTTGAAAACTTGACCTTGATGGGAGAACTTGAAGAGAGCGAAGAATTACGGATGTCCCGTTTCTTACGAGGCTTGAATAGAAACATTGCTAATTCCGTGGAACTCTACCCCTATTCCGACTTTGATACTTTGTGCGGACTTTGCATAAAGTTGGAAACTCAAAACAAGACAAAATTTTCAAAACCCGAATTCCCACCTAAATTCGGAAATACCAACTTTGGTACGAGTTCTAGCTCGTTTCCAAAAACCGTCACGGCGAGTCCACCCGTTACTACCATTCCAAAAACTCCTCTCACGCCAAAGGAAACAAGCTTATCTAAAGTTCGGTGTTTCAAATGTCAAGGATTTGGACACTATCAAAGTGCTTGTCCAAATCGAAGAATAGTAACATTACGAGAAGCAATAGCCGTCCGAGAAGAATTACTAGCCGAAGAAGAAAGAATTGGAGACGTCTTTAACTTGGAAGCCGACGAAGAAGAAGAAGATTGCGAGGCATACGATGCCCCGAATTATGACACGAACCTCGTCCTTCGCATGTTACAAACGAAGGCGGCCCCGAGTGACATAGAACAACGAGATCAAATCTTTCACACGAAGTGTTGTGTCAGAGAGAAATGGTGTAGCTTGATCATTGACGGTGGAAGTTGTACGAATGTGGCATCAAGCGAGATGGTATCAAAACTCGGGCTAACCACTACGGCTCATCCAAAGCCATATGCACTCCATTGGCTTGATGATGGAAATAAAGTGAGAGTATCAAGACAAGTGAAGGTCGGACTCACCATGGGTTCGTATGGTGATGATATTATATGCGATGTACTACCGATGGACGCATGTCACGTGTTGTTGGGAAGACCTTGGCTATTTGATCGGGACGTACTACATCGAGGGAGGAGCAACGAGTATGAGTTACGAGACAAAGGTAAAAAAATTGTTCTTAAACCTATGTCACCTCAAGATATCAGAACAATGAGTTCAAAAAAAGTCGAAGGACCGAAGCTCATGATGTTTGCAAACGAAAAGGAAGTCGGACACGCCATTGACGATGGCGAACGTGTTTATTTAATAATGATCAAAGAGACCCGAAACCTTGCTACAAAATCACACCACGAAGAAGAGATAGATACACTGTTGCACGAGTTCGCGGATGTCTTTTCCGAAGACTTGCCGGTGGGATTGCCACCTATCCGCGGAATCGAACACCAAATTGATCTTATACCAGGAGCTCCATTACCGAACAAGGCGGCGTATCGTTGTAATCCCGAAGAAACCAAAGAACTACAACATCAAATTGAAGAACTCATGAGTCACGGATATGTCCGAGAGAGTTTAAGCCCGTGTGCGGTTCCAGTCCTACTTGTACCAAAAAAAGACGGATCATGGCGGATGTGCATTGACAGTAGAGTCGTGAATAACATCATTGTCAAGTATCGGTTCCCCATCCCGAGACTAGACGACATGTTAGACGAGTTGCATGGCTCAGTTATATTCTCAAAAGTTGATTTACGGAGCGGATACCATCAAATTCGCATGCGAGAGGGAGACGAATGGAAGACAGCATTTAAAACGAAGAATGGACTTTAGTAGTGGGTCGTGATGCCATTCGGCCTCACTAATGCCCCGAGCACTTTCATGAGATTGATGAACGAGGTTCTTAAACCTTTCTTGGGGAAGTTTGTTGTCGTGTACTTAGACGACATTTTAATCTACAGTCGATCCTTAGAGGAGCATCTTGAACACTTGCGACACGTGTTTGAAACTCTAAGGAAACAGAAACTTTATGGAAAGCGGGAAAAGTGTACTTTTCTAGTCGAGAGTCTTGTCTTTCTCGGCTATGTCGTTTCTAAAGAAGGAGTTTCGGTGGATCAAGAGAAAATCGCGGCAATCAAGTCTTGGCGGACACCAAAAACTATCACGGAGGTACGATCATTTCATGGCCTCGCTTCTTTTTACCGACGATTCATACGGGACTTTAGTACCATCTCTAGTCCAATCACGGAGTGTCTTAAAAAAGGTTTATTTGCATGGAAGGAGGCTGCCCAAAAAGCTTTTGAAAAATTAAAAGAAAAGTTATGTGAAGCACCGATTTTAACATTACCCGATTTTTCACAACCATTTGAGGTGGAATGTGACGCTAGCGGAGTTGGAATTGAAGCGGTTCTTATTCAAGGTAAACGACCTATCGCTTACTTTTCGGAGAAGTTGAACGGAGCTCGGTTGAATTATTGTACTTACGATAAAGAATTCTATGCTATCGTACGGGCCCTTGATCATTGGAGTCATTACTTACGGACGAAGCATTTTATTCTACACTCGGATCACGAATCATTGAAGTACATTAACGGGCAACATAAACTGAGTCCGAGGCATGCCAAGTGGGTGGAATTCCTACAATCATTTCACTTTTCATCCAAGTACAAAGACGGTAAAAGCAATGTCGTTGTGGATGCGTTATCTAGGAGGTATGCCTTACTTTCTACTCTGGAGCTTCGGTTACTTGGTTTCGAAATGTTAAAAGAATGTTATGAAAATGATGAGGATTTCGGAGAAATTTTTACTCGTTGCAAATCTGGTCCGTTCGGGGAGTTCATGTTACAAGATGATTTCCTATTCAAAGGAAATAGACTTTGTATTCCAAAACAGGCGGTTCGAGAATTATTGGTCCGGGAAGCTCACGGAGGAGGTTTAGCAGGACATTTTGGCATGGCTAAAACATTGGAAGTATTAAAAGAACATTTCTTTTGGCCTAAAATGCTAAAAGACGTTTACAATGTTTTAAGTAAATGTGTAACATGTCACATCTCGAAGAGTTCGTTCAAACCGGGATCATATATGCCTGATACGAATTCTCACTGGTTATGCAAATTCGCTATCGATACAGTGGAAGGCTTTTTTGATGCACGGAAGCTATCGACAAGAAACTGTCGGGAACTAGTGACAACAGTTCGCTACAGCAACAATACTGGCGAGTGATGAAGGCGGTAATTCGATACAGCCACACGACAGGAATTTGGTCCAAATGAAAAGGCTCGAAACAGCCCGTTTCGTTCGGGAGCGAATTTAAGGCAGGAAACACGTTCGAAGGATCGAACAACTCTTTGTACGAAATATTGAACAAGTATAAAACTGTATCGAAAAATAAACAGAATATCGAAACAAGATATGAACAGATGTTTTATCAAATTAGACCTATAATTTGATAAAGTGATTTCTCCTCAAGACCTATTGAGAATCAATCAGATTAGTATTCGAAACGCGTCGAATAAAAACCAAGTTTTTGATGAAAAGCATTCACCAGGAAAAACACAAAGTGTTCTCAATTCTTCAACATTCAATAATCCCTCATTACAACTCTACTGCCACTATTTATAGGTAAAAGCAGCCTGACACGATAACTTAAACTAATACAAGCTGAGCTTAGAATAATAAAAGATAATAAAAAGGTTCTTCATGTCACTTGTTGACAAAAGTAAAAGTTGGGTCTTGTCTCCAAGTTGAAGTTTGACAGCCGCCCTTTTGCCAAGAATCCTGCTGCTTTTGTAAGAAGATGCTGAATATTCTTTATTTGTTTAGTTACCACTTGAATCTCTTCCCCTCCCCAAGATGCAAGTTGTCCTTTGTTTAAGTTACTCCAATTCCAATTATCAAGGTGACTCCATGCCTCGTTTCAACTCTTTCGCCCAAGTATGTTGTAGTGCGGTCGAGGTGTTTTACGTCGATCCTTACTTCGTCCTCTCCGCTTGGAGTAGTCGGCTTCGTATCATCCCCTCCCCCTTTAAGAGGAATTGTCCTCAATTCTGCAATTCCGTCATCATCAAGATAAGGAGAAAGATCACCTATGTTGAAAGTAGCATGCACTCCATAGTCGCCCGGAAGTTCCAACTTGTAAGCATTGTCGTTCACCTTCGCAACTATTTTAAATGGCCCCTCGGCTCGTGGCATTAACTTATTCTTGCGCTTACTCGGGAATCGTTCCTTCCTCAAATGTAACCAAACTAAATCTCCAACCTCGAATAGTCTCGGCTTTCTTTGCTTGTTCGACTTCCTTTTATACGCCTCGTTTATTTCCTTGATTCGATCCCGCACCTGTTCGTGTAATTTCATCATTGATTTTAGTTTTGACTCCGCATCCTTATGCACCAATTCGTCATTTGGTAGTGGAATTAGATCTAGCGGTATGTAAGGATTCAACCCGTAAACTACTTGAAATGGAGAGTGTGCAGTGGCATGAGTAGGAGATCGATTATAAGCAAACTCCGCATGTGCCAGTTTCAGATCCCAGTCCTTTTGTGTCTTGCTCACCAAGCCTCGCAACAGCGTCCCCAGTGTTCGATTCGTTACTTCAGTTTGTCCGTCGGTTTGAGGATGATGTGAAGTACTAAACAAAAGCTTGGTTCCCACCTTCCTCCATAATGTGTTCCAAAAGTAGCTTAGAAACTTTGAGTCTCGGTCCGAAACAATAGTTTTCGGAACTCCATGTAATCGCACTACCTCTCGGAAATACAGGTCAGCAACATTACTCGCATCATCGGTTTTGTGACAAGGAACAAAATGAGCCATCTTTGAAAAACGATCGACGACCACCATAATCGCGTCCTTACTCCGTTGGGTTCGAGGCAAAGCCACAATGAAATCCATTGAGACATCTTCCCACGGCCTCTCCGGAATCGGTAAAGGTGTGTAGACTCCTGGTTTGAACGAACTCTTCGCAACATGGCACGTCACACATTTACTAATTATATTATGAACATCCCCTGCATCCTTGGCCAATAAAAATGTTCCTTAAGCACTTCTAATGTCTTGGCCGAACCGAAGTGGCCAGCCAAACCCCCTCCGTGAGCCTCTCGAACCAGTAATTCTCGAATCGTGTGCCTGGGTAGGCAAAGACGATTCCCCTTAAAAAGAAAGCCCTCCTGTATCGAAAATTCTCCCACTGGGCCAGGTTTGCACCGGACGAAGGTTTCGCCAAAATCCGCATCTCCTTCGTAATACTCCTTTACTGTATCGAACCCTAGCAAACGAACATCAAGAGTGGCGAGTAAGGCATAACGCCTAGACAATGCATCTGCCACAATATTGCTCTTGCCATCCTTATACTTCGATGAGAAGTGAAATGATTGTAAGAATTCCACCCACTTCGCATGCCTGGGACTTAACTTGTGTTGTCCGTTAATATACTTCAAGGATTCATGGTCCGAGTGGATGATAAAATGCTTTGGTCGAAGATAGTGACTCCAATGATCTAGAGCCCTCACAATAGCATAAAACTCCTTGTCGTACGTACAATAATTCAGATCAAAGACCATTTAACTTCTCGAAAAATAAGCACAGGTCGCTTTCCCGAATGAGAACCGCTCCAATGCCCACTCCGCTAGCATCACATTCCACCTCAAACGGTTGCGAAAAATCGGGTAATGCTAAGATTGGTGCTTCGCACAACTTCGCCTTCAAATTTGCAAATGACTCTGAGCACTTCGCTCCAATTAAACGTGCCCTTCTTCAAACATTCGGTTATTGGGCTTGCAATGGTACTGAAGTCTCGAATGAATCTTCGGTAAAATGAAGCTAGTCCATGGAATGATCTAACCTCTGTCACTGTAGTGGGAACCGGCCAGGACTTAATTGCTTCGATCTTCGCTTGATCGACCGACACTCCATTCTTTGAAACAACATAGCCAAGAAAGACTATACTTTCGACCAAAAATGAGCACTTCTCCCTTTTTCCATACAGCTTCTGGTCTCTAAGGGTTTCGAAGACTTGCCTCAAGTGTTCGAAATGTTCTTGCAGCGATCGGCTGTAGATCAAAATATCATCTAAGTATACAACCACAAATTTCCCTAAAAATGGTTTAAGTACCTCATTCATCAAGCGCATGAAAGTACTCGGTGCATTTGTAAGACCGAACGGCATAACGGTCCATTCATACAGCCCGTGTTTAGTTTTGAAGGCTGTCTTCCACTCATCTCCTTCTCGCATTCGAATCTGGTGATAACCACTTCGTAGATCAACTTTTGAAAAGATCACTGATCCGTGTAATTCGTCCAACATGTCATCAAGCCTCGGAATCGGAAATCGATACTTGATGGTTATGTTGTTCACCGCTCGACTGTCAATACACATTCTCCAAGATCCGTCCTTCTTTGGAACCAGTAATACCGGAACCGCACAAGGGCTTAGGCTTTCTCGAACATATCCACGATCCATCAGTTCTTCGATTTGGTTCAGAATTCCTTTGTCTCCTGGGATTACATCTATAGGCACTTTGTTAGGCAACGACACACCCAGATGAGGTCGATCGATGTTCAATCCCGCGAATTGGTGGTAAACCCGACGGTAATTCTTCGGGAAAACATCCGCAAATTCGCGTAATAAGACATCCATCCTTTCGTTCCGCACCACAATGTCACCATTCCGTGTTTCCTTCAGAACCAACAAGTACACACACTTGCCATTATTAATAGCATGTTCCACCTCCCGTTCGCTAGCAAACATGGCCAGTTTTGGTTTTTCGCTCCTACTAGAACTCATAGAGTGAATAGCTTGCGGTGACATTGGTTTAAGCACAATCTTCTTGCCCTTATCCCGTAACTCGTACTCATTGCTTCTCCCTCGGTGTAAAACGTCCCTATCAAACATCCATGGTCTTCCCAACAGTACATGGCATGCATCCATCGGGAGTACATCACATAATACGTTGTCTTCATATGAACCCATGGCTAGTCCAATCCTCACCTGTTTAGTTACCCTTATTTTGCTCCCATCATCGAGCCAATGCAAAGTGTAAGGTTTCGGGTGAGCCGTAGTGGTCAGCCCGAGTTTAGTCACCATCTCGCTGGAAGCGACGTTGGTGCAACTCCCTCCATCAACGATCAAACTACACCATTTATTTCCCACTCGACACTTCGTGTGAAATATTTGATTCCGCTGTTCCGAATCATTCGATACCGCTTTGGCTTGTAGCGTTCGCAGAACTAAAGCCGTGTCATAGCTCGGAGCATTGTAAGTCTCGCATTCTTCTCCTTCTTCGTCCTTAATGTCGAAATCAAATACGTCACCCAGTCTTTCTTCCTCAACCAACAACTCGTCTCGGATCGTGACAGCTTCCCTTAGTGTCACCACTCGCTTGTTTGGACAAGCATTTTGATAATGCCCGAACCCTTGACATTTGAAACATCTCACTTTAGCCAAACTCGTCTCCTTCGGTACGTAGGGTACAGTCGCCTTAGCTGGAATCGCAACAGGAACCGGAGTCGGTACAGTTGCCTTAACCGCTGAACTAGATCCGACGCTTGGGTTTCCAAATTTGACTGGAAACTCAGGTTTATACATCTTCATCCTGTTCTGAGCTTCTAACTTCAGACATAACCCACATAATGTATCGAAGTCCTCGTATGGATACAGTTCCACCGAGTTAGCTATGCTTCGGTTTAAGCCACGCAAGAATCGCGACATCTTCTGTTCCTCATTCTCCTCTATCTCTCCCATTAAGGTTAGATTCTCAAACTCCTCAATGTACTCACTGACATTTAACTTTCCTTGCATGAGATCTCGCTATCTTCTGTACAAGGATAACCGGTGTGATCTGGTACATATCTCTTGCGAAGTTTTCTTTTAACGAATCCCACGAACGGATCTTTTCTTTCCCCGCATTTAGCTCTTCGTGTTTTCACACCTACTTAACAAAGTGAAGATCCTATCACAAGCTTGAGAATAGCATACTTTCACCATTACTCATCGTCAAGGTCTTTAAATTCGAACATACGATCAATTTTTCGTTCCCATTCCGTAAACTTGTGGTCTGTCCCTCCAACGAACTCTGGCACTGCTCACCTTGAACTCTTCGCATGGCGTGAGGGTCGTTCATAGTCACCACGCCTAGGTTGCCAACGCCGGTCGCGTTGTACGCCACGCGGCGTCACGAAGTTTTGCCAAGAAATCAGCGTCGTTGAGATCCATAATGCCAAAGATCAAGAACTTGCGCTCCGATACCACTTATGATACGAATTCTCACTGGTTATGCGAATTCGCTATCGATACAGCGGAAGGCTTTTTTGATGCACGGAAGCTATCGACAAGAAACTGTCGGGAACTAGTGACAACAGTCACATAAAGAATAATATCATGAGTGATGAAGGCGGTAATTGATACACCACACGACAGAATTTGGTCCAAATGAAAAGGCTCAAACATTTCGCTTGCTCGGGAGCGAATTTAAGGCAGGAAACACGTTCGAAGGATCGAACAACTCTTTGTACGAAATATTGAACAAGTATAAAACTGTATCGAAAAATAAACAGAATATCGAAACAAGATATGAACAGATGTTTTATCAAATTAGACCTATAATTTGATAAAGTGATTTCTCCTCAAGACCTATTGAGAATCAATCAGATTAGTATTCGAAACGCGTCGAATAAAAACCAAGTTTTTGATGAAAAGCATTCACCAGGAAAAACACAAAGTGTTCTCAATTCTTCAACATTCAATAATCCCTCATTACAACTCTACTGCCACTATTTATAGGTAAAAGCAGCCTGACACGATAACTTAAACTAATACAAGCTGAGCTTAGAATAATAAAAGATAATAAAAAGGTTCTTCATGTCACTTGTTGACAAAAGTAAAAGTTGGGTCTTGTCTCCAAGTTGAAGTTTGACAGCCGCCCTTTTGCCAAGAATCCTGCTGCTTATGTAAGAAGATGCTGAATATTCTTTATTTGTTTAGTTACCACTTGAATCTCTTCCCCTCCCCAAGATGCAAGTTGTCCTTTGTTTAAGTTACTCCAATTCCAATTATCAAGGTGACTCCATGCCTCGTTTCAACTCTTTCGCCCAAGTATGTTGTAGTGCGGTCGAGGTGTTTTACGTCGATCCTTACTTCGTCCTCTCCGCTTGGAGTAGTCGGCTTCGTATCATCCCCTCCCCCTTTAAGAGGAATTGTCCTCAATTCTGCAATTCCGTCATCATCAAGATAAGGAGAAAGATCACCTATGTTGAAAGTAGCATGCACTCCATAGTCGCCCGGAAGTTCCAACTTGTAAGCATTGTCGTTCACCTTCGCAACTATTTTAAATGGCCCCTCGGCTCGTGGCATTAACTTATTCTTGCGCTTACTCGGGAATCGTTCCTTCCTCAAATGTAACCAAACTAAATCTCCAACCTCGAATAGTCTCGGCTTTCTTTGCTTGTTCGACTTCCTTTTATACGCCTCGTTTATTTCCTTGATTCGATCCCGCACCTGTTCGTGTAATTTCATCATTGATTTTAGTTTTGACTCCGCATCCTTATGCACCAATTCGTCATTTGGTAGTGGAATTAGATCTAGCGGTATGTAAGGATTCAACCCGTAAACTACTTCAAATGGAGAGTGTGCAGTGGCATGAGTAGGAGATCGATTATAAGCAAACTCCGCATGTGCCAGTTTCAGATCCTGATCCTTTTGTGTCTTGCTCACCAAGCCTCGCAACAGCGTCCCAGTGTTCGATTCGTTACATTGCTTTGTCCGTCGGTTTGAGGATGATGTGAAGTACTAAACAAAAGCTTGGTTCCCACCTTCCTCCATAATGTATTCCAAAAGTAGCTTAGAAACTTTGAGTCTCGGTCCGAAACAATAGTTTTCGGAACTCCATGTAATCGCACTACCTCTCGGAAATACAGGTCAGCAACATTACTCGCATCATCGGTTTTGTGACAAGGAACAAAATGAGCCATCTTTGAAAAACGATCGACGACCACCATAATCGCGTCCTTACTCCGTTGGGTTCGAGGCAAAGCCACAATGAAATCCATTGAGACATCTTCCCACGGCCTCTCCGGAATCGGTAAAGGTGTGTAGACTCCTGGTTTGAACGAACTCTTCGCAACATGGCACGTCACACATTTACTAATTATATTATGAACATCCCCCTGCATCCTTGGCCAATAAAAATGTTCCTTAAGCACTTCTAATGTCTTGGCCGAACCGAAGTGGCTACCAAACCCTCCGTGAGCCTCTCGAACTAAGAATTCTCGAATCGTGTGCCCGGGTAGGCAAAGACGATTCCCTTAAAAAGAAAGCCCTCTGTATCGAAAATTCTCCCACCGGGCCAGTTTGCACCGACGAAGGTTTCGCCAAAATCCGCATCTCCTTCGTAATACTCCTTTATCAGATCGAACCCTAGCAAACGAACATCAAGAGTGGCGAGTAAGGCATAACGCCTAGACAATGCATCTGCCACAATATTGCTCTTGCCATCCTTATACTTCGATGAGAAGTGAAATGATTGTAAGAATTCCACCCACTTCGCATGCCCGGGACTTAACTTGTGTTGTCCGTTAATATACTTCAAGGATTCATGGTCCGAGTGGATGATAAAATGCTTTGGTCGAAGATAGTGACTCCAATGATCTAGAGCCCTCACAATAGCATAAAACTCCTTGTCGTACGTACAATAATTGAGACGAGCACCATTTAACTTCTAAAAATAAGCAATAGGTCGCTTTCCCGAATGAGAACCGCTCAATGCCCACTCCGCTAGCATCACATTCCACCTCAAACGGTTGCGAAAAATCGGGTAATGCTAAGATTGGTGCTTCGCACAACTTCGCCTTCAAATTTGCAAATGACTCTCGAGCACTGCTCCAATTAAACGTGCCCTTCTTCAAACATTCGGTTATTGGGCTTGCAATGGATCAAGTCTCGAATGAATCTTCGGTAAAATGAAGCTAGTCCATGGAATGATCTAACCTCCGTCACCGTAGTGGGAACCGCCAGACTTAATTGCTTCAATCTTCGCTTGATCGACCGACACTCCATTCTTTGAAACAACATAGCCAAGAAAGACTATACTTTCGACCAAAAATGAGCACTTCTCCCTTTTTCCATACAAATGGTCTCTAAGGGTTTCAAGACTTGCCTCAAGTGTTCGAAATGTTCTTGCAAATGATCATCAGTAGATCAAAATATCATCTAAGTATACAACCACAAATTTCCCTAAAAATGGTTTAAGTACCTCATTCATCAAGCGCATGAAAGTACTCGGTGCATTTGTAAGACCGAACGGCATAACGGTCCATTCATACAGCCCGTGTTTAGTTTTGAAGGTGTCTTCCACTCATCTCCTTCTCGCATTCGACCGTGATAACCACTTCGTAGATCAACTTTTGAAAAGATCACTGATCCGTGTAATTCGTCCAACATGTCATCAAGCCTCGGAATCAGAAATCGATACTTGATGGTTATGTTGTTCACCGCTCGACTGTCAATACACATTCTCCAAGATCCGTCCTTCTTTGGAACCAGTAATACCGGAACCGCACAAGGGCTTAGGCTTTCTCGAACATATCCACGATCCATCAGTTCTTCGATTTGGTTCTGTAATTCCTTTGTCTCCTCGGGATTACATCTATAGGCAGCTTTGTTAGGCAACGACACACCCGGTATGAGGTCGATCTGATGTTCAATCCCGCGAATTGGTGGTAAACCCGACGGTAATTCTTCGGGAAAAACATCCGCAAATTCGCGTAATAAGACATCCATCCTTTCGTTCCGCACCACAATGTCACCATTCCGTGTTTCCTTCAGAACCAACAAGTACACACACTTGCCATTATTAATAGCATGTTCCACCTCCCGTTCGCTAGCAAACATGGCGCTTTGGTTTTTCGCTCCTACTAGAACTCATAGAGTGAATAGCTTGCGGTGACATTGGTTTAAGCACAATCTTCTTGCCCTTATCCCGTAACTCGTACTCATTGCTTCTCCCTCGGTGTAAAACGTCCCTATCAAACATCCATGGTCTTCCCAACAGTACATGGCATGCATCCATCGGGAGTACATCACATAATACGTTGTCTTCATATGAACCCATGGCTAGTCCAATCCTCACCTGTTTAGTTACCCTTATTTTGCTCCCATCATCGAGCCAATGCAAAGTGTAAGGTTTCGGGTGAGCCGTAGTGGTCACCGAGTTTAGTCACCATCTCGCTGGAAGCGACGTTGGTGCAACTCCCTCCATCAACGATCAAACTACACCATTTATTTCCCACTCGACACTTCGTGTGAAATATTTGATTCCGCTGTTCCGAATCATTCGATACCGCTTTGGCTTGTAGCGTTCGCAGAACTAAAGCCGTGTCATAGCTCGGAGCATTGTAAGTCTCGCATTCTTCTCCTTCTTCGTCCTTAATGTCGAAATCAAATACGTCACCCAGTCTTTCTTCCTCAACCAACAACTCGTCTCGGATCGTGACAGCTTCCCTTAGTGTCACCACTCGCTTGTTTGGACAAGCATTTTGATAATGCCCGAACCCTTGACATTTGAAACATCTCACTTTAGCCAAACTCGTCTCCTTCGGTACGTAGGGTACAGTCGCCTTAGCTGGAATCGCAACAGGAACCGGAGTTTGCAGATAGCTTGCCTTAACCGAACTAGATCCGACGCTTGGGTTTCCAAATTTGACTGAAACTCAGTTTATACATCTTCATCCTGTTTCGAGCTTCTAACTTCGACATAACCCACATAATGTATCAAGTCCTCGTATGGATACAGCCCACCGAGTTAGCTATGCTTCGCTTAAGCCACGCAAGAATCGCGACATCTTCTGTTCCTCATTCTCCTCTATCTCTCCCATTAAGGTTAGATTCTCAAACTCCTCAATGTACTCACCGACATTTAACTTTCCTTGCATGAGATCTGCTATCTTCTGCACAAGGATAACCGGTGATCTTTGGTACATATCTCTTGCGAAGTTTTCTTTTAACGAATCCCACGAACGGATCTTTTCTTTCCCGCATTTAGCTCGTCGTGTTTTCACTCCTTCGTACCAAAGTGAAGCTCCTTTCCCCAACTTGAGAATTGCATACTTACACCTTTTGTCATCGTCCAGGTCTTTAAATTCGAACATACGATCAATTTTTCGCTCCCATTCCGTAAACTTGAGTCTGTCCCTCCAACGAACTCGCGGCTCGCTCACCTTGAACTCTTCGGCATGGCGTGAGGGTCGTTCATAGTCACCACGCCTAGGTTGCCAACGCCGGTCGCGTTGTTGCGTACGTCACGCAGTGCGTCACGAAGTTTTGCCAAGAAATCAGTGTCGTTGAGATCCATAATGCCAAAGATCAAGAACTTGGGCTCCGATACCACTTATGATACGAATTCTCACTGGTTATGCGAATTCGCTATCGATACAGTGGAAGGCTTTTTGATGCACGGAAGCTATCGGCAAGAAACTGTCGGGAACTGGTGACAACGATTCGCTAAAGAACAATCTTGGCGAGTGATGAAGGCGGTAATTCGATCTGACCACACGACAGAATTTGGTCCAAATGAAAAGGCTCAAAGCGGCCGCTTTCGTTCGGGAGCGAATTTAAGGCAGGAAACACGTTCAAGGATCGAACAACTCTTTGTACGAAATATTGAACAAGTATAAAGCGTATCGAAAAATAAACAGAATATCGAAACAAGATATTAACTGATGTTTTATCAAATTAGAGCTATAATTTGATACATTGATTTCTCCTCTAGAACTATCGAGAATCTATCAGATTTGTATTGAAACGCGTCGAATAAAAACCAAGTTTTTGATGAAAAGCATTCACGGGAAAAACACAAAGTGTTCTCAATTCTTCAACATTCAATAATCCTCATTACAACTCTACCGCCACTATTTATAGGTAAAAGCAAATTGACACGATAACTTAAACTAATACAAGCTGAGCTTAGAATAATAAAAGATAATAAAAAGGTTCTTCATGTCACTTGTTGACAAAAGTAAAAGTTGGGTCTTGTCTCCAAGTTGAAGTTTGACAGCCGCCCTTTTGCCAAGAATCCTGCTGCTTTTGTAAGAAGATGCTGAATATTCTTTATTTGTTTAGTTACCACTTGAATCTCTTCCCCTCCCCAAGATGCAAGTTGTCCTTTGTTTAAGTTACTCCAATTCCAATTATCAAGGTGACTCCATGCCTCGTTTCAACTCTTTCGCCCAAGTATGTTGTAGTGCGGTCGAGGTGTTTTACGTCGATCCTTACTTCGTCCTCTCCGCTTGGAGTAGTCGGCTTCGTATCAATGCCTCTACCGGTTCCAGAAAGACCGTGGGAAGATGTATCCATGGATTTTATCGTCGCTTTACCCCGTACTCAACGAGGTAAAGATGCTATTATGGAGGTTGTTGATCGGTTCTCAAAGATGGCTCATTTCGTGGCTTGCCACAAAATCGACGACGCAAGCAATGTGGCCGACTTATATTTCCGAGAGGTGGTTCGTTTACATGGAGTTCCGAAGACTATTGTGTCGGATTGGGATTCGAAATTCCTTAGCTATTTTTGGAATACTTTATGGAGGAAAGTGGGAACGAAGCTCTTATTTAGCACTTCGCACCATCCGCAAACCGATGGTCAGACCGAGGTCACAAATCGAACATTAGGAACGTTGTTGCGAGGACTTGTGAATAAAACGCAAAAGGATTGGGACGTGAAACTTACTCATGCGGAATTTGCCTATAACCGATCCCCTACACATGCTACGGCACATTCTCCTTTCGAAATCGTTTACGGATTAAATCCTTATATACCCTTGGACTTGATTCCATTGCCGAAAGATGAGTTGGTACACAAAGATGCGGAGTCAAAACTTAAGTCGATGATCAAATTTCACGGACAAATACATGATCGAATCAAAGAGGTGAATGATGAATACAAACGGAAATCCAACAATCACAGAAAAGCGAGACTATTCGATGTAGGCGACTTGGTTTGGGTACACTTAAGAAAAGAGAGATTTCCGAGCAAACGCAAGAACAAACTTATGTCGAGGGCCGAGGGACCTTACAAAAGCGTGGGAAAAGTGAACGACAATGCATATAAAGTAGAACTCCCGGGCGACTATGGGGTACACGCCACTTTTAACGTGGGCGATCTATCTTCTTACCTTGACGACGAGGGAATCACTGAATTGAGGTTAATTCCTTTCAAAGGGGGAGGGGATGATGAGATTACGGCATCTCCAAACGAAGTAAGTGAAGTAAGAATTGACTTAGGTGACGATACCAAGTTGCATGCACATGCACCTACGTACTTCGGTGAGAAAACATCCGCGGAAATGGGAATGATCTTAATAATCAGAACCGGGATAACTTAGACGTATCAAAACATGCACACGTATGCATGTTCATACATACAAAATCGGCCATTTGGGGAAGATTTCGGCCGATTGTGACATGCATCCTTGAAGGATCTTTTGTCCTCACTACTTTCAACTTTGTGTCCATTTTCAAAATCCACCATATCAACACATGAGATTTGATTTCCCTCCACCCCTTGAATAACAATTCGGCCGAACCACATGTGGAGGAAGACTACAAGATGTTGCTTTCTTGTTCAAGTCTTTGTCAAAGCCTTATCACATGAGATAGATGGTGATCTCCTTCCTTCATGCTACCCCACGGCCGAAATCAACATGGAAGAAGCCAAGCACGTGTTGTTTTTAATCTTTGTCAAAAGTCTTGATGTTTTAGTTTAATAATTGCTTGTCTTTTAGCTTGATTTTGTGTGATCTTGTTTGGCTTTGTTAGGAGTTGTAAATGGCTATATAATAGCCTCATCCTCAACATTTTGTAATCATCTTGAAAGTTATAAACATTGTATTTCTCTTGAAATATACGTTGAACGAGTTCAACAAAACCTTGGTTATTATTTCGACGCGTCTCGAATTATAACTTGATCAATTCTCAATAGGTCTTGTGGAGAGATTATATTTATCGAGTTATAGGTCTAATTCGATAAAACACATTCAATCCCATACACTACCCTACCTCACGGCCGAAACCATATAAATTCGGCCACCACCTTTTATTTTCGTTGTTACTTTGATACTTGTAAAAACGTGATAATCTTCCATTGTATTTTATACGTTTTACGTACACTTATATACGTAATTCATATCATTAACCGATGTGATGTCGGAACATACCTTTTACGTAGTTTTTTCTTCAAAGAATCCCAAGAACGGATCTTCTCCTTTCCCGTACGAGCTCGTTGTGTTTTCACACCCTCGAACCATAAGGAAGCGCCCTTCCCTAACTTGAAAATCGCATATTTGCAACGTTTCTCATCGTTAAGGTTCTTGAAGTCGAACATACATTCAATCTTCCTCTCCCACTCTAAGTAGACTTCGGGATTGGTACCTCCGACAAATTCTGGAAGTTCATTTACTTTAAATTCATCTACATGACGCGGTGAATGTGCGTCAAAACATGGTTCTTGTAAGTTGTGTAGTGCCTCACGGAGTTTCTCCATGAAATCGTCGGAAAAATCCATGATAAGATAGCTTTTAACAAGAAAATCGCCAAGAGAATTTCAACAAGGAAATAACCTTGGGCTCCGATGCCACTAATGATACGAATTACGTATGAAAATGTACGTAAACTCGCAAGGAAATGCAGCGGAAATATTTTGTTACCTCACAACACTCGTATATGTGTAACACTCGTAAGAATTAACCGAAAGTAGGGCAATTCGGCTTACGTAAACAAGATAATATGAAAGTAATTTATGAAACTAGACCTATAGCTTGATAAGGTAATATCTCCTCAAGACCTATTGAGAATCGATTAAATTACAACTCGAAGACCCGTCGAATTATAATCAAGGTGTGCTGAAAATCATTCAACAAGAATACATACACAATGTATTTCGTTTTTCTTAAGCTTCAAAGTGATTTGAAAGGTTGAATATGAGGCTAATATATAGCCATTACAACTACAAACAAGATCTAACAAGATCAAGCTAAAAGACAAGCAAATATTAAACTAAACTATCAAGACTTTGACAAAGCTAAGAAAACAATCAACATGCTTGGCTTTTCCTTGCAAATTCGGCCGTGGGGTACTTCAAGGGAGGAGATAACATCCTTCTCATGTGATATCTTTTGTAAAGCTTTGACAAGGACTTGAACATGAAAGGGACTTCTTGGCATCTTCTTCCTTGTATGTTCGGCTGATTTCAAAAGGTGGAATGAGCCAAATCTCTATCCTTGATTTTATTATGGTGGACTTTGAAAAATGAAAGCAAACTTGAAAGTAGTGGGGACAAAAAATCCTTCATGAATCTCCCATCACAATCGGCCGAAATCTCCCCCTTATATGGCCGATTTTGTATGCATGAACATGCATACGTATGCATGTTTTGATACGTCTAAGTTATCCTAGTTCCGATTATTAAGATCGTTCCCATTTCCGCATTTGTTTTCTCACCGAAGTACGTAGGTGCATGTGCATGCAACGTGGTATCGTCAATTCTTACTTCGTTTACTTCGTTTGGAGATGTCACAATCGCATCAGATGGGGCAGCGCATTTCTATAACATCCAAATCACAAAATTGGCAAGATCGGCGATCGACAAAAGCTTGGTCGCCACAGTTTCCATCGCCGAAAAGAACCGGATGACTCCGTTCATTGAATACTTGAACGACGGAACGGTCCCCACAGATCGGGTCAAGGCTCGCCAGCTTCAGCTCCGAGCGACCAGATACACCCTCTCGGATGACCGGATTTACAGGCGAGCTTTCAGCCTTCCTCTCCTCAAATGCATTACGCCGGAGGAAGGCCGACTTGTTTTAGCCGAAATCCAGGTGTCAAATAATGGGCCCGAACATCAAGCTCTCCCCGAGCAACTCAGCTCTGTGTATAGTCTGTGGCCGTTCGCCAAATGGGGCATCGACCTCATCGGTCCTTTGCCAACAGCACTGGGGGGATGTAAATTCGCCATCGTGGGGGTCGATTACTTCACAAAATGGACAGAGGCTGAACCACTCAACAAGATCGGCCAAGAGCAAGTAATTAAGTTCATTTGGAAAAACATCATCTGCCATTTCGGGCTACCTCAGGCTATCATCTCCGACAATGGAAAGCAGTTCGACGGTTTGGAAGTTATGTAATTCTGCAAGAAATGAGGAATAAAAAAGTTGTTCTCGGCCCATTACCACCCTCAAAAAAACGGGCAGGTAGAGGCTGTAACAAGATCCTTAAGCACACGATCAAAGCCAGGCTCGAATCCAAGCAAGCACGCTGGGCGAGTGAGCTCCCGGATGTTTTGTGGTCCTACCGAACGACAACAAGAAATTCAACCGGCGAAACCCCATTCACCCTCGCTTTCAGAACGGAAGCAGTGATCCCATCGGAGATCGCCGTCCTCAGCCACCGAACTGCACAACAACTGATGACGGACAATGATGTAGCTCGGCGAATCGACTTGGATATGCTCGAAGAACGACGACTGACCTCGAAAATGAAGAACACAATCCACAAAAGGAAATCCGAAAAGTTCTTTAATTCAAAGGTCAAAGAGAGTCGATTCCACCTAGTCCTCAAGAAGATCCAGATCCACACGGGAGTATTTGGTCCGAACTGGGAGGACCCGTGCAGGATATCCAAGTGGCTAACCAAAGGAGCCTACAAGCTCCAACACCCAGACGGCACTCCGAACCAATATCCCTGGAACGCCGTCCATTTGAAGAAGTACTATCAGTAGAAACCCATTGTATTCATTTACTCAATGTGCAAAGTGCTTAACGAGATTTTCCAATTCTCCCCAAGTGATTTTCTTCGGCAAAACAAACCAAAGGCTACTGCCTGAGCAATGCCTCTAAAAATAGGATGACTCGCTCGCCTTCTAAAGTTCGTCATCTAACACGATGGACCTAGGAAAGCGATCGCCTCCCCTAGCACAACGTATACCATTGAGGATCGCCATCTAACATAATGATCCCAGGTAGGAAAGTGCAGCCGTGGTTGTGGAGGTCGATGGAACCGACAGCTCATCCATGCAAGGTTCCTTTGGGCAGAGATCGCTCGCCTTTTCGTTTAAATACGAGGCGGGCGTAGTCGAAAAACCCTCCAAAACAGATCTGTGGACACGCTCGCCTGGCCTCAAAGGTCCATCATCTAACATGGTGAACCCGGACAATGCGACGCGTCCCGCCCCCGTCACAACGTATGCCCTCAAAGGTCCGCCATTTAACATGTCGGCCCTAGGCAGAAAAGTGCTAACAAGCCACAGTCGCGAAGTCGATTGATCCGACGGCGCTCTGTGCAAGGACTCCTCCAGGCTGAGATCGTCCGCCCCATCACTACATTGCGAGGCAAAACGTAGCCTACGGAGGACCCTCACAATTAAGTGAGTCACGTGACATAGACCATCAGACGGAATGTCACTCGCGCACAAGACATGGTCGCAGAGGTCGGTTCCATCGAACTCCACGACCGTGTAAGGTTCCTCTAGGCCGAGACGGTCGCAAGAATCAAACGCTAAGAATGGAGCGCGAACCAAACGCTTGTGGAATGGAGCGCCTCCAGTTTCTCCTTCAGCCCCGCAAGCGTTTGGTTCGCGCCCTGGAGCTCGGCAACCTTGGCAGCCACCTCTTCCTTCGACGACGTCAGCTCACCGGTCAACCGGTCAACGATCGCCTTCAGCTCAGCGACCTCCTTTTGTGCGGCTGCGTGCGACCTGCGGCCATCCGTCATCTGATCCCGCATCCAGTCGTTCGCCGCCCGGGACCGTTCGAGGTCATGGCTCGCCTTGTTGTCTGCCTCCACGGAGCTCTTCTCCATCGCCACGAGCCTGTCGGCAAGCTCGGCATTCTGTTTCCGAGCAGCCTCGAGGTCCGCCTGGAGACGAGCGGTGGAGGGCCGCCCCTCATAGTCTTTCACAGCCTGGGCAGCCATCGTCGCCGTCTGAAGGGCTAAAGTGATACGAATTATCCGGGGAGAGGTGGATACGTATCGGTCGGAGTATATGTAAGTGTATGATAGCGGAAGGCTTTTACGAATATGGAGTTTTTCGGATGTATTTTGTATGTGAATAATATCGGATATAACAATAAAAAATATCGAACAAGAAGATGATACGAATTACGTACGTAATGCGTATGAAATACAACGGAAGATTATTATGTCTTGACGATTATCAAAGTGTCACTCGAAAATACAAGGGGTGGCCGAACTTAAATGGATTTCGGCCGTGAGGTAGTAGTGTATACGGATTTGGATGTGTTTTATCGAACTAGACCTATAACTCGATAAAAGTAATCTCTTCCCAAGACCTATTGAGAATTGATCTAGTTTTAATCTCGAGACGCGTCGAAATAATAACTAAGGTTTTGATGAACTCGTTCAAATTATATTTAATAGAAATACCTGTTTTTTTACTTTCAAGATTCAAGATATTAACAATACAAGGGTGAACTACTATATATAGTAGTATACAAAGATAAGGAAATAACAAAGACAAGAAAACGAAAATACAAGTCTCCATCAAGCATGTTTAGAGATGTGTGGGGAAGGGAAGGATTTTGGACAAGATAACAATCTTGGACTAGATGACATTGACATGTAGAAAAAGACTTGATGAAAGTCTTCATCAAGGGGTCATTTTCGGCCGATTTGTGGGGAGGTTGATATCTTGATTTGGATATGGTATCTTCAAGCCCCTTTGGAATTATTAGGGTGAATTTGTCATGTAGAAAAAAGACTTGATGAAAGTCTTCATCAAGTAGGAAATTTTCGGCCTATTCAAAGGAGGTGGGGATGAGGAGATTCTTCAATATCTTGTGAAAGATATGAAGACAAGCAAGGGTCCCTTTCAAGCATGCTTTGGCCGATTTTTATTATGGTGGGGAAGAGAAAATATCTTCATGATCTTGGACCAAATATGATGCTGTCGGTTTTGTCATTTCTGGGATCCAATGAGTCCGAATTTGGTCCTATGGTCTTCATAAGATTTGTAGCTCTCTTTCTTAGCTTTCCATGGCCACTTGAATCACCTGAATCGGATTTCGGACGAGAAAGTTATGGGCAAAATACTAAAACTGCTACGAAGTCGTCGTGCGCGCGAGAATTGGTAATTTGTCCATGTATTTTGCATGAGGATTTTATGTATGCCTGCGACTCACTCAAGCTTGGTCGGATAATCTTCTTTTTTGTATTTGATGATGTTGACCGATTCGTATCATACCCTCTCTCTTTAAAGGGAATTGTCCTCAATTCCGAACTCCCTTCGTCACCAAGATAATTAACTAAAGCCTCTAAGTATTTGATCTCGAAGATGTCCGCAGTACGTACATGACCCAAAATCTTGAGACGATAGGTAGTGGGGCCCCCTCGAGAATCACCAACAAAATAACTATCATTATTAATAAAATAATAATAATTACTCTGCCAGGTAATACCGATATCATGACATGAGTGGATATCTGAAATGGGACGCACGGTTAACTCCACATCGGGTTCCTCCTCCAGAATTGGAAACACTGATTTCTCGGGTTCATCATCAAAAATGGAAAACACAGAGTTTATTACGGTGGGAACCATAGGATTTATTACGGATTCCTCTTCATCAATTGGTTCCTCATCAAATGCTGGCGGTCCGTCATAATCTAACCAACACTCCGTTTCAATATTGCTGTGCTCCTCCAATAATGTCTCATCAAAAATTAATCCACTAAGCTCGTTTCGTACCGCAACAAAGTCACACGAACCACTTTGCTCCGATAGGGTAGTTCGACTCCAACCATCATCTTCTTTGTCATCAAAAAATGCCGCAGGAAATTCTGTCATATCAAAGTCGTCAGTGACAAAGAGTTCATCTTCAGGATTAGCCGTTTCAGAAAGCATAAGGCCGTGATCTTGTTTCGCGTTACTAAAATAATTTGGTCCGTTTTGGTCAATTTGACCAACACAACCAACTAGCCCATGATCAAAGTAGCAAGATCTAAGTTCGTCGACTAGGGAGACACGGCTCAACTCATCTTCTTCGTTGAATTGCTCCGTTGAAAACTCTGTCTCGTCTACTTCTTTGAAAATGACCGTAGGGACATTGTCTTCATCGAAAAAAGATTCGTTGGGAATTCCTTGATGGAGGAAGACCTTAGATCGAATGCGGTGGTGGGGCGTCAAGGATTGGTGGTAAGATGGGGATTTGAACCTTCGATTGAAATATTTTTGAATTTAAGCCAATCTTGGATTTTAGGCTTACGTTGTTGTGAACGGATCAATTTGCTTTTGCCACCAAACGGCGGCGCTACCGCGGGCGCCTTGCCACCAACGAAACGCGGCGGTTGATCGGGGCAGCCTTGAAGTCAGTGCTCCTCACAAGCACGGCCAATCTATGCACGCATTTGGATCACTATCTCCGTGAAATTCCGGTATGCTGCGGAATTTGGCCAAGAAATCAATATCGTTGGCATCGTCTCTGCGTCTTTCTTGCATACGTCGCTCCGGTAAGCCGTTTAGTGCGTCACGGAGTGTCATCAAGAAATCGAGCTCGGAGAAATCCATAACAAGAATCAAGAGATAGTTCTTGACAAGAAATCGGACAGAAAATTTTTCCAAGAAATCCGTGAAGAATGAACCAAGAAGATGATCAAAGAATCTGATCTCCACCGTTCAGACTGTAGTTCAATGAGTTGACTTACCTTTGTCAAAATTTCGTGATGATCCAACGGTCGAATCCACGGGAAACTTTGTTTTCTTCCGACTGCGCTAATCTGCCAATGTTATGCGAAAATTCTTCTAACCGTGAAGAACAACCCAAGAAGGTGACTAAATACTTCAACAAAAAAAAACTTCGGTGAATAAATCGCCCAAGGAGATGACCTTGGGCTCCGATACCACTTATGATACGAATTATCCGGGGAGAGGTGGATACGTATCGGTCGGAGTATATGTAAGTGTATGATAGCGGAAGGCTTTTACGAATATGGAGTTTTTCGGATGTATTTTGTATGTGAATAATATCGGATATAACAATAAAAAATATCGAACAAGAAGATGATACGAATTACGTACGTAATGCGTATGAAATACAACGGAAGATTATTATGTCTTGACGATTATCAAAGTGTCACTCGAAAATACAAGGGGTGGCCGAACTTAAATGGATTTCGGCCGTGAGGTAGTAGTGTATACGGATTTGGATGTGTTTTATCGAACTAGACCTATAACTCGATAAAAGTAATCTCTTCCCAAGACCTATTGAGAATTGATCAAGTTAAAATCTCGAGACGCGTCGAAATAATAACCAAGGTTTTGTTGAACTCGTTCAACGTATATTTCAAAGAAATACAAGGTTTTTTACTTTCAAGATTCAAGATATTAACAATACAAGGGTGAACTACTATATATAGTAGTATACAAAAGATAAGGAAATAACAAAGACAAGAAAAACGAAAATACAAGTCTCCATCAAGCATGTTTCGGCCGAGATGTGTGGGGAAGGGAAGGATTTTGGACAAGATAACAATCTTGGACTAGATGACATTGACATGTAGAAAAAGACTTGATGAAAGTCTTCATCAAGGGGTCATTTTCGGCCGATTTGTGGGGAGGTTGATATCTTGATTTGGATATGGTATCTTCAAGCCCCTTTGGAATTATTAGGGTGAATTTGTCATGTAGAAAAAAGACTTGATGAAAGTCTTCATCAAGTAGGAAATTTTCGGCCTATTCAAAGGAGGTGGGGATGAGGAGATTCTTCAATATCTTGAGAAAGATATGAAGACAAGCAAGGGTCCCTTTCAAGCATGCTTTGGCCGATTTTTATTATGGTGGGGAAGAGAAAATATCTTCATGATCTTGGACCAAATATGATGCTGTCGGTTTTGTCATTTCTGGGATCCAATGAGTCCGAATTTGGTCCTATGGTCTTCATAAGATTTGTAGCTCTCTTTCTTAGCTTTCCATGGCCACTTGAATCACCTGAATCGGATTTCGGACGAGAAAGTTATGGGCAAAATACTAAAACTGCTACGAAGTCGTCGTGCGCGCGAGAATTGGTAATTTGTCCATGTATTTTGCATGAGGATTTTATGTATGCCTGCGACTCACTCAAGCTTGGTCGGATAATCTTCTTTTTTGTATTTGATGATGTTGACCGATTCGTATCATAAAGCAAAGGTCGCATGCATCGCATCAGAATATCGCCGGCATGCGATCACGTCCAAGTTGGTCGTTCAGGCCTTCGGCAGGGCGGTGGCATCCCAAGCGACATAGTGGGGGACATCACAAGCCTCGCGAGGAGCTTTGCTCGCAAGGTAATCCAATACCAGCGGCGAGCAGTTTGGGTCGCTGCGACGGAGCCTGTGCCAAGAACAAAAGAGTTGGTATATTTCCTACATAAGTGACATAACCCAACAAAGCGACCAAGCTTACCTTGCGACCTTCTCTGGGTCGCGGCCGAAGAATGGCCTCCCGCGCGGGGTCTCAGCATTAGCGGTCGCCATGGCTTCCAGGAAAGCCGAGGAGGGCGTGGACCCCTCCACCAGGGGAATCGCGGAAAGCCGAGGTGGGGGGATCGACGGCTCATCAACAGTAGCAGAGGCCGAGTTCTCCTCCATCCTCCGTTTCTTGCGATTAAGCCGAAGTTGTCCCTCCTCCCTAGGGTCTTGTTCTTCAACGACCGGCTCCAGGAGAGGCCTCGCCTCCAGGATAGGTCCGAGCGTCGCAACAGGAGCTCGGCTCATTTTCTTCCCTTGGCGAAGGCGACTCATAATCCCGGGATTTGACATAGCGATCTCGGTCGGGGGCTCTTGATAGTGAGGAAAGCGGATTTCTGCAAAGAAAGCAATCGACAAAGGTTAGTCACCTTTCTCAGTCAAGATGATCGCCAAGCAAAGGAAGATCGTGAAAGTTCGTACCTGGAACCCCTAGGTGGCGAGGAAAACGAAACAGCCGAGCCGCCAACCAGCAGGCTTCGTTGTTGATCTGGCGAGCGTCTGATACGATATCTAATATTCCAGTCGAAGAAACTCCAATAAAAATCGACATCCATGATGATGCAAATTCGCATGGCCATGCATGGTTATACTTAGGAGAAAATGTTAAACGGATTGGAGTTACGTTGTTAATCGGAATCGGAGTAACGTAGAATTCGACGACGGAATCGGTCCGAAAGCATGAAAAATCGGCCATATCATGCTTGAAAGGGACATATCTTCACTTCATATCTTTACATAATAATGAAGTGATTTCCTCCTTCCCCACCATGACACAAACGGCCGAAACTTGTAGATGGAGTGAAGATTTTCTTCTTCATGTCATTGTCCATCCAAGGAGGAAGATATCTTCATCAAATCTACACCAAATCCTCCTCACTCCTTGATTAGGATCGGCCGATTGGAAGCTTGCAAGAAGGATGATTTGTGAAGACTTTCATCAAAGATCCTTCATGTCACCATCATGAAATAAAGACCAAGATCTCTTCATGTCTCAATCAAACAATAAAATCCAAGATTGCTTGGTATCCCCTTTGATATTTTCGGCCGATTAGGATGTTGCTAGGAAGTTTCGTTTTCTCGTTTTGTTGTATTTTCTTTCGGTTGGAAACTACTATATATAGTAGTGCTCGTTGTATTTGTAACATATCTTGAATCATAATAAACCTTGTATTTCCTTTGAAATATACGTTGAACGAGTTCGACAAACTTTAGTTATTGTTTCGACGCGTCTCGAGATATTAACTTGATCAATTCTCAAAAGGTCTTGGGAAGAGATTACCTTTTATCGAGTTATAGGTCTAGTTCGATAAAACACACCAAACTCCGTACATCACACTACCTCACGGCCGAATACCATCAAATTTCGGCCATCCTTAGTAAAATTCAAGTGTTACTTTAATACTGGTTAATCTTCCGTTGCATTCTATACGTATTACTTACGTAAATCGTATCATAAGTGGTACCAGAGACATTTGCCTCACAATTCTCGACGATACTCAAGAAGATGGCATTCACCGATGAAGAAGTGGCACAACTACGTGACGTTCTTCGTGGCTTACGGAGCCGAATCCAAGCACGACGAGGATACGACACCATGCATGCACCACGACATCGATGAATACAAGACAAGCGAACTCCCGGAGTTCGTAGGCGGCACCGATCCCGAGGTTTATTTGGAGTGGGAAAGAAAAATTGAACGAATGTTTGAGTTCAAGGATCTCAATGACGAGGTACGTTGCAAATATGCGATCCTCAAACTTGGAAAGGAGCTTCCCTTTGGTTTGAGCGAATGAAGACACAAAGAGTTCGTCTTAAAAGAGAAGATACGTTCGTGGGATTCTCTAAAAAGAAACTACGAAAGAGATATGTCCCGACTACACACAAGTTAAGCTTGTATCGTAAAATTTCGAACTCACGCAAGGAAAACTAAGTGTCGAGGAGTACATCGAGGAGTTTGAAAACTTATCCTTGATGGGAGAACTTGAAGAAAGCGAAGAATTGCGGATGTCCCGTTTCCTACGAGGTTTGAACAAAAACATTGCTAATTCCGTGGAACTCTACCCCTATTCCGACTTTGATACTTTATGCGGACTTTGCATAAAGTTGGAAAATCAAAACAAAACAAAACTCTCTAAACCCGAATTCCCACCTAAATACGGAAATACCAACTTTGGCGCGAGTTCTAGCTCGTTTCCAAAACTGTCACCACAAGCCAACCCGTTACTACCATCCCAAAACTCCTCTCACACCAAAAGAAATAAGCCTATCTAAAGTCCGGTGTTTCAAATGTCAAGGATTTGGACACTATCAAAGTGCTTGTCCAAATCGGAGGATTGTGACGTTACGAGAAGCCATAGCCGCCGAGAGGAATTACTAGCCGAAGAAGAAAGAGTTGGAGACGTTTTTAACTTAGAAGGCGACGAGGAAGAAGAAGAATGCGAGGCATACGATGCCCGAACTATGACACGAACCTCGTCCTTCGCATGTTACAAACGAAGGCCGCCCCAAGTGACGAAGAACAACGAGACCAAATCTTTCACACGAAGTGTCGTGTCGAGAGAAATGGTGTAGCTTGATCATTGACGGTGGAAGTTGTACCAACGTGGCATCAAGCGAGATGGTCTCAAAACTCGGCTTGATCACCACGGCCCATCCTAAGCCGTATGCACTCCATTGGCTCGATGATGGAAACAAGGTGAAAGTATCAAGGCAAGTGAAGGTCGGACTCACCATGGGTTCGTATGGCGATGATATTACATGCGATGTACTACCGATGGACGCATGTCACGTGTTATTAGGAAGACCTTGGTTATTTGATCGGGACGTACTACATCGAGGAGGAGTAATGAGTATGAGTTACGTGACAAAGGTAAAAAATTGTTCTTAAACCTATGTCACCTCAAGCTATCCGGACGATGAGTTCGAAAAAGTCGAAGGACCGAAACTTACGATGTTTGCAAACGAGAAAGAAGTCGAACACGCCATTGACGATGGCGAACGTGTTTATTTGATGATGATCAAAGAGGTCCGAAATCTTGCTACCAAATCGCAACATGAGGAAGAGATAGACGCACTATTACACGAGTTTTCGGACGTATTTCCCGAAGACTTGCCGGTAGGATTACCACCTATCCGCGGGATTGAACACAGATTGATCTTATACCGAGCTCCATTACCGAACAAAGCGGCGTATCGTTGTAATCCCGAAGAAACCAAAGAACTACAACGACAAATTGATGAACTCATGAATCACGGATATGTCCGAGAAAGTTTAAGTCCGTGTGCGGTTCCGGTTCTACTTGTACCAAAAAGGACGGAACATGGCAAATGTGTATTGACAGTAGAGCCGTGAATAACATCACCGTCAAGTATCGGTTTCCCATCCCGAGACTAGACGACATCTTTGGACGAGTTACATGGCTCGGTTATATTTTCCAAAGTTGATTTACGGAGCGGATACCATCAAATCCGCATGCGAGAGGGAGACGAATGGAAAACGGCGTTTAAAACAAAGAATGGACTTTACGAATGGGTTGTGATGCCATTCGGCCTCACCAACGCCCGAGCACTTTTATGAGGTTGATGAACGAGGTTCTTAAACCTTTCTTGGGAAAGTTTGTTGTCGTGTACTTAGACGACATTTTGATCTGATCGGTCCGTAGAGGAACATCTCGAACATTTGCGGTACGTATTTGAGACGCTAAGGGAACAAAACTTTATGGAAAACGGGAGAAGTGTACTTTCCTAGTCGAGAGTCTTATCTTTCTCGGCTATGTGGTTTCGAAGACGGAGTTTTGGTCGACCAAGAGAAGATCGCGGCAATCAAGTCGTGGTGACCCCAAAAACAATCACGGAGGTACGGTCATTTCATGGCCTCGCTTCTTTTACCGACGATTCATACGGGACTTTAGCACTATATCCATCCGATCACGAGTGTCCGAAAAAGGGAACCTTTGCATGGAACGAGGCGGCCCAAAAGGCTTTTGAAAATTTGAAGGGAAAATTATGTGAAGCGCCGATTTTGACGTTACCCGACTTTTCACAACCGTTTGAGGTGGAATGCGACGCTAGCGGAGTTGGAATCGGGGCAGTGCTTATTCAACGAGGCCGTCCCATCGCCTATTTTTCGGAGAAGTTAAGTGGCGCCCGAGTGAATTATTGTACTTACGACAAGGAGTTCTATGCTATCGTAAGAGCACTCGATCATTGGAGTCATTATCTACGTTCGAAACATTTCGTGCTGCATTCGGATCACGAGTCGTTGAAATACATCAACGGACAAAGTAAGCTAAGCCCGAGACATGCAAAATGGGTGGAATTTTTACAATCTTTTCACTTTTCATCCAAGTACAAAGACGGGAAGGGTAATGTAGTGGCGGATGCGCTATCGAGATGGTATGCCTTACTGTCGATGCTAGATGTTCGTTTGTTGGGGTTCGAGACTTTGAAAGATCATTACAACGACGATTTGGACTTTGGGGAAATTTTTAACCGTTGTAAAACGGCCCCGTACGAGGAATTTGTTTTACAGGATGGCTTTCTTTTCAAGGGAAATAAGTTATGTGTGCCGAGACATACAATTCGGGAATTGCTGGTTCGGGAGGCGCACGGAGGAGGACTAGCCGGTCATTTCGGCTCAACCAAGACTGTAGAGGTGCTAAAAGAACATTTCTTTTGGCCGAAGATGTATGGTGACGTAAGCACAATCGTGAGCAAATGCGTAACTTGTCACATGATGAAAAGTTCGTTCAAGTCGAGTACATACATGCCGTTGCCAATACCGTTACGACCGTGGGAGGATGTCTCGATGGATTTTATTGTGGCTTTACCTCGTACTCAACGAGGCAAAGACTCGATCATGGTGGTCGTCGACCGTTTTTCGAAAATGGCTCACTTTATCGCATGCCACAAAACCGATGATGCAAGCAATGTGGCGGACTTGTACTTCCGGGAAGTAGTTCGTTTACACGGAGTTCCGAAAACTATCGTGTCGGATCGAGATTCCAAATTTCTGAGTTACTTCTGGAATACTTTATGGAGGAAAGTGGGTACTAAACTCCTATTCAGTACTTCACATCACCCACAGACCGACGGACAGACCGAGGTAACTAATCGAACCTTAGGAGCATTATTACGAGGGTTGGTAAATAAAACACAGAAGGATTGGGACGTTAAACTTGCTCATGCGGAATTCGCATACAACCGATCACCCGGTTATGCCACGGCCCATTCACCTTTTGAAGTGGTATACGGATTAAATCCGCACTTGCCATTGGACTTGATTCCCTTGCCGAGCAACGAATTGGTTCACAAGGACGCCGAAGCAAAACTCAAATCCATGATGAAGTTATATGAAAAGATACGGGAACGGATTAGAGAAGTGAATGAAATGTACAAACGGAAGTCGAACAAAAATAAAAAAGCGAGATTATTTGATGTTGGCGACTTAGTTTGGATACATTTGAGAAAAGAAAGATTCCCAAGCAAACGGAAGAACAAATTGATGCCGAGAGCCGAGGGTCCGTACAAAATTGTGGAAAAGGTGAACGACAACGCATACAAAGTCGAACTTCCGGGCAAATACGGAGTACACGCGACATTCAACGTAGGTGATCTCTCACCTTATCTTGACGACGATGGCATTGCGGAATTGAGGTCAATTCCTTTCAAAGACGGAGGGAATGATACGATATCTAATATTCCAGTCGAAGAAACTCCAATAAAAATCGACATCCATGATGATGCAAATTCGCATGGCCATGCATGGTTATACTTAGGAGAAAATGTTAAATGGATTGGAGTTACGTTGTTAATCGGAATCGGAGTAACGTAGAATTCGGCAGCGGAATCGGTCAAAGCATGAAAAATCGGCCATATCATGCTTGAAAGGGACATATCTTGACTTCATATCTTTACATAATAATGAAGTGATTTCCTCCTTCCCCACCATGACACAAACGGCCGAAACTTGTAGATGGAGTGAAGATTTTCTTCTTCATGTCATTGTCCCTCATTTCATTATCACCCATGTAATTCCAAGGAGGAAGATATCTTCATCAAATCTACACCAAATCCTCCTCACTCCTTGATTAGGATCGGCCGATTGGAAGCTTGCAAGAAGGATGATTTGTGAAGACTTTCATCAAAGATCCTTCATGTCACCATCATGAAATAAAGACCAAGATCTCTTCATGTCTCAATCAAACAATAAAATCCAAGATTGCTTGGTATCCCCTTTGATATTTTCGGCCGATTAGGATGTTGCTAGGAAGTTTCGTTTTCTCGTTTTGTTGTATTTTCTTTCGGTTGGAAACTACTATATATAGTAGTGCTCGTTGTATTTGTAACATATCTTGAATCATAATAAACCTTGTATTTCCTTTGAAATATACGTTGAACGAGTTCGACAAACTTTAGTTATTGTTTCGACGCGTCTCGAGATATTAACTTGATCAATTCTCAAAAGGTCTTGGGAAGAGATTACCTTTTATCGAGTTATAGGTCTAGTTCGATAAAACACACCAAACTCCGTACATCACACTACCTCATGGCCGAACACCATCAAATTTCGGCCATCCTTAGTAAAATTCAAGTGTTACTTTAATACTTGTTAATCTTCCGTTGCATTCTATACGTATTACTTACGTAAATCGTATCAGCGTCTATATGGTTGTCCGGAAGACTACGAATCCACTCCCAGACGATCGCGAAATCAAAAGCTAGCTCGCCTACCGCCGGAACAAGGGCACCTGCAAAAAAGAAGGCTAAATTAGATCAGTTCAGAATATATCCGAACGAATAGAGAGTCAAAACCCTTACTTGGATTCCTCTCCCGGAAGCCGGTGGGGATATCCAACTCGTCAGTAGGATTGTCGCTCACGGCCGACTTCCAGGCACCGCCGACCCAGAACCACTTCGACAGATCACCCCGGACTTTGTACGGGACCCCAAGAATCACCCCGCCTGAACGACCTTGGATGTGGTAGCCGCTAACGGAGCCCTTTTGAGCTGTCAGTTTGAAGAGATGGTTCATCTCTAGCAGTGAAGGAAGACGGTACAACCGGTGACTGCCGAACAAAGTAAGGGTGTAGACGATCTGTAGCCAGGCGTTCGGCGTCAGTTGAAGCGGCGCCACATTCCAGGCGGTCAGCAGGTAGGAAACGGCGAACGGCACTGGAAACCGCAGCCCAGCCTCCGTTATCGCCTCATTAACGGCGACCATGCCCTCAGGGGGTTGATCGGCATGCTCGTTCTCGACGGGCACATAGAGGCAAATGTCAGAGGGGACATGGAACTTCGCCCTCCAGCGGTCCAAATCTTTCCTGGTCGCCGAGCTTCTAATCTAGCCAAGGGACCACGGGGGACGGCGCGCGGCCCGGAACAGCATCCGCCTTTTGGGTTGATAGGGATGGACGATCAAGTATTCGCGGAAGTCAAACTTGGGAATTGGGCCGGCCAATTTTTTCATAAGTTCGGCAAAGTCTGAAAAGGCTTTGCCGAACGCACTACTCCGCTCCCAATACGCCTTCATGTTCATCTCCTTTTCGTCCAGCAAATGAATTTGCTCGGCCTCCGCCGCTATGGCTGCATCGGCTTCATTAAAGAGTTCTTCGACCTCTGTGGGTTCAATCCCGGTGTGAATAGCCTCGACGACGGTCTCCACGTGGAATTCCGCATAGATTTTGATACGAATTACGTAAGTAATGCGTATAAACACAACGGAAGATTAACAAGTTTACAATATGGATCAAAAATTACAAAGGTGATGGACGAATTTAATGGGATTCAGCCGTGATATAGTATGATGTACGGAGTTTGGTGTGTTTTTATCGAACTAGACCTATAACTCGATAAAAGGGTAATCTCTTCCCAAGACCTTTTGAGAATTGATCAAGTTAAAATCTCGAGACTCGTCGAAACAATAACTAAAGTTTGTCGAACTCGTTCAACGTATATTTCAAAGGAAATACAATGTTTATTATGATTCTCGATGAATTACAAGTACAACGAACACTACTATATATAGTAGTTTACAACCGTACGAAAATACAACAAAACGAGAAAACGAACTTCCTAGCACCTTCATTTCTAGAAAATCTAAGGCAAGATACCAAGTATCTTGGTGTTATTAGGTGAAAGAGACATGAAGTAATCTTGGTCTTTGATGGTGACATGAAGTAGAACAAAATACCATTCTTCCCATGCATGCATTCGGCCGATCACACTTTAGGAGGATTTGGTGTAGATTTGTGATATCCTCCTTCTTGGAACTACATAGGTGATAATGAAATGAGGGATAGTGACATGATGAAGAAAGTCTTCACTCCATCCATAGGTTCGGCCGTTTGTGACAAGGTGGGGAAGGAGGGAATCACTTCTTTATTTTCTAAAGATATGAAGTCAAGATATGTCCCTTTCAAGCATGATATGGCCGATTTTCTCATGCTTTCGGACCGATTCCGTCGTCGAATTCTACGTTACTCCGATTCCGATTAACAACGTAACTCCAATCCGCGTATTCTTTTCTCCCAAATATAATGATGCATGGCCATGCGAATTTGCATCATCATGGATGTCGATTTTTATTGGCGTTTCTCCGACTGGAATATTAGATATCATATCATTCCTTCCGTCTTTGAAAGGAATTGACCTCAATTCCGCAATGCCATCGTCGTCAAGATAAGGTGAGAGATCACCTACGTTGAATGTCGTGTGTACTCCGTATTCGCCCGGAAGTTCGACTTTGTATGCGTTGTCGTTCACCCTTTCCACAATTTTGTACGGACCCTCGGCTCTCGGCATCAATTTGTTCTTCCGTTTGCTTGGGAATCTTTCTTTTCTCAAATGTATCCAAACCAAGTCGCCAACATCAAATAATCTCGCTTTTTTATTTTTGTTCGACTTCCGTTTGTACATTTCATTTACTTCTTTAATCCGTTCTCGTATCTTTTCATGTAACTTCACCATTGATTTGAGTTTTGCTTCGGCGTCTTTGTGAACCAACTCGTTGCTCGGTAAGGGAATCAAGTCCAATGGCAAGTGCGGATTTAATCCGTATACCACTTCAAAAGGTGAATGGGCCGTGGCATAACCGGGTGATCGGTTGTATGCGAATTCCGCATGAGCAAGTTTAACGTCCCAATCCTTCTGTGTTTTATTTACCAACCCTCGTAATAATGCTCCCAAGGTTCGATTAGTTACCTCGGTCTGTCCGTCGGTTTGCGGGTGATGTGAAGTACTGAATAGGAGTTTAGTACCGACTTTCCTCCATAAAGTATTCGAAGTAACTCGAAATTTGGAATCTCGATCCGACACGATAGTTTTGGAACTCGTGTAAACGAACTACTTCGGAAGTACAAGTCGCCACATTGCTTGCATCATCGGTTTTGTGGCACGCGACAAAGTGAGCCATTTTCGAAAAAGCGGTCGGCGACCACCATGATCGAGTCCTTGCCTCGTTGAGTACGAGGTAAAGCCACAATAAAATCCATCGAGACATCCTCCCACGGTCCGTAACGGTATTGGCAACGGCATGTATGTACTCGACTTGAACGAACTTTTCATCATGTGACAAGTTACGCATTTGCTCACGATTGTGCTTACGTCACCATACATTTTCGCCAAAAGAAATGTTCTTTTAGCACCTCTACAGTCTTGGTCGAGCCAAGTGACCGGCTAGCCCTCCTCCGTGTGCCTCCCGAACTAGCAATTCCCGAATTGTATGTCTCGCACACATAATTTATTCCCTTGAAGAGAAAGCCATCCTGTAACACAAATTCCTCAGACGGGCTGTTTTACAACGGTTAAAAATTTCCCGAAGTCCAAATCGTCGTTGTAATGATCTTTCAAAGTCTCGAACCCCAACAAACGAACATCTAGCATCGAGAAGGCATACCGTCTTGATAGTGCATCCGCCACTACATTACTCTTCCGTCTTTGTACTTGGATGAAAAGTGAAAAGATTGTAAAAATTCCACCCATTTTGCATGTCTCGGGCTTAGCTTACTCTGTCCGTTGATGTATTTCAACGACTCGTGATCCGAATGCAAAGACGAAATGTTTCGAACGCAGATAATGACTCCAATGATCGAGTGCTCTTACGATAGCATAGAACTCCTTGTCGTAAGTACAATAATTCACTCGGGCGCCACTTAACTTTTCCGAAAAATAGGCGATGGGACGGCCTCTTTGAATAAGCACTGCCCCGATTCCAACTCCGCTAGCGTCGCATTCTACCTCAAACGGTTGTGAAAAATCGGGTAACGTCAAAATCGGCGCTTCACATAATTTTCCCTTTAAGTTTTCAAAAGCCTTTTGGGCCGTCTCGTTCCAAGCAAAGGTTCCCTTTTTCAGACACTCCGTGATCGGACTGGAGATAGTGCTGAAGTCCCGTATGAATCGTCGGTAAAAAGAAGCGAGGCCATGAAACGATCGTACCTCTGTGATTGTCTTTGGGGTCGGCCACGACTTGATTGCCGCGATCTTCTCTTTGTCGACCGAAACTCCGTCTTTCGAAACAACATAGCCGAGAAAGACAAGACTCTCGACTAGGAAAGTACACTTCTCCCGTTTTCCATAAAGTTTTTGTTCCCTTAGCGTCTCAAACACGTACCGCAAATGTTCGAGATGTTCTTCTATGGACCGACTGTAGATCAAAATGTCGTCTAAGTACACGACAACAAACTTTCCCAAGAAAGGTTTAAGAACCTCGTTCATCAACCTCATAAAAGTGCTCGGGGCGTTGGTGAGGCCGAATGGCATCACAACCCATTCGTAAAGTCCATTCTTTGTTTTAAACGCCGTTTTCCATTCGTCTCCCTCTCGCATGTGGATTTGATGGTATCCGCTCCGTAAATCAACTTTGGAAAATATAACCGAGCCATGTAACTCGTCCAACATGTCGTCTAGTCTCGGGATGGGAAACCGATACTTGACGGTGATGTTATTCACGGCTCATCACAATACACATTCGCCATGTTCCGTCTTTTTTTGGCACAAGTAGAACTGGAACCGCACACGGACTTAAACTTTCTCGGACATATCCGTGATTCATGAGTTCATCAATTTGACGTTGTAGTTCTTTGGTTTCTTCGGGATTACAACGATACGCCGCTTTGTTCGGTAATGGAGCTCCCGGTATATGATACGATATCTAATATTCCAGTCGGAGAAACTCCAATAAAAATCGACATCCATGATGATGCAAATTCGCATGGCCATGCATCATTATATTTGGGAGAAAAGAATATGCGGATTGGAGTTACGTTGTTAATCGGAATCGGAGTAACGTAGAATTCGACGACGGAATCGGTCCGAAAGCATGAGAAAATCGGCCATATCATGCTTGAAAGGGACATATCTTGACTTCATATCTTTACAAAATAAAGAAGTGATTCCCTCCTTCCCCACCTTGTCACAAACGGCCGAACCTATGGATGGAGTGAAGAATTTCTTCATCATGTCACTATCCCTCATTTCATTATCACCTATGTAGTTCCAAGAAGGAGGATATCACAAATCTACACCAAATCCTCCTAAAGTGTGATCGGCCGAATGCATGCATGGGAAGAATGGTATTTTGTTCTACTTCATGTCACCATCAAAGACCAAGATTACTTCATGTCTCTTTCACCTAATAACACCAAGATACTTGGTATCTTGCCTTAGATTTTCGGCCGAAATGAAGGTGCTAGGAAGTTCGTTTTCTCGTTTTGTTGTATTTTCGTACGGTTGTAAACTACTATATATAGTAGTGTTCGTTGTACTTGTAATTCATCGAGAATCATAATAAACATTGTATTTCCTTTGAAATATACGTTGAACGAGTTCGACAAACTTTAGTTATTGTTTCGACGAGTCTCGAGATTTTAACTTGATCAATTCTCAAAAGGTCTTGGGAAGAGATTACCCTTTTATCGAGTTATAGGTCTAGTTCGATAAAAACACACCAAACTCCGTACATCATACTATATCACGGCCGAATCCCATTAAATTCGTCCATCACCTTTGTAATTTTTGATCCATATTGTAAACTTGTTAATCTTCCGTTGTGTTTATACGCATTACTTACGTAATTCGTATCATAAGTGGTATCAGAGACATTTGTCTCACGCTTCGACATCATCAAGAAGATGGCATTCACCGATGAAGAAGTAGCACAACTACGTGACGTTCTTCGTGGCTTGCCGAGCCCAAAATCCATGCACGACGAGGACATGACACCATGCATGCACCACGACATGCGGATGAATACAAGACCGAACTTCCTGAGTTCGTAGGCGGCACCGATCCCGAGGTTTATTTGGAGTGGGAAAGAAAAATTGAACGAATGTTTGAGTTCAAGGAGCTCAATGACGAGGTACGTTGCAAGTACGCGATTCTCAAACTTGGAAAGGAGCTTCCTTTGGTTTGAGCGAATGAAGACGCAAAGAAGTCGTGGAAAAGAGAAGATACGTTCGTAGGATTCCCTAAAAAGGAAACTACGAAAAGATATGTCCCGCTACACACAAGCTAAGTCTCAGATCAAAAATTTCGACCTCACGCAAGGAAAGCTAAGTGTCGAGGAGTACATCGAGGAGTTTGAAAACTTATCCTTGATGGGAGAACTTGAAGAAAGCGAAGAATTGCGCATGTCCCGCTTCCTACGAGGTTTGAACAAAAATATTGCTAATTCCGTGGAACTCTACCCCTATTCCGACTTCGATACTTTATGCGGGCTTTGCATAAAGTTGGAAAATCAAAACAAAACAAAACTCTCTAAACCCGAATTCCCACCTAAATACGGAAATACCAACTTTGGCGCGAGTTCTAGCTCGTTTCCAAAACCTGTCACCACAAGCCACGTTACTACCCTTCCAAAACTCCTATCACACCAAAAGAAACAAGCCTATCTAAAGTCCGGTTTCAATGTCAAGGATTTGGACACTATCAAAGTGCTTGTCCAAATCGGAGGATTGTAACGTTGCGAGAAGCCATAGCCGCCCGAGAGGAATTATTAGCCGAAGAAGAAAGAGTTGGAGACGTTTTTAACTTAGAAGCTGACGAAGAAGAAGAAGAATGCGAGGCATACGATGCCCCGAACTATGACACGAACCTTGTCCTTCGCATGTTACAAACGAAGGCCGCCCCAAGTGACGAAGAACAACGGGACCAAATCTTCCACACGAAGTGTCGTGTCGGAGATAAATGGTGTAGCTTGATCATTGACGGTGGAAGTTGTACAAACGTGGCATCAAGCGAGATGGTTTCAAAACTCGGTTTGATCACCACGGCCCATCCTAAGCCGTATGCACTCCATTGGCTCGATGATGGAAACAAGGTGAAAGTATCAAGGCAAGTGAAGGTCGGACTCACCATGGGTTCGTATGGCGATGATATTACATGCGATGTACTACCGATGGACGCATGTCATGTGTTATTAGGAAGACCTTGGTTATTTGATCGGGACGTACTACATCGAGGGAGGAGTAATGAGTATGAGTTACGTGACAAAGGTAAAAAAATTGTTCTTAAACCTATGTCACCTCAAGCTATCCGGACGATGAGTTCAAAAAGTCGAAGGACCGAAACTTACGATGTTTGCAAACGAAAGAAGACGAACACGCCATTGACGATGGCGAACCTGTTTATTAGATGATGATCAAAGAGGTCCGAAATCTTGCCACCAAATCGCAACATCATTAAGAGATAGACGCACTATAACACGAGTTTTGGACGTATTTCGAAGACTTGCGGTAGGATTACCACCTATCCGCTGGATTGAACACCGATTGATCTTATACCGGAGCTCCATTACCGAACAAAGCGGCGTATCGTTGTAATCCCGAAGAAACCAAAGAACTACAACGTCAAATTGATGAACTCATGAATCACGGATATGTCCGAGAAAGTTTAAGTCCGTGTGCGGTTCCAGTTCTACTTGTGCCAAAAAAAGACGGAACATGGCGAATGTGTATTGACAGTAGAGCCGTGAATAACATCACCGTCAAGTATCGGTTTCCCATCCCGAGACTAGACGACATGTTGGACGAGTTACATGGCTCGGTTATATTTTCCAAAGTTGATTTACGGAGCGGATACCATCAAATCCGCATGCGAGAGGGAGACGAATGGAAAACGGCGTTTAAAACAAAGAATGGACTTTACGAATGGGTTGTGATGCCATTCGGCCTCACCAACGCCCGAGCACTTTTATGAGGTTGATGAACGAGGTTCTTAAACCTTTCTTGGGAAAGTTTGTTGTCGTGTACTTAGACGACATTTTGATCTACATCGGTCCGTAGAAGAACATCTCGAACATTTGCGGTACGTGTTTGAGACGCTAAGGGAACAAAACTTTATGGAAAACGGGAGAAGTGTACTTTCCTAGTCGAGAGTCTTGTCTTTCTCGCTATGTTGTTTCGAAGACGGAGTTTCGGTCGACCAAGAGAAGATCGCGGCAATCAAGTCGTGGCCGACCCCAAAGACAATCACGAGGTACGGTCGTTTCATGGCCTCGCTTATTTTTACCGACGATTCATACGGACTTCAAAGACTATCTCCATCCGATCACGAGTGTCCAAAAAGGGAACCTTTGCTTGGAACGAGACGGCCCAAAAGGCTTTTGAAAACTTAAAGGGAAAATTATGTGAAGCGCCGATTTTGACGTTACCCGATTTTTCACAACCGTTTGAGGTAGAATGCGACGCTAGCGGAGTTGGAATCGGGGCAGTGCTTATTCAAAGAGGCCGTCCCATCGCCTATTTTTCGAAAAGTTAAGTGGCGCCCGAGTGAATTATTGTACTTACGACAAGGAGTTCTATGCTATCGTAAGAGCACTCGATCATTGAGTCATTATCTGCGTCAAACATTTCGTGTCAGTATTCGGATCACGAGTCGTTGAAATACATCAACGGACAGAGTAAGCTAAGCCCGAGACATGCAAAATGGGTGGAATTTTTACAATCTTTTCACTTTTCATCCAAGTACAAAGACGGGAAGAGTAATGTAGTGGCGGATGCACTATCAAGACGGTATGCCTTACTGACGATGCTAGATGTTCGTTTGTTGGGGTTCGAGACTTTGAAAGATCATTACAACGACGATTTGGACTTCGGGAAATTTTTAACCGTTGTAAAACAGCGCATTTGAGGAATTTGTGTTACAGGATGGCTTTCTCTTCAAGGGGAATAAATTATGTGTGCCGAGACATACAATTCGGGAATTGCTAGTTCGGGAGGCACACGGAGGAGGGCTAGCTTGGTCACTTCGGCTCGACCAAGATCAGAGGTGCTAAAAGAACATTTCTTTTGGCCGAAAATGTATGGTGACGTAAGCACAATCGTGAGCAAATGCGTAACTTGTCACATGATGAAAAGTTCGCTCAAGTCGAGTACATACATGCCGCCAATACCGTGCACGACCGTGGGAGGATGTCTCGATGGATTTTATTGTGGCTTTACCTCGTACTCAACGAGGCAAGGACTCGATCATGGTGGTCGCCGACCGCTTTTGAAAATGGCTCACTTTGTCGCGTGCCACAAAACCGATGATGCAAGCAATGTGGCGACTTGTACTTCCGGAAGTAGTTCGTTTACACGGAGTTCCAAAACTATCGTGTCGGATCGAGATTCCAAATTTCGAGTTACTCGAATACTTTATGGAGGAAAGTCGGTACTAAACTCCTATTCAAGACACATCACCCGCAAAACCGACGATGCACCGAGGTAACTAATCGAACCTTGGGAGCATTATTACGAGGGTTGGTAAATAAAACACGAAGGATTGGGACGTTAAACTTGCTCATGCGAATTCGCATACAACCGATCACCGGTTATGCCACGGCCCATTCACCTTTTGAAGTGGTATACGGATTAAATCCGCACTTGCCATTGGACTTGATTCCCTTACCGAGCAACGAGTTGGTTCACAAAGACGCCAAGCAAAACTCAAATCAATGGTGAAGTTACATGAAAAGATACGAGAATGGATTAAAGAAGTAAATGAAATGTACAAACTAAGTCGAACAAAAATAAAAACGAGATTATTTGATGTTGGCGACTTGGTTTGATACATTTGAGAAAAGAAAGATTCCCAAGCAAACTGAAGAAAAAATTTATGCCGATAGCCGAGTGTCCGTACAAAATTGTGGAAAGGGTGAACGACAACGCATACAAAGTCGAACTTCCGCGAATACGGAGTACACGCGACATTCAACGTAGGTGATCTCTCACCTTATCTTGACGACGATGGCATTGCGGAATTGAGGTCAATTCCTTTCAAAGACGGAAGGAATGATACGATATCTAATATTCCATCGGAGAAACTCCAATAAAAATCGACATCCATGATGATGCAAATTCGCATGGCCATGCATCATTATATTTGGGAGAAAAGAATACGCGATTGGAGTTACGTTGTTAATCGGAATCGGAGTAACGTAGAATTCGACGACGGAATCGGTCCGAAAGCATGAGAAAATCGGCCATATCATGCTTGAAAGGGACATATCTTGACTTCATATCTTTACAAAATAAAGAAGTGATTCCCTCCTTCCCCACCTTGTCACAAACGGCCGAACCTATGGATGGAGTGAAGACTTTCTTCATCATGTCACTATCCCTCATTTCATTATCACCTATGTAGTTCCAAGAAGGAGGATATCACAAATCTACACCAAATCCTCCTAAAGTGTGATCGGCCGAATGCATGCATGGGAAGAATGGTATTTTGTTCTACTTCATGTCACCATCAAAGACCAAGATTACTTCATGTCTCTTTCACCTAATAACACCAAGATACTTGGTATCTTGCCTTAGATTTTCTACGAAATGAAGGTGCTAGGAAGTTCGTTTTCTCGTTTTGTTGTATTTTCAATACGGTTGTAAACTACTATATATAGTAGTGTTCGTTGTACTTGTAATTCATCGAGAATCATAATAAACATTGTATTTCCTTTGAAATATACGTTGAACGAGTTCGACAAACTTTAGTTATTGTTTCGACGAGTCTCGAGATTTTAACTTGATCAATTCTCAAAAGGTCTTGGGAAGAGATTACCCTTTTATCGAGTTATAGGTCTAGTTCGATAAAAACACACCAAACTCCGTACATCATACTATATCACGGCCGAATCCCATTAAATTCGTCCATCACCTTTGTAATTTTTGATCCATATTGTAAACTTGTTAATCTTCCGTTGTGTTTATACGCATTACTTACGTAATTCGTATCAGTATAAGATCAATC
The DNA here is from genome assembly GCA_033398695.1 of Orobanche coerulescens. NCBI lineage: Eukaryota > Viridiplantae > Streptophyta > Magnoliopsida > Lamiales > Orobanchaceae > Orobanche > Orobanche coerulescens. The sequence continues at coordinate 70,722,952 of CM065805.1, read as the reverse complement.
TGGTGTTCAATCCCGCGGATAGGTGGTAATCCTACCGGCAAGTCTTCGGGAAATACGTCCGAAAACTCGTGTAATAGTGCGTCTATCTCTTCCTCATGTTGCGATTTGGTGGCAAGATTTCGGACCTCTTTGATCATCATCAAATAAACACGTTCGCCATCGTCAATGGCGTGTTCGACTTCTTTCTCGTTTGCAAACATCGTAAGTTTCGGTCCTTCGACTTTTTTCGAACTCATCGTCCGGATAGCTTGAGGTGACATAGGTTTAAGAACAATTTTCTTACCTTTGTCACGTAACTCATACTCATTACTCCTCCCTCGATGTAGTACGTCCCGATCAAATAACCAAGGTCTTCCTAATAACACGTGACATGCGTCCATCGGTAGTACATCGCATGTAATATCATCGCCATACGAACCCATGGTGAGTCCGACCTTCACTTGCCTTGATACTTTCACCTTGTTTCCATCATCGAGCCAATGGAGTGCATACGGCTTAGGATGGGCCGTGGTGATCAAACCGAGTTTTGAAACCATCTCGCTTGATGCCACGTTTGTACAACTTCCACCGTCAATGATCAAGCTACACCATTTATCTCCGACACGACACTTCGTGTGGAAGATTTGGTCCCGTTGTTCTTCGTCACTTGGGGCGGCCTTCGTTTGTAACATGCGAAGGACAAGGTTCGTGTCATAGTTCGGGGCATCGTATGCCTCGCATTCTTCTTCTTCTTCGTCAGCTTCTAAGTTAAAAACGTCTCCAACTCTTTCTTCTTCGGCTAATAATTCCTCTCGGCGCTATGGCTTCTCGCAACGTTACAATCCTCCGATTTGGACAAGCACTTTGATAGTGTCCAAATCCTTGACATTTGAAACACCGACTTTAGATAGGCTTGTTTCTTTTGGTGTGATAGGAGTTTTTGGAAGGGTAGTAACGGGTGGCTTGTGGTGACAGTTTTGGAAACGAGCTAGAACTCGCGCCAAAGTTGGTATTTCCGTATTTAGGTGGGAATTCGGGTTTAGAGAGTTTTGTTTTGTTTTGATTTTCCAACTTTATGCAAAGCCCGCATAAAGTATCGAAGTCGGAATAGGGGTAGAGTTCCACGGAATTAGCAATATTTTTGTTCAAACCTCGTAGGAAACGGACATGCGCAATTCTTCGCTTTCTTCAAGTTCTCCCATCAAGGATAAGTTTTCAAACTCCTCGATGTACTCCTCGACACTTAGCTTTCCTTGCGTGAGGTCGAAATTTTTCGAGACTTAGCTTGTGTGTAGCCGGGACATCTCTTTTCGTAGTTTCCTTTTTAGGGAATCCCACGAACGTATCTTCTCTTTCCTAGCACGACTTCTTTGCGTCTTCATTCGCTCAAACCAAAGGGAAGCTCCTTTCCAAGTTTGAGAATCGCGTACTTGCAACGTACCTCGTCATTGAGCTCCTTGAACTCAAACATGCTCAATTTTTCTTTCCCACTCCAAATAAACCTCGGGATCGGTGCCGCCTACGAACTCCGAAGTTCACGGTCTTGTATTCATCCGCATGTCGTGGTGCATGCATGGTGTCATGTCCTCGTCGTGCATGGATTCAGGCTCCTGCAAGCCACGAAGAACGTCACGTAGTTGTGCTACTTCTTCATCGGTGAATGCCATCTTCTTGATGATGTCGAACCGTGAGACAAATGTCTCGATACCACTTATGATACGAATTACGTAAGTAATGCGTATAAACACAACGGAAGATTAACAAGTTTACAATATGGATCAAAAATTACAAAGGTGATGGACGAATTTAATGGGATTCGGCCGTGATATAGTATGATGTACGGAGTTTGGTGTGTTTTTATCGAACTAGACCTATAACTCGATAAAAGGGTAATCTCTTCCCAAGACCTTTTGAGAATTGATCAAGTTAAAATCTCGAGACTCGTCGAAACAATAACTAAAGTTTGTCGAACTCGTTCAACGTATATTTCAAAGGAAATACAATGTTTATTATGATTCTCGATGAATTACAAGTACAACGAACACTACTATATATAGTAGTTTACAACCGCATTTAAAATACAACAAAACGAGAAAACGAACTTCCTAGCACCTTCATTTCGGCCGAAAATCTAAGGCAAGATACCAAGTATCTTGGTGTTATTAGGTGAAAGAGACATGAAGTAATCTTGGTCTTTGATGGTGACATGAAGTAGAACAAAATACCATTCTTCCCATGCATGCATTCGGCCGATCACACTTTAGGAGGATTTGGTGTAGATTTGTGATATCCTCCTTCTTGGAACTACATAGGTGATAATGAAATGAGGGATAGTGACATGATGAAGAAAGTCTTCACTCCATCCATAGGTTCGGCCGTTTGTGACAAGGTGGGGAAGGAGGGAATCACTTCTTTATTTTGTAAAGATATGAAGTCAAGATATGTCCCTTTCAAGCATGATATGGCCGATTTTCTCATGCTTTCGGACCGATTCCGTCGTCGAATTCTACGTTACTCCGATTCCGATTAACAACGTAACTCCAATCCGCGTATTCTTTTCTCCCAAATATAATGATGCATGGCCATGCGAATTTGCATCATCATGGATGTCGATTTTTATTGGCGTTTTTCCGACTGGAATATTAGATATCGTATCAGATTTCGTCCTGGGCGGTCAAAGAACCGACGGCGGAAGTACTACCTTCCTCAGACACAATGGGTTTCCCTCCAAACATCTTCAAAAAGAAAGGAAGAAGAAAAGGTTTTTTCTTACCTAAAAAGTCTGAGTCGAACGACGCTCGGAAACACAAAGCTTCAAATGAATCCGGCGATATCTTCTTCTCAGATGAAAGTACAAATAAAGTTTTAACCCAGAAACCCTAGCCCCTTTTTATAGGCGAAGGCGGGAGCTTCTGGGCAAATAAGCAAAGTCTCGAGGGTCTAAGTGCAAAGGTCGGGACCGACTTTATTGCCGCCCTCGAGTCCCATGTGTGCGTCGTTTCGAGGGCACGCCAGAGGATAAGTCTGACAAACCATCGGATTCCCCCAACAGGAGCGTGCCACGTGCCCCAATGACGTCTCGAGTCAACTTTCGCCTTCCGCTCTTGGGAAGAGATTATAATTGATTCCGTGTTTCCCATTTTTGATGTTGTGCCCGACGGCGATCCATGTCTTTTTTCCTACTTGATGAAGACTTGACGATGCCACCTCTCCCCAAATTATTTTAATGAAATGAGGGATAATGACATGAAGAAGAAAGTCTTCACTCCATCTTCATTTTCGGCCGTTTGTGTACATGGTGGGGAAGGAGAAGATAACTTCATTATCTTGTCAAGATATGAAGTCAAGATATGTCCCTTTCAAGCATGATATGGCCGATCTTGTGAGGGAAGGAAAATATGATGAACCTTGGTTTTATTAGGTGATGGTGACTTGATGGAAGATGACATGAAGGAGACATTTGATGAAAGTCTTCATCAAATCTCAAGCTTGGATCGTTTTTTAGTGAGGTGGGGAAGGAAAGAATATCTTCATTATCTTGGACCAAATATGATGCTGTCGGTTTTGTCATTTCCGAGATACAATGGGTCCGAATTTGGTCCTATGGTCTTCATAAGATTTGTAGCTCTCTTTCTTAGCTTTCCACGGCCACTTGAATCACTCCAAAGCAGATTTCGGACGAGAAAGTTATGGGCAAAATACTAAAACTGCTACGAAGTCGTCGTGCGCGCGAGAATTGGTAATTTGTATTTGATGATGTTGACCGATTCGTATCATACCCTCTCTCTTTAAAGGGAATTGTCCTCAATTCCGAACTCCCTTCGTCACCAAGATAATTAACTAAAGCCTCTAAGTATTTGATCTCGAAGATGTCCGCAAAGACGTACATGACCCAAAATCTTGAGACGATAGGTAGTGGGGCCCCTCGAGAATCACCAACAAAATAACTATCATTATTAATAAAATAATAATAATTACTCCGCTGAGTAATACCGATATCATGACATGAGTGGATATCGAAATGGGACACACTGTTAACTCCACATCGGGTTCCTCCTCCGAGTGGAAACACCGATAATTCCATATCGGGTTCACCATCGAAAATGGCCAATACGTAATTTATTGCGAGTCCTCTTCATCAATCGGTTCCTTATCAAATGTTGGCGGTCCGTCGCAATCGACCAACTCTCCGTTTCAAAATTATTCGGCTCCTCCAATAATGTCTCATCAAAAATTAATCCACTAGGCTCGCTTGCATCGCAACAAAGTCATACGACCCACTTTGCTCCGATAGGGTACTCGACTCAACCATCGTCTTCTTTGTCATCAAAAATGCTGCAGGAGATTCTTCAAAATGGGAAGCTCGAGATCAATCATGGGGTCCTCTTTGTCATCCGATTCTCAGATCAAATATTGGCGGTCCATCATAACCCGACCCAATTTCCATGACACAAAAAGGCTCCTCACCATTAAAATGATTTGGTCCGTTTTGGTCAATTTGGCCAACGCAACCAACTGGCCTATGATCAAAGTAGCAAGATCCGGGTTCGTCAACTAGGGATACACGGCTCAACTCACCTTCTTCGTTGAATTGCTCCGTTGAAAACTCGTCTCGTCTACTTCTTTGAAAATGACCGTAGGGACATTGTCTTCATCGAAAAAAATTGTTGGGAATTCCTTGATGGAGGAAGACCTTAGATCGAATGCCGGTGGTGGGGCCAAGGATTGGTGGTAAGATGGGGACTTGAACCTTCGATTGAAATATTTTTGAATTTAAGCCAATCTTGGATTTTAGGCTTACGTTGTTGTGAACGGATATTTCGATTTTGCCACCAGACGGCGGCGCTACCGCGGAGGCGCCTTGCCACCAACGAAACGCGGCGGTTGATCGGGGCAGCCTTGAAGTCCGAGTGCTCCTCACAAGCACGAAGCCATTCTATGCACGCATTTGGATTACTATCTCCGTGAAATTCCGGTATGCTGCGGAATTGGGCCAAGAAATCAATATTGTTGGCATCGTCTCTGCGTCTTTCTTGCATACGTTGCTCCGGTAAGTCGTTTAGTGCGTCACGGAGTGTCATCAAGAAATCGAGCTCGGAGAAATCCATAACAAGAATCAAGAGATAGTTCTTGACAAGAAATCGGACAGAAAATTTTCCAAGAAATCCGTGAAGAATGAACCAAGAAGATGATCAAAGAATCTGATCTCCACCGTTCAGACTGTAGTTCAAGAAGTTGGCTTACCTTTGTCAAAATTTCGTAATGATCCAACGGTCGAATCCACGGGAAACTTTGTTTTCTTCCGACTGCTCTAATCTCAACGAAAAAAAAATTTCGTTTGAATAAATCGCCCAAGGAGATGACCCTGGGCTCTGATACCACTTATGATACGAATTATCCGGGGAGAGGTGGATTTTGGACAAGATAACAATCTTGGACTAGATGACATTGACATGTAGAAAAAGACTTGATGAAAGTCTTCATCAAGGGGTCATTTTCGGCCGATTTGTGGGGAGGTTGATATCTTGATTTGGATATGGTATCTTCAAGTGTCTTGGACTTTATTTGGTGAATTTGTCATGTAGAAAAAAGACTTGATGAAAGTCTTCATCAAGTAGGAAATTTTCGGCCTATTCAAAGGAGGTGGGGATGAGGAGATTCTTCAATATCTTGTGAAAGATATGAAGACAAGCAAGGGTCCCTTTCAAGCATGCTTTGGCCGATTTTTATTATGGTGGGGAAGAGAAAATATCTTCATGATCTTGGACCAAATATGATGCTGTCGGTTTTGTCATTTCTGGGATCCAATGAGTCCGAATTTGGTCCTATGGTCTTCATAAGATTTGTAGCTCTCTTTCTTAGCTTTCCATGGCCACTTGAATCACCTGAATCGGATTTCGGACGAGAAAGTTATGGGCAAAATACTAAAACTGCTACGAAGTCGTCGTGCGCGCGAGAATTGGTAATTTGTCCTATGTATTTTGCATCAGGATTTTATGTATGCCTGCGACTCACTCAAGCTTGGTTGGATAATCTTCTTTTTTGTATTTGATGATGTTGACCGATTCGTATCATACCCTCTCTCTTTAAATGAAATGAGAGATCTTGTGATGTTGTGCCCGACGGCGATCCATGTCTTTTTTTCCTCATGCTCCGATACCACTTATGATACGAATTATCCGGGGAGAGGTGGATACGTATCGGTCGGAGTATATGTAAGTGTATGATAGCAGAAGGCTTTTACGAATATGGAGTTTTTCGGATGTATTTTGTATGTGAATAATATCGGATATAACAATAAAAAATATCGAACAAGAAGATGATACGAATTACGTACGTAAAGCGTATGAAATACAACGAAAGATTATTATGTCTTGACGATTATCAAAGTGTCACTCGAAAATACAAGGGGTGGCCGAACTTAAATGGATTTCGACCGTGAGGTAGTAGTGTATACGGATTTGGATGTGTTTTATCGAACTAGACCTATAACTCGATAAAAGGTAATCTCTTCCCAAGACCTATTGAGAATTGATCAAGTTAAAATCTCGAGACGCGTCGAAACAATAACTAAAGTTTTGTTGAACTCGTTCAACGTATATTTCAAAGGAAATACAAAGTTTATTACTTTCAAGGTTCAAGATTATGTTACAACTACAACGAGCACTACTATATATAGTAGTTTCCAACCGAAAGAAAATACAACAAAACGAGAAAAGGAAACTTCCTAGCACTAACATTTCGGCCGAAAATCAAAGGTGAGATATCAAGTATCTTGGTGTTATTAGGTGAAAGAGACATGAAGCAAACTTGGTCTTGATGGTGACATGAAGTAGAACAAAATATCATTCCTTTCATGCATCATTTCGGCCGAACTTGTGAGGATGATTTGGTGTAGATTTGATGAAGATATCTTGATGGTGACATGAAGAGCATGCTTGAAGAAAGTCTTCCTCAATCTCTTGATATGGCCGATTTTTGTGGGGAAGGAGATCATGGTGAGTTTTGGTTTTATTAGGTGATGGTGACTTGATGTAAGTCTTAGGTGATGGTGACTTGATGAAAGTCTTTCTCAAGGTGGGGAATATGGCCGATTTTCAAATAAGGTGGGGAAGGAGGTGATCTTCACTTATCTTGTGAAAGATATGAAGACAAAGGGTCCCTTTCAAGCATGTTTAGGTGATGGTGACTTGATGAAGATCCTTTGATGAAAGTCTTCACAAATCTTGTGTCTTTGGCCGTTTGTTATTTCTGGGGTCCAATGGGTCCGAATTTGATCCTATGATCTCATAAGATTTGTAGCTCTCTTTCTTAGCTTTCCATGGCCACTTGAATCACCAGAATCGAATTTCGGACGAGAAAGTTATGGGCAAAATACTAAGCGCTCTGAAGTAGTCGTGCGCGCGAGAATTGGTAATTTGTATTTGATGATGTTGACCGATTCGTATCATATCTTCCGACTGCGCTAATCTGCCAATGTTTATGCGAAAATTCTTTTAACCGTGAAGAACAACCCAAGAAGGTGACTAAATACTTCAACAAAAAAAAATTCGGTGAATATAGTTGATCGCCCAAGGAGATGACCTTGGGCTCGACCACTTATGATACGAATTACGTAAGTAATACGTATAAAATGCAACGGAAGATTAACAAGTATCAAAGTATCACTTGAATTTTACTAAGGGTGGCCGAAATTTGATGGTGTTCGGCCGTGAGGTAGTGTGATGTACGGATTTTGATGTGTTTTATCGAACTAGACCTATAACTCGATAAAAGGTAATCTCTTCCCAAGACCTATTGAGAATTGATCAAGTTAAAATCTCGAGACGCGTCGAAACAATAACTAAAGTTTTGTTGAACTCGTTCAACGTATATTTCAAAGGAAATACAAAGTTTATTACTTTCAAGGTTCAAGATTATGTTACAACTACAACGAGCACTACTATATATAGTAGTTTCCAACCGAAAGAAAATACAACAAAGCGAGAAAAGGAAACTTCCTAGCACTAACATTTCGGCCGAAAATCAAAGGTGAGATATCAAGTATCTTGGTGTTATTAGGTGAAAGAGACATGAAGCAAACTTGGTCTTGATGGTGACATGAAGTAGAACAAAATATCATTCCTTTCATGCATCATTTCGGCCGAACTTGTGAGGATGATTTGGTGTAGATTTGATGAAGATATCTTGATGGTGACATGAAGAGCATGCTTGAAGAAAGTCTTCCTCAATCTCTTGATATGGCCGATTTTTTTTTGTTAAGGAGATCATGGTGAGTTTTGGTTTTATTAGGTGATGGTGACTTGATGTAAGTCTTAGGTGATGGTGACTTGATGAAAGTCTTTCTCAAGGTGGGGAATATGGCCGATTTTCAAATAAGGTGGGGAAGGAGGTGATCTTCACTTATCTTGTGAAAGATATGAAGACAAAGGGTCCCTTTCAAGCATGTTTAGGTGATGGTGACTTGATGAAGATCCTTTGATGAAAGTCTTCACAAATCTTGTGTCTTTGGCCGTTTGTTATTTCTGGGGTCCAATGGGTCCGAATTTGATCCTATGATCTCATAAGATTTGTAGCTCTCTTTCTTAGCTTTCCATGGCCACTTGAATCACCTGAATCGGATTTCGGACGAGAAAGTTATGGGCAAAATACTAAAACTGCTACGAAGTAGTCGTGCGCGCGAGAATTGGTAATTTGTATTTGATGATGTTGACCGATTCGTATCATATCTTCCGACTGCGCTAATCTGCCAATGTTTATGCGAAAATTCTTTTAACCGTGAAGAACAACCCAAGAAGGTGACTAAATACTTCAACAAAAAAAAATTCGGTGAATATAGTTGATCGCCCAAGGAGATGACCTTGGGCTCTGATACCACTTATGATACGAATTACGTAAGTAATACGTATAAAATGCAACGGAAGATTAACAAGTATCAAAGTATCACTTGAATTTTACTAAGGGTGGCCGAAATTTGATGGTGTTCGGCCGTGAGGTAGTGTGATGTACGGATTTTGATGTGTTTTATCGAACTAGACCTATAACTCGATAAAAGGTAATCTCTTCCCAAGACCTATTGAGAATTGATCAAGTTAAAATCTCGAGACGCGTCGAAACAATAACTAAAGTTTTGTTGAACTCGTTCAACGTATATTTCAAAGGAAATACAAAGTTTATTACTTTCAAGGTTCAAGATTATGTTACAACTACAACGAGCACTACTATATATAGTAGTTTCCAACCGAAAGAAAATACAACAAAACGAGAAAAGGAAACTTCCTAGCACTAACATTTCGGCCGAAAATCAAAGGTGAGATATCAAGTATCTTGGTGTTATTAGGTGAAAGAGACATGAAGCAAACTTGGTCTTGATGGTGACATGAAGTAGAACAAAATATCATTCCTTTCATGCATCATTTCGGCCGAACTTGTGAGGATGATTTGGTGTAGATTTGATGAAGATATCTTGATGGTGACATGAAGAGCATGCTTGAAGAAAGTCTTCCTCAATCTCTTGATATGGCCGATTTTTGTGGGGGAAGGAGATCATGGTGAGTTTTGGTTTTATTAGGTGATGGTGACTTGATGTAAGTCTTAGGTGATGGTGACTTGATGAAAGTCTTTCTCAAGGTGGGGAATATGGCCGATTTTCAAATAAGGTGGGGAAGGAGGTGATCTTCACTTATCTTGTGAAAGATATGAAGACAAAGGGTCCCTTTCAAGCATGTTTAGGTGATGGTGACTTGATGAAGATCCTTTGATGAAAGTCTTCACAAATCTTGTGTCTTTGGCCGTTTGTTATTTCTGGGGTCCAATGGGTCCGAATTTGATCCTATGATCTCATAAGATTTGTAGCTCTCTTTCTTAGCTTTCCATGGCCACTTGAATCACTGAATCGGATTTGGACGAGAAAGTTATGGGCAAAATACTAAAACTGCTACGAAGTAGTCGTGCGCGCGAGAATTGGTAATTTGTATTTGATGATGTTGACCGATTCGTATCATATCTTCCGACTGCGCTAATCTGCCAATGTTTATGCGAAAATTCTTTTAACCGTGAAGAACAACCCAAGAAGGTGACTAAATACTTCAACAAAAAAAAATTCGGTGAATATAGTTGATCGCCCAAGGAGATGACCTTGGGCTCTGATACCACTTATGATACGAATTACGTAAGTAATACGTATAAAATGCAACGGAAGATTAACAAGTATCAAAGTATCACTTGAATTTTACTAAGGGTGGCCGAAATTTGATGGTGTTCGGCCGTGAGGTAGTGTGATGTACGGATTTTGATGTGTTTTATCGAACTAGACCTATAACTCGATAAAAGGTAATCTCTTCCCAAGACCTATTGAGAATTGATCAAGTTAAAATCTCGAGACGCGTCGAAACAATAACTAAAGTTTTGTTGAACTCGTTCAACGTATATTTCAAAGGAAATACAAAGTTTATTACTTTCAAGGTTCAAGATTATGTTACAACTACAACGAGCACTACTATATATAGTAGTTTCCAACCGAAAGAAAATACAACAAAACGAGAAAAGGAAACTTCCTAGCACTAACATTTCGGCCGAAAATCAAAGGTGAGATATCAAGTATCTTGGTGTTATTAGGTGAAAGAGACATGAAGCAAACTTGGTCTTGATGGTGACATGAAGTAGAACAAAATATCATTCCTTTCATGCATCATTTCGGCCGAACTTGTGAGGATGATTTGGTGTAGATTTGATGAAGATATCTTGATGGTGACATGAAGAGCATGCTTGAAGAAAGTCTTCCTCAATCTCTTGATATGGCCGATTTTTGTGGGGGAAGGAGATCATGGTGAGTTTTGGTTTTATTAGGTGATGGTGACTTGATGTAAGTCTTAGGTGATGGTGACTTGATGAAAGTCTTTCTCAAGGTGGGGAATATGGCCGATTTTCAAATAAGGTGGGGAAGGAGGTGATCTTCACTTATCTTGTGAAAGATATGAAGACAAAGGGTCCCTTTCAAGCATGTTTAGGTGATGGTGACTTGATGAAGATCCTTTGATGAAAGTCTTCACAAATCTTGTGTCTTTGGCCGTTTGTTATTTCTGGGGTCCAATGGGTCCGAATTTGATCCTATGATCTCATAAGATTTGTAGCTCTCTTTCTTAGCTTTCCATGGCCACTTGAATCACCTGAATCGGATTTCGGACGAGAAAGTTATGGGCAAAATACTAAAACTGCTACGAAGTAGTCGTGCGCGCGAGAATTGGTAATTTGTATTTGATGATGTTGACCGATTCGTATCATACTTATGATACGAATTACGTAAGTAATACGTATAAAATGCAACGGAAGATTAACAAGTATCAAAGTATCACTTGAATTTTACTAAGGGTGGCCGAAATTTGATGGTGTTCGGCCGTGAGGTAGTGTGATGTACGGATTTTGATGTGTTTTATCGAACTAGACCTATAACTCGATAAAAGGTAATCTCTTCCCAAGACCTATTGAGAATTGATCAAGTTAAAATCTCGAGACGCGTCGAAACAATAACTAAAGTTTTGTTGAACTCGTTCAACGTATATTTCAAAGGAAATACAAAGTTTATTACTTTCAAGGTTCAAGATTATGTTACAACTACAACGAGCACTACTATATATAGTAGTTTCCAACCGAAAGAAAATACAACAAAACGAGAAAAGGAAACTTCCTAGCACTAACATTTCTTGAAAATCAAAGGTGAGATATCAAGTATCTTGGTGTTATTAGGTGAAAGAGACATGAAGCAAACTTGGTCTTGATGGTGACATGAAGTAGAACAAAATATCATTCCTTTCATGCATCATTTCGGCCGAACTTGTGAGGATGATTTGGTGTAGATTTGATGAAGATATCTTGATGGTGACATGAAGAGCATGCTTGAAGAAAGTCTTCCTCAATCTCTTGATATGGCCGATTTTTGTGGGGAAGGAGATCATGGTGAGTTTTGGTTTTATTAGGTGATGGTGACTTGATGTAAGTCTTAGGTGATGGTGACTTGATGAAAGTCTTTCTCAAGGTGGGGAATATGGCCGATTTTCAAATAAGGTGGGGAAGGAGGTGATCTTCACTTATCTTGTGAAAGATATGAAGACAAAGGGTCCCTTTCAAGCATGTTTAGGTGATGGTGACTTGATGAAGATCCTTTGATGAAAGTCTTCACAAATCTTGTGTCTTTGGCCGTTTGTTATTTCTGGGGTCCAATGGGTCCAAATTTGATCCTATGATCTCATAAGATTTGTAGCTCTCTTTCTTAGCTTTCCATGGCCACTTGAATCACCTGAATCGGATTTCGGACGAGAAAGTTATGGGCAAAATACTAAAGCTGCTACTGAAGTAGTCGTGCGCGCGAGAATTGGTAATTTGTATTTGATGATGTTGACCGATTCGTATCATACCCTCTCTCTTTAAAGGAATTGTCCTCAATTCCGAACTCCTTCGTCACCAAGATAATTAACTAAAGCCTCTAAGTATTTGATCTCGAAGATGTCCGCATGACGTACATGACCCAAAATCTTGAGACGATAGGTAGTGGGGCCCCTCGAGAATCACCAACAAAATAACTATCATTATTAATAAAATAATAATAATTACTCCGCTGTAATACGAGATATCATGACATGAGTGGATATACGAAATGGGATGCAGTTATCTCCATATCGGGTTCCTCCTCGAGTGGAAACACCGATAATTCCATATCGGGTTCACCATCAAAAATGGCAAATACAGAATTTATTGTGGAGCCCTCTTCATCAACTGGTTCCTCATCAAATGTTGGCGGTCCGTCGCAATCTGACCAACTCTCCGTTTCAAAATTATTCGGCTCCCTGAATAATGGCTCATCACAAAATAGTTTACTAACCTCAATTTGGTAATCATCCAAGACCATAAGTCCATCACCAGAAACTGAGTCGATATGAAATTTAGGCCCAAAATTGTCATTTTCTTCTGACCGATCAACTTTAGTACCAAGCTCAATTTTGTCTTCCACAACTTTAAAAGGTTCCATTTGTGTGAATAATTCCTTCGACCCATCAATTCCGTTTTGGTCAATTTGACCAACACAACTGATTGGTTCATGCTCGTAATAGCAAGTTCCAAGTTCATCGATTAGGGAAACATGGCTCAACTCACTTTCTTCATTGTTTTGCTCCGTTGAAAACTCGGTCTCGTCTACTTCATTAAAAATGACCGTAGGGACATTGTCTTCATCGAAAAAAAATTCTGTTGGGAATTCCTTGATGGAGGAAGACCTTAGATCGAATGCCGGTGGTGGGGCGTCGAAGGATTGGTGGTAAGATGGGGATTTGAACCTTCGATTGAATTTTTTTTTGAATTTAAGCCAATCTTGGATTTTAGGCTTACGTTGTTGTGAACGGGTATTTGATTTTGCCACCAAACGGCGGCGCTACCGCGGAGTCGCCTTGCCACCAACGAAACGCGGCGGTTGATTGGGGCAGCCTTGAAGTCCGAGTGCTCCTCACAAGCACGAAGCCAATCTATGCACGCATTTGGATTACTATCTCCGTGAAATTCCGGTATGCTGCGGAATTGGGCCAAGAAATCAATATTGTTGGCATCGTCTCTGCGTCTTTCTTGCATACGTTGCTCCGGTAAGCCGTTTAGTGCATCACGGAGTGTCATCAAGAAATCGAGCTCGGAGAAATCCATAACAAGAATCAAGAGATAGTTCTTGACAAGAAATCGGACAGAAAATTTTCCAAGAAATCCGTGAAGAATGAACCACGAAGATGATCAAAGAATCTGATCTCCACCGTTCAGACTGTAGTTCAAGAAGTTGGCTTACCTTTGTCAAAATTTCGTAATGATCCAACGGTCGAATCCACGGGAAACTTTGTTTTCTTCCGACTGCTTTAATCTCAAAAAAAAAAAAAAATCGTTGAATAACTCGCCCAAGGAGATGACCTTGGGCTCCGATACCACTTATGACGGTAAGCCGTTTAGTGCGCCACGGAGTTTCATCAAGAAATCGAGCTCGGAGAAATCCATAACAAGAATCAAGAGATAGTTCTTGATAAGAAATCGGACAGAAAATTTGCCAAGAAATCCGTGAAGAATGAGCCAAGAAGATGATCAAAGAATTTGATCTCCACCGTTCAGACTGTAGTTCAATGAGTTGGCTTACCTTTGTCAAAATTTCGTGATGATCCAACGGTCGAATCCACGGGAAACTTTGTTTTCTTCCGACTGCGCTAATCTGCCAATGTTATGCGAAAATTCTTCTAACCGTGAAGAACAACCCAAGAAGGTTTCAACAAAAAAAAAAATTCGGTGAATATAGTTGATCGCCCAAGGAGATGACCTTGGGCTCCGATACCACTTATGATACGAATTATCCGGGGAGAGGTGGATACGTATCGGTCGGAGTATATGTAAGTGTATGATAGCGGAAGGCTTTTACGAATATGGAGTTTTCGGATGTATTTTGTATGTGAATAATATCGGATATAACAATAAAAAATATCGAACAAGAAGATGATACGAATTACGTACGTAATGCGTATGAAATATAACGGAAGATTATTATGTCTTGACGATTATCAAAGTGTCACTCGAAAATACAAGGGGTGACCGAACTTAAATGGATTTCGGCCGTGAGGTAGTAGTGTATACGGATTTGGATGTGTTTTATCGAACTAGACCTATAACTCGATAAAAGTAATCTCTTCCCAAGACCTATTGAGAATTGATCAAGTTAAAATCTCGAGACGCGTCGAAATAATAACCAAAGTTTTGTTGAACTCATTCAACGTATATTTCAAGAGAAATACAATGTTTATAACTTTCAAGGTTCAAGATTTTTGTTACAACTACAACGAGCACTACTATATATAGTAGTTTCCAACCGAAAGAAAATACAACAAAACGAGAAAAGGAAACTTCCTAGCACTAACATTTCGGCCGAAAATCAAAGGTGAGATATCAAGTATCTTGGTGTTATTAGGTGAAAGAGACATGAAGCAAACTTGGTCTTGATGGTGACATGAAGTAGAACAAAATATCATTCCTTTCATGCATCATTTCGGCCGAACTTGTGAGGATGATTTGGTGTAGATTTGATGAAGATATCTTGATGGTGACATGAAGAGCATGCTTGAAGAAAGTCTTCCTCAATCTCTTGATATGGCCGATTTTTGTGGGGGAAGGAGATCATGGTGAGTTTTGGTTTTATTAGGTGATGGTGACTTGATGTAAGTCTTAGGTGATGGTGACTTGATGAAAGTCTTTCTCAAGGTGGGGAATATGGCCGATTTTCAAATAAGGTGGGGATGGAGGTGATCTTCACTTATCTTGTGAAAGATATGAAGACAAAGGGTCCCTTTCAAGCATGTTTAGGTGATGGTGACTTGATGAAGATCCTTTGATGAAAGTCTTCACAAATCTTGTGTCTTTGGCCGTTTGTTATTTCTGGGGTCCAATGGGTCCGAATTTGATCCTATGATCTCATAAGATTTGTAGCTCTCTTTCTTAGCTTTCCATGGCCACTTGAATCACCAGAATCGAATTTCGGACGAGAAAGTTATGGGCAAAATACTAAAGCGCTCTGAAGTAGTCGTGCGCGCGAGAATTGGTAATTTGTATTTGATGATGTTGACCGATTCGTATCATACCCTCTCTCTTTAAAGGGAATTGTCCTCAATTCCGAACTCCCTTCGTCACCAAGATAATTAACTAAAGCCTCTAAGTATTTGATCTCGAAGATGTCCGCAGTACGTACATGACCCAAAATCTTGAGACGATAGGTAGTGGGGCCCCCTCGAGAATCACCAACAAAATAACTATCATTATTAATAAAATAATAATAATTATTCTGCGAGGTAATACCGATATCATGATATGAATCATCATATAACCGGTCATCTGAAATGGGAAGCACGACAGTAATAATAGGTCGCTCTTCAGCGGATGCCACTTCAAGCCCTGGGAAAAACACTTCGTCGTCTACTTTCATATCAAAATCTTGGTAAGGCTCAAGATATAGATGTTCCGGAATTATAACATCTTCTTGCTCCGTATCAAGAACCGAAAACACCTCATTGGAGTTTGGACAAAAATCTTCAAAACAACTTACAGCAAGACATGGATCGCCGTCGGGAGCGGTCCGGTTATGATACGAATTATCCGGGGAGAGGTGGATACGTATCGGTCGGAGTATATGTAAGTGTATGATAGCGGAAGGCTTTTACGAATATGGAGTTTTTCGGATGTATTTTGTATGTGAATAATATCGGATATAACAATAAAAAATATCGAACAAGAAGATGATACGAATTACGTACGTAATGCGTATGAAATACAACGGAAGATTATTATGTCTTGACGATTATCAAAGTGTCACTCGAAAATACAAGGGATGGCCGAACTTAAATGGATTTCGGCCGTGAGGTAGTAGTGTATACGGATTTGGATGTGTTTTATCGAACTAGACCTATAACTCGATAAAAGTAATCTCTTCCCAAGACCTATTGAGAATTGATCAAGTTAAAATCTCGAGACGCGTCGAAATAATAACTAAAGTTTTGTTGAACTCGTTCAACGTATATTTCAAGAGAAATACAATGTTTATAACTTTCAAGATTCAAGATTATGTTACAACTACAACGAGCACTACTATATATAGTAGTTTCCAACCGAAAGAAAATACAACAAAACGAGAAAAGGAAACTTCCTAGCACTAACATTTCGGCCGAAAATCAAAGGTGAGATATCAAGTATCTTGGTGTTATTAGGTGAAAGAGACATGAATCAATCTTGGTCTTGATGGTGACATGATGAAGCAATCTTGGTCTTTGATGGTGACATGAAGTAGAACAAAATATCATTCCTCCATGTATCAATTCGCCGATCACACTTAGGAGGATTTGGTGTAGATTGTGATATCCTCCTCCTTGGAATTACATGGGTGATAATGAAATGAGGGATAATGACATGAAGAAGAAAGTCTTCACTCCATCTTCATTTTCGGCCGTTTGTGTACATGGTGGGGAAGGAGAAGATAACTTCATTATCTTGTCAAGATATGAAGTCAAGATATGTCCCTTTCAAGCATGATATGGCCGATCTTGTGAGGGAAGGAAAATATGATGAACCTTGTTTTATTAGGTGATGGTGACTTGATGGAAGATGACATGAAGAAGACATTTGATGAAAGTCTTCATCAAATCTCAAGCTTGGATCGTTTTTTAGTGAGGTGGGGAAGGAAAGAATATCTTCATTATCTTGGACCAAATATGATGCTGTCGGTTTTGTCATTTCCGAGATACAATGGGTCCGAATTTGGTCCTATGGTCTTCATAAGATTTGTAGCTCTCTTTCTTAGCTTTCCATGGCCACTTGAATCACCTGAATCGGATTTCGGACGAGAAAGTTATGGGCAAAATACTAAAATGCTACGAAGTCGTAAATGCGCGCGAGAATTGGTAATTTGTATTTGATGATGTTGACCGATTCGTATCAGACCCTCTCTCTTTAAAGGGAATTGTCCTCAATTCCGAACTCCCTTCGTCACCAAGATAATTAACTAACGCCTCTAAGTATTTGATCTCGAAGATATCCATGACGTACATGACCCAAAATCTTGAGACGATAGGTAGTGGGGCCCCCTCGAGAATCACCAACAAAATAACTATCATTATTAATAAAATAATAATAATTACTCCGCAGTAATACTGAGATATCATGACATGAGTGGATATCCGAAATGGGACGCTGCAGTTATCTCCACATCGGGTTCCTCCTCCGAGTGGAAACACCGATAATTCCATATCGGGTTCACCATCAAAAATGGCAAATACAGAATTTATTGTGGAGCCCTCTTCATCAATCGGTTCCTCATCAAATGTTGGCGGTCCGTCGTAATCGACCAACTCTCCATTTCAAAATTATTCGGCTCCTGAATAATGGCTCATCACAAAATAGTTTACTAACCTCAATATGGTAATCATCCAAGACCATAAGTACATCACGTAAACCGAGTCGATATGAAATTTAGGCCCAAAATTGTCATTTTCTTCTGACCGATCAACTTTAGTACCAAGCTCAATTTTGTCTTCCACAACTTTAAAAGGTTCCATTTGTGTGAATAATTCCTTCGACCCATCAATTCCGTTTTGGTCAATTTGACCAACACAACTGATTGGTTCATGCTCGTAATAGCAAGTTCCAAGTTCATCGATTAGGGAAACATGGCTCAACTCACTTTCTTCATTGTTTTGCTCCGTTGAAAACTCTGTCTCGTCTACTTCATTAAAAATGACCGTAGGGACATTGTCTTCATCGAAAAAAAATTCTGTTGGGAATTCCTTGATGGAGGAAGACCTTAGATCGAATGCCGGTGGTGGGGCGTCGAAGGATTGGTGGTAAGATGGGGACTTGAACCTTCGATTGAAATATTTTTTGAATTTAAGCCAATCTTGGATTTTAGGCTTACGTTGTTGTGAACGGATTTGGCTTTTGCCACCAGACGGCGGCGCTACCGCGGAGGCGCCTTGCCACCAACGAAACGCGGCGGTTGATCGGGGCAGCCTTGAAGTCCGAGTGCTCCTCACAAGCACGAAGCCATTCTATGCACGCATTTGGATTACTATCTCCGTGAAATTAGGTATCTTTGCGGAATTGGGCCAAGAAATCAATATTGTTGGCATCGTCTCTGCGTCTTTCTTGCATACGTTGCTCCGGTAAGTCGTTTAGTGCGTCACGGAGTGTCATCAAGAAATCGAGCTCGGAGAAATCCATAACAAGAATCAAGAGATAGTTCTTGACAAGAAATCGGACAAAAAATTTTCCAAGAAATCCGTGAAGAATGAACCAAGAAGATGATCAAAGAATCTGATCTCCACCGTTCAGACTGTAGTTCAAGAAGTTGGCTTACCTTTGTCAAAATTTCCTAATGATCCAACGGTCGAATCCACGGGAAACTTTGTTTTCTTCCGACTGCTCTAATCTCAACGAAAAAAAAATTTCGTTTGAATAAATCGCCCAAGGAGATGACCCTGGGCTCCGATACCACTTATGATACGAATTATCCGGGGAGAGGTGGATACGTATCGGTCGGAGTATATGTAAGTGTATGATAGCGGAAGGCTTTTACGAATATGGAGTTTTTCGGATGTATTTTGTATGTGAATAATATCGGATATAACAATAAAAAATATCGAACAAGAAGATGATACGAATTACGTACGTAATGCGTATGAAATACAACGGAAGATTATTATGTCTTGACGATTATCAAAGTGTCACTCGAAAATACAAGGGATGGCCGAACTTAAATGGATTTCGGCCGTGAGGTAGTAGTGTATACGGATTTGGATGTGTTTTATCGAACTAGACCTATAACTCGATAAAAGTAATCTCTTCCCAAGACCTATTGAGAATTGATCAAGTTAAAATCTCGAGACGCGTCGAAATAATAACTAAAGTTTTGTTGAACTCGTTCAACGTATATTTCAAGAGAAATACAATGTTTATAACTTTCAAGATTCAAGATTATGTTACAACTACAACGAGCACTACTATATATAGTAGTTTCCAACCGAAAGAAAATACAACAAAACGAGAAAAGGAAACTTCCTAGCACTAACATTTCGGCCGAAAATCAAAGGTGAGATATCAAGTATCTTGGTGTTATTAGGTGAAAGAGACATGAATCAATCTTGGTCTTGATGGTGACATGATGAAGCAATCTTGGTCTTTGATGGTGACATGAAGTAGAACAAAATATCATTCCTCCATGTATCAATTCGGCCGATCACACTTAGGAGGATTTGGTGTAGATTGTGATATCCTCCTCCTTGGAATTACATGGGTGATAATGAAATGAGGGATAATGACATGAAGAAGAAAGTCTTCACTCCATCTTCATTTTCGGCCGTTTGTGTACATGGTGGGGAAGGAGAAGATAACTTCATTATCTTGTCAAGATATGAAGTCAAGATATGTCCCTTTCAAGCATGATATGGCCGATCTTGTGAGGAAGGAAAATATGATGAACCTTGTTTTATTAGGTGATGGTGACTTGATGGAAGATGACATGAAGAAGACATTTGATGAAAGTCTTCATCAAATCTCAAGCTTGGATCGTTTTTAGTGAGGTGGGGAAGGAAAGAATATCTTCATTATCTTGGACCAAATATGATGCTGTCGGTTTTGTCATTTCCGAGATACAATGGGTCCGAATTTGGTCCTATGGTCTTCATAAGATTTGTAGCTCTCTTTCTTAGCTTTCCATGGCCACTTGAATCACCTGAATCGGATTTGGACGAGAAAGTTATGGGCAAAATACTAAAAGCGCTACGAAGTCGTAAATGCGCGAGAATTGGTAATTTGTATTTGATGATGTTGACCGATTCGTATCATACCCTCTCTCTTTAAAGGGAATTGTCCTCAATTCGAACTCCCTTCGTCACCAAGATAATTAACTAACGCCTCTAAGTATTTGATCTCGAAGATATCCATGATGCATACATGACCCAAAATCTTGAGACGATAGGTAGTGGGGCCCCTCGAGAATCACCAACAAAATAACTATCATTATTAATAAAATAATAATAATTACTCCGCTGAGTAATACTGAGATATCATGACATGAGTGGATATACGAAATGGGGCCTGAGTTATCTCCACATCGGGTTCCTCCTCGAGTGGAAACACCGATAATTCCATTTCGGGTTCTCCATGAAATATGGCAAATAGAGAATTTATTGTGGAGCCCTCTTCATAAACTGGTTCATGATAAAATGTTGGAGGTCCGTCATAATCGACCAACTCTCCGTTTCAAAATTATTCGGCTCACGAATAATGGCTCATCACAAAATAGTTTACTAACCTCAATTTGGTAATCATCCAAGACCATAAGTCCATCACGAAGCGAGTCGATATGAAATTTAGGCCCAAAATTGTCATTTTCTTGACCGATCAACTTTAGTACCAAGCTCAATTTTGTCTTCCACAACTTTAAAAGGTTCCATTTGTGTGAATAATTCCTTCGACCCATCAATTCCGTTTTGGTCAATTTGACCAACACAATCGATTAGTTCATGCTCGTAATAGCAAGTTCCAAGTTCATCGATTAGGGAAACATGGCTCAACTCACTTTCTTCATTGTTTTGCTCCGTTGAAAACTCTGTCTCGTCTACTTCATTAAAAATGACCGTAGGGACATTGTCTTCATCGAAAAAAATTCTGTTGGGAATTCCTTGATGGAGGAAGACCTTAGATCGAATGCCGGTGGTGGGCGTCGAAGGATTGGTGGTAAGATGGGGACTTGAACCTTCGATTGAAATATTTTTGAATTTAAGCCAATCTTGGATTTTAGGCTTACGTTGTTGTGAGCAGGGCTGTTTGATTTTGCCACAGACAGGCGCGCTACCGCGGAGGCGCCTTGCCACCAACGAAACGCGGCGGTTGATCGGGGCAGCCTTGAAGTCAGTGCTCCTCACAAGCACGAAGCCATTCTATGCACGCATTTGGATTACTATCTCGTGAAATTAGGTATCTTTGCGGAATTGGGCCAAGAAATCAATATTGTTGGCATCGTCTCTGCGTCTTTCTTGCATACGTTGCTCCGGTAAGTCGTTTAGTGCGTCACGGAGTGTCATCAAGAAATCGAGCTCGGAGAAATCCATAACAAGAATCAAGAGATAGTTCTTGACAAGAAATCGGACAGAAAATTTTCCAAGAAATCCGTGAAGAATGAACCAAGAAGATGATCAAAGAATCTGATCTCCACCGTTCAGACTGTAGTTCAAGAAGTTGGCTTACCTTTGTCAAAATTTCGTAATGATCCAACGGTCGAATCCACAGGAAACTTTGTTTTCTTCCGACTGCTCTAATCTCAACGAAAAAAAAATTTCGTTTGAATAAATCGCCCAAGGAGATGACCCTGGGCTCCGATACCACTTATGATACGAATTATCCGGGGAGAGGTGGATACGTATCGGTTGGAGTATATGTAAGTGTATGATAGCGGAAGGCTTTTACGAATATGGAGTTTTTCGGATGTATTTTGTATGTGAATAATATCGGATATAACAATAAAAAATATCGAACAAGAAGATGATACGAATTACGTACGTAATGCGTATGAAATACAACGGAAGATTATTATGTCTTGACGATTATCAAAGTGTCACTCGAAAATACAAGGGATGGCCGAACTTAAATGGATTTCGTAGTGAGGTAGTAGTGTATACGGATTTGGATGTGTTTTATCGAACTAGACCTATAACTCGATAAAAGTAATCTCTTCCCAAGACCTATTGAGAATTGATCAAGTTAAAATCTCGAGACGCGTCGAAATAATAACTAAAGTTTTGTTGAACTCGTTCAACGTATATTTCAAGAGAAATACAATGTTTATAACTTTCAAGATTCAAGATTATGTTACAACTACAACGAGCACTACTATATATAGTAGTTTCCAACCGAAAGAAAATACAACAAAACGAGAAAAGGAAACTTCCTAGCACTAACATTTCGGCGAAAATCAAAGGTGAGATATCAAGTATCTTGGTGTTATTAGGTGAAAGAGACATGAATCAATCTTGGTCTTGATGGTGACATGATGAAGCAATCTTGGTCTTTGATGGTGACATGAAGTAGAACAAAATATCATTCCTCCATGTATCAATTCGGCCGATCACACTTAGGAGGATTTGGTGTAGATTGTGATATCCTCCTCCTTGGAATTACATGGGTGATAATGAAATGAGGGATAATGACATGAAGAAGAAAGTCTTCACTCCATCTTCATTTTCGGCCGTTTGTGTACATGGTGGGGAAGGAGAAGATAACTTCATTATCTTGTCAAGATATGAAGTCAAGATATGTCCCTTTCAAGCATGATATGGCCGATCTTGTGAGGGAAGGAAAATATGATGAACCTTGTTTTATTAGGTGATGGTGACTTGATGGAAGATGACATGAAGAAGACATTTGATGAAAGTCTTCATCAAATCTCAAGCTTGGATCGTTTTTTAGTGAGGTGGGGAAGGAAAGAATATCTTCATTATCTTGGACCAAATATGATGCTGTCGGTTTTGTCATTTCCGAGATACAATGGGTCCGAATTTGATCCTATGGTCTTCATAAGATTTGTAGCTCTCTTTCTTAGCTTTCCATGGCCACTTGAATCACCTGAATCTGATTTCGGACGAGAAAGTTATGGGCAAAATACTAAAACTGCTACGAAGTCGTCGTGCGCGCGAGAATTGGTAATTTGTATTTGATGATGTTGACCGATTCGTATCAGCTCTTTTCAGCGACTGAGTAGGTCGTCCGAATTCAAAATAGAAATCCGCTCGAGAAGACGATCTCCTGTTCCATAAAGTGATGAGTCACTCGTAGTCCATTCAAGCGATCGCTAGTGGAACCATCTCACCCCACGTATTTAACATCAGAGCGAGGTAGGGGCAATTGTTGTGCGTCGATTAATACGCCTCGGAAGAGGCGATTGCCTCAACCGCGATAGGCTGCCAAGAAGCATCAACAGCCCGCCAACGGGCACAAAAGCCGGTCGACCCAAGTCAAATAAACCAAGGTAGTCTTACCAAACGAAGATGTCAGGTCGAGATCAAGTACCGAGCAATCGACGTCCAAGGGGATCGTCTTTAGGTACCTAGCGATCGTCTCTAGTGCCCGACCAAGGACGACCGTCTTATGCCACATGTAAAGCCGACCTCCGTTAAGTCTACGAAGACTGAATCTCGGGAAGAAGGCCCACGTGCAGACCCGCAAACGGGAGATAAAGGCAAGAAGATTATGCTTAAACCGATGGCACCCCAAGCCATTCGATCGATGGGTTCTAATCAAATGGAGAAACCAAAGCTTACCATGTTTGCTAGCGAGAGAGAGGTGAGACACGCTATTGACGATGGCGAGCGTGTGTATTTATTGATGATTAAAGAAACACGAGATGTTGACGCATTTGTGCAAGGCAAGAGAGATGTCGATACCTTGCTACAAGAATTTGCGGATGTCTTCCCGGAAGACTTACCGCTGGGTTTACCACCCTTACGTGGGATTGAACACCAAGTAGACCTTGTACCGGGTGCATCACTCCCTAACAAGGCCGCCTATCGATGTAACCCCGAGGAGACAAAGGAGTTGCAAAAACAAATCGAGGAGCTAATGAACCGCGGGTACGTTCGAGAAAGTTTGAGCCCTTGTGCGGTTCCGGTTTTACTTGTTCCAAAGAAGGATGGGTCATGGCGGATGTGTATAGATAGTAGAGCCGTGAACAACATAACCATCAAATATCGGTTCCCAATTCCTAGACTTGATGATATGTTGGACGAGTTGCATGGTTCGGTGATTTTTTCGAAGGTTGATTTGAGAAGCGGCTATCATCAAATTCGCATGCGGGAAGGAGACGAATGGAAAACGGCTTTCAAGACAAAACATGGATTATATGAATGGCTCGTCATGCCATTTGGCCTTACAAATGCGCCAAGTACTTTCATGCGATTAATGAATGAGGTACTTAAGCCGTTTTTGGGAAAATTTGTCGTCGTATACTTGGACGACATCTTAATTCTGATCGATCATTGCAAGAGCATACCGGGCACTTGAGGAAAGTCTTCGAGATCCTTAGGGATCAAAAACTTTATGGGAAAAAGGAGAAGTGTTCGTTTCTAGTCGAGAGTGTAGCCTTTCTTGGCTACATCGTTTCTAAAGGAGTGTCGGTTGATCAAACCAAGATCGAGGCGATTAAATCTTGGCCTACGCCCTAAACCATCACGGAAGTCCGATCCTTTCACGGACTTGCTTCATTTTATCGGAGGTTCATACGAGACTTTAGTACCATTTCTAGCCCGATAACGGAATGCTTAAAAAAAGGACCGTTTGTGTGGGCAGAGTGCCCAAGGGGCGTTTGAAAAATTGAAGGCGAAAATGTGTGAAGCACCTATCTTGGCTTTACCCGACTTTTCACAACCTTTCGAGGTAGAATGTGACGCAAGTGGAGTAGGTATTGGGGCGGTCCTCGTCCAAGGGAGGCGACCAATTGCATACTTTTCGGAGAAATTGGGTGGGGCTCGACTCAACTATTGTACTTATGACAAGGAGTTCTATGCCATTGTGAGAGCTCTTGATCATTGGATCCATTACCTTCGGCCGAAACATTTCATCCTACATTCGGATCATGAGTCCTTGAAATATATTAACGGCCAACTAAAGTTGAGTCCGAGACATGCTAAATGGGTGGAATTCTTGCAATCATTCCACTTTTCATCGAAGTACAAAGATGGCAAGAGCAACGTTGTGGCGGATGCTTTGTCTAGACGGTATGCCTTGCTTTCTACTCTTGACATTCGGTTGCTTGGGTTCGAAGCATTGAAGGAGTATTATGATGGGGATGTGGATTTTGGTGAGGTTTTCATTCGGTGTAAATCTGGAGAGTTTACGTTGCAAGAAGGATTCCTTTTCAAAGGGAATCGCCTATGTTTACCTAAACACCCGATTCGGGAATTATTAGTTCGGGAAGCTCACGGTGGAGGCTTGGCCGGTCATTTTGGTTCGGCCAAAACGTTGGAGGTCCTTAAAGAGCATTTTCATTGTCCGAAGATGCAAGTGAATGTACACGACATAATTAATAAGTGTGTGACATGCCATATTGCTAAAAGTTCATTCAAACCGGGAGTATACATGCCTTTGCCGATTCCGGAAAGACCGTGGGAAGATGTCTCAATGGATTTTATTGTTGCTTTGCCTCGTACTCAACGAGGGAGAGATGCTATTATGGTTGTCGTAGACCGATTTTCGAATATGGCTCACTTTGTGGCTTGCCACAAGACGGACGACGCGAGTAACGTCGTCGATTTGTATTTCCGAGAAATCATACGATTGCATGGAGTTCCAAAAACGATTGTTTCAGATCGGGACTCAAAATTCCTTAGTTATTTTTGGAACACCTTGTGGAGAAAGGTAGGAACCAAACTACTATTTAGCACGTCATGATACGAGATCGACATGGCCAACCGAAGAAAGACGATGTATACGACCATGCAACCATGCATACGGCCATGCACACACATGCACCTACACGACATGTAATTACTTCTTTGGACGAGACGACTAACACGAGACTTGAAGTAACCTTGAACATATTTTACGTATGCATGAAGAAATTACGAACCATGCACTCACCCACCTTCTTCATGCATTGAAACCGATGGTTCCCCTCCCTTGAATAAGTCACCTACATGGCAATAAGGTCGTCAAAGCATGATAATAATAATCATCAAGAATCAAACCAAAGTCTTCTAACATGATTAGTTATTTTAATTTATTTCTTGTCTTTGGTGAAGATTTGCTCAAGATTGACTAGTCATGATCCGAAATTTACTAGTCGGAGAGAAAAAGACGAAAAAATGGACAAAATTACCAATTCCCGCGCATATGACTACTTCGTAGCAGTTTTGGTATTTTAATCATAACTCTCTCATACGAAGTCCGATTTAGGTGATTCAAGCGGCCATGGAAAGATTTAAGAAAGATCTATAAATCATGTGAAACGGTACAAGGTCCAATTATGCTTCTATCAAGACACACGAACCGTTCAAATGTGCAGTGATTTTTATGGCCGAAAATTGACAAAGATTTGTGAAGATTTGGTGAAGGCTTGAAGGAAGAAGATGCCAAGAAGTCTCTTTCATGATCAAGTCATTGTCAAGCCTTACAATATATCACATGAGGAGGATCTTGTCCACTCCTTGTTGGAAGCCCCACGGCCAATTTGTACAAGGAAAGAGCCAAAATGTTGTGATTTCTTGTCAAAGTCTTTGTAGATAGTTTAATAAGTGCTTGTATTTTAGCTAGATTTTGTGTGATTTTCTTTGGCCTTGTTAGGAGTCATTATGGCTATATAATAGTCTCACCCTCAATCCTTTGGAATTATCTTGAAAGTTACAACATTGTATTTCTCTTGAAATATACGTTGAACGAGTTCAACAAAACCTTGGTTATTATTTCGACGCGTCTCGAATTTTAACTTGATCAATTCTCAATAGGTCTTGAGGAGAGATTATCTTTATCGAGTTATAGGCCTAATTCGATAAAACACATTCAAACCCATACACTATCCTACCTCACGGCCGAAACCCATAGAATTTCGGCCACCACCTTTTATTTTCATTGTTACTTTGATACTTGTAAAAACCGTGATTATCTTCCGTTGTATTTTATACGTTTTACGTACACTTATATACGTAATTCGTATCATAAGTGGTATCGGAGCCCAAGGTCATCTCCTTGGGCGATTTATTCAACGAAATTTTTTTGTTGAGATTAGCGCAGTCGGAAGAAAACAAAGTTTCCCGTGGATTCGACCATTGGATCGTCACGAAATTTTGACAAACGTAAGCCAACTCATTGAACTACAGTCTGAACGGTGGAGATCAGATTTTTTGATCATCTTCTTGGTTCATTCTTCACGGATTTCGTGGCAAATTTTCTGTCCGGTTTCTTTTTTTTTTTTGGGAAAAGTCAATTGCATAAATAAAATAAGAGTGGCCAAGAAAGGCTGGCCAATACCCGACAACCATATAGAATGGTGCACCAAACAACGTAAAGAGCAAAAGTAGGAAACAAAGCCTACGAACAAATGGCTACCAAAGCTACAAAG
This sequence comes from Orobanche coerulescens, assembly GCA_033398695.1. Taxonomy (NCBI): domain Eukaryota; kingdom Viridiplantae; phylum Streptophyta; class Magnoliopsida; order Lamiales; family Orobanchaceae; genus Orobanche; species Orobanche coerulescens. Next base: position 70,695,315 of record CM065805.1, on the reverse strand, counting down.
CCTAGAAAGATACAAACAAAAGAGGAACTACCAAGCTATCCTCCAAATACGACGAAGAGCCACAGTAGATAGAGAACGAGCGGGCCATCTAGAAGAGATAATATCACGAACAAGACCTATCCCCTGGAAAGTAACCGAGTGAGGATCTCGCGGCTCTGCCAAACCTCCTCTCGTTCCTCTCTGCCAAATCAAATAGACCAACGCGGCAAGAAGAATACGGTAAGCCACGTTGACCACGTGCTTACCTCTCCACCTCCTAGCGACCCACAATACCCCGAGCTCCACACAGTGGGGCCAACAGCGACGGCCCTCCTAGCAATAGAAATACACCTCCTAGAATAAGGGCCTTTGAAAGAATAGGTGGGAGTGCGTCTCTACCGCCATACCACAAAGGACACAAATCCCATCAATATCTTTGAAGCCAAGGCTTATCCATAGTCGATAACCGCTCTGAATAGCCAACCGAGAGGATGAAAGAGTGTCTCGGGATCTTTCCCGGTCCGTGCAAGAGCGGAGCCCAAGGAACAGGGGCGAATAACCTCGAGGAACCGAAGAGCGAAGAGGATGAAAAATCCCGAACTAAGCGGTCTCCATAAACGCGATCCTGACCCCCATGAATATGTGGCAAAGCGAAGAAATCTGCAAAAGCTCGGGCCTATCCACCACCGGCCACTCCCAAGAACCCTCAACAATAACCGAATCAAGCCTAGCACCCACGTCGATGCCGGACCACGGAGGAGCTCTAGGAACGAATGCCTAATCACACCCATAGAATGCCGGGGTCCGACCACAAGAAGAAGGATGAGCCATCTCGATGGAATCTTGAAATGCTCCCATAACAAGGGGACTTGATTTGAAGCCGACGCCAATACCAAGTCAAGTGGAGAAACACTAAGGTCCCGAAGGAACAACTGCTGCAACCTAAAAGTCCGAACCCAGTGCTTAAGAGACGGAGCGATTAGAGCCGTGATAAGAGCCCGAGATATGACGAGCCATCGGCGCCGATTGGTCTGGAGCCTCAACGGAATGATGCCACGGCCCCACAATCCACATCCAAGCAAACCTTAGCCCGAGCCACCTTGGCGAGGCCGAATCATGAGAACCTCGCGGAGGAACCGCGATCGTTTCTCAATCAAAGAGAACGCCCTTAGGCAAAATAAAACTACCGGCCAATAAATATGTAAAGAAGATAAGACAGGCGAATAAGTGCTGGCACCGACTGCCATGGAAAGAGCAAGTACTAGCCCATGAACTCGACGACCATCAATCGAATCAATCAAAGGGAACACATAGCAATTGTCGGCTTTGAAGTAATCAAGGAACTCCCAAATACCTCACGGGAAGTGACCTATTTGAAACCCTAACAAGCTGGAGGCTGGGCCCCCTGCACCCGAGCAATAGGCGATAGAAAGATATTACTCTTACTCGGGTTGGCCCGTAGTCGAGAAAAGGGAAGCAAAGATCTCTATACTTTTCTTAAGAACAAGCGGAGACAACATCGGGATTACGAGAAAGGAGGAGGTCATCGGCAAAAGCAAGCATGAAGGTGCGTGTAGCCAAACACTTCGGTGGAATCGAACCCCGAGTCGAGCGATCTCATGGGCGATAATACCATGGAGGACCTCCATAACAATAACAAGCAGATACGGAGAGATAGGGTCACCTGCCTCGGCCCCTACGGCCCCTAAAGATACCCTCGGCATCTCCATTCAAGGAGATCGAGTAAGCCGGAGTGGTGATACACTCCACGACCCAAGCAATAAACGTCTGGTGGAACCCCATACATTGCGAGCAATCAAAACAAAATCCCATTCAACGGTGTCGTAAGCTTTCATAAGATCAACCTTAAAGACACACCAGGCTAAGCATCCTCTTTGCCCATAACCATGAAGAAGCTCTGGGTGAGAAGGATATTATCACTAATCCTTCTCCCGGGAATAAAACTGTCATTTGGATCAATCAAGGAATCAAGGCTATCACGCATACGATGGACCATAATCTTAGAAATAGCCTTATATAAAAGGTTACAACAAGAAATCGGTCTAAAGTCGGACATGCTCCTCGGCAAAGCAACTTTAGGAACAAGAGATATAAGGGTAGTATTGATGCGCAGCGAATTGACCCGAGGAGAAAAAATGTTTAATAGCAAAAGTAATCTCACCCCCAACAATCGGCCGGGCTCGTCGATAAAAGCGGCATTAAACCCATCGGGGCACGGGCGAATTCATATCGAACCCAAAGAAAGCGAGCGAACCTCCTCATGAAACCGGTCGATCATATGTAACGCAACATCGGGAGGAAGAGAAGAAGAGACAAAGGGTCTCACACGATTATGCGATATAGGTGAACCCGATCCGAAGAACCCGGTAACCTCTCATAGAACCCAACTACCTCATCCCGAATGAGAACAGGATCGAACACCTCAATGCCGGCCTCGAAACCCGGCTAAAAATCCGCGAGCAGGCCCTCCTTGAGGCAACCCTCGGAAGAAGAAAGCGAACACTGGTCCCCATCCTTGAGCCACGCTAAGCTTGGCCGTTACTGAGCGAGGTGCTCTGGGAAAGCAATGGAAGAGAGAACCCACCGCAACACCCTTCTAGCGTAAGCGAGTCGACAAAGGAAACTCTCTAAGGATAGGTAAGGCTGCGAAAGGAAAGCCGATCTTGAAGCCACATTAATAGCCAAGTCCCCTTTCCTCTTCCTCATAGCGCGAAAAACAAGCTTAAGGGCATCTAGCTTAATGAGATCGCATAGAAGGGGGCTCCTACAATAAGATGATGCCAAATACCAAAGACAACAGCGGGAAGTCATCGAATGCGCGAAAGTTATCAAACACAGAACATCTTACCCCTACGACGGACAAGCTACCAATACCAAAGATAAGCGGACTATGATCGGAGGTCGAGGCAAATCGCAAGTATAGGAGTAGTCGAGAATGAGAAATAAACCCTGCGGATTACCCAGGACTCTATCTAACCGCTTCCACAAGGATCTAGGAGAAGGGCTCTTATTATGCCACGAGAACCAGGAGCCCAACATCGAAGCGTCTCTAGATCGACGCCACGTGAACTCCCGAACTCCAACATAGGAGCTCATCATCATGATGAGTCACCTCTCCACCTAAGATCTCGCTACAATCCAAAAAGCATTAAAGTCGCCCATAATCACCCAAGGCTCGCTAACATGCGAGCAGAAAAATCGGTCAGAAGCGCCAAAGAAGTCTCCTCTGGATAGCATCATTAGAACCATAAGCGAAAGTAACTAGGAAGCTGGGCGAGTCGATAAGCGAAATAATCCGACGGTGAATAAGCCGAGGATCAATAGCAATAATATCAACGAGACCACGCGGAATCGGCCAGCCAAATCCGCTTACGGCCCGTTTCCATAATCAAAACCACCGCCACGAAGCATTAACGAGAGAAGCAATATGCCTCGAGTTACCAACGAGACTTTCGTCTCGGTAAAGGCAACACAACAAAGACTAAAAGAAGAAATGACCTCCGGACCGAGTTCGATGGTCGGGCCAGTTCAGCCACGGACATTCCACCTTTGCGAGCGGAATCATCTAACACCCTCGAGAATGGCCGCATCGGATATAGGGCCGAGAGAAGAAGAACTAGAACAGAGCGGCGAGTCGACAAACACAGGAATCTCAACCTCAATATCATCGGTGAGACCGAGAAAAGAGCCGCAAACTGTTGTGAGGCGGCTCAAACACACCAATGAGAAACCCTCTGGCGACACGATAGGAGAGCTAGTAGTAACCAAGGAGAAAGTAGAGACACTACTCAATGGGTTCAAACCAGCCCCACGACCTCGAGCCCCGGCTAACACCACATCCCAGGCCCCGGAGAGCGAGGCAGCAGGCCAACCCCGGCTGGCGAGCCCCAACCGGAACTGGACCAACGAGGACCCCGAGACCATTAGCGCTGAGGAGCGAGGCTTAGCCACATAAATACGAGCCTACTTAACACCTTCGAACAGGAGGCTTAGAAGTGCTCGGCAAACCTGATCACGATGCCCGAAAACTCTACAAACACCACACCGATGAGGTAACCATTCATACTCAACATGGATCCTCCTAACAGCAGGACAATCACCATCAGATGGAATAACCATAAGGAACGAGCGAATCGGGCTAGTATCAGCGTCTAACATGACGCATACTCTAGCATAATCCACTTTCAGACAGTTTCTGGTGAAAACATCAGCAAAAAGTGGCTCCCCTATAGCACTAGCAGTAATACTAAGCCCCTCGTCAGTCCAATACTCGAGGGGGACATCACGAAGTTTCACCCAAACAGGGACATGTTTAGGTTGAACCTTCATAAGGGACATACCAAGCTTCCACCGGGTAAGGAAAATAGGCGGCCTGAATCGGCCACGGCCCACCCTCTAACGCCTCGGACAAAACTCGCTCACTATCAAACTTGAAGAAAAGAATCCCCCTCGAAGAGAACACCTCCTTAAGCCCCTTCCACGCCGACATAAAATAATTCTTTACCAAGCTAAGAGGAGGGGCTTTCCCAAGAAATAACCAACTAATGTGAAAAGCCACTTCTTAGAACCTTCAAGACCAACACTAACATCCGGTTTCACAATAATCTCGCCATTTTGGATTTCGGGTTGCACATACCGAAGGCCCCTTTTCTTTTAATATTTCCTAACACAACGGGAGGAATATGCAAGGCCTTCGGAATCGTTACGAATTAGCCAAAGAAAGCAGGTAGCGATAGAGCCAAAGTTCATAGAAACCGTTGCATTACCATAATCAACATCAATATCATCAATTATACTATGCATTATATTACTTTCCCAATACAACAAGAATCGCCAAGCGAAGATACAATGACCTCACAATAATCCAATGGGGACACAATAGAATTACAAGAATTCTTAGTTTGTAGAAGGAGACTCTGCAATATAGGAACGAAGGATCGGGGGCCAAGCGGGACACCACAATTCACAATGTATACCCGGGAAAGGTGTTAGCAGAACCGCTCGCCCGAGGGCCACGGGCTCCAATACAGGAAATGGGTGAACCCGGCCCAATAACAGGCCCAGAATCAAACATTGGGTCACGCTGGGCTTGAGAATTGAGCGAAGAACTCCTGCGGTGGAGCCGATCCCATTCGCCACCGGCAGGAGGAACGACCGAGAGCGAATCACCCCAAATTCCATCAAGAGTAAGCTGCAGTTTATTAGAATCGGAAGAACTCAACACCTTCACCCCCAAATCACGAAATCCTTGAACATCAAATCCCTGTGGAGGGTCCCTGGCTGCCATGGAAGCAGGAGAAACCATCAATCCACATGACAAAGACGATGCCATCAAATCGCAGCAACCGGGACGAATAACAACAGAGAAACAAACACCTGAGCAAAGAAATCGGAATAAGCAGAAACACCACACACCAAACGCAGGAACCCCAAACGCACTACAGATCGGGAAATCGAACGCCCAGCAAAAAAAACGTTTGATAAAAAACTACAGCAAATCGCGAAAATAATCGCACTCCAACACTGAGCCAACCGAAAAACAAATCGCGAAAAAATCGAAGCTCAGCGGCGCTGAAGAACTCCGAAACAGTAACCTCACGGAACAATAATGGGAAAAAAAGAAAAATTCCAACTAAAATATTGATACGAAGCTGAAGAGATTCCGAAACAAAATTGAGAAAGCAAACTCTCTGAATGATTAACAAGAAAAAGGACGGGATGAAGATTGGCCGAAGAAGAGGGAAACAATCGCCCTCAGGATCGCACCTTCAGTGCGTGAGAATCACCCGTACATCAGAGTCAGAGTTTCTTTAGTTTGGGGGAGTCCGGTTTCTTGATCATTAGAAGACATGGACTTTTCCAATACCGAATTCTTGGTAAAGCTACGTAATGTTTTATATGACTTACCGGAACCTCGACGAGGAGGAGAAGGCCTGTGTTTCCCACGTCATACTAACGAGTTCGAGTTGAACGAACTTCCAAAGTTTATCGGAGGTACCGACCCCGAAATTTATTTGGAATGGGAACGTAAGATGGATTACTTGTTCGAGTTTAAAGGTCTTGACGATGAGAAGCGTTGCAGATATGCAATTATCAAGTTGGTTAAAGGCGCTTCAGTTTGGTTCGAATTAAAGAAGAAGCAAAGGACTCGTGCTGGAAAAAAAAGATCTATTCGTGGGAGTCGTTGAAAAGAAAACTTCGCAAGAGATACGTACCTTTCGGCTCGAGTTCGGCTCTCAAAATCGTAACGACATCAGCCACCAACTCGGTTTCTAAAGCTCTCGACTTGCCTAATGAGACGAGTTTGCTGGAGGTGAGTTGTTTCATTGGCCAAGGGTTCGATCATGTGCAAGATGTTTGCCCGACTCTTGCTACCCGAGACGAGTTAATAGCCGAGGAAGAACAAGAAAGGCTAGGCGACATTCTCAAGTTTGATATAGAGGACGAAGGAGAAGAAGAATGTGTAGTTTACGATGCTCCCGATTATGATATAGACTTAGTTCTTCGTACTTTAGAAACCAAATCGGTTTCAAATGATTTGGAGCATCAGGACGAGTTAACGAGTGAGGAACTCACAAGTATACTTTTAAGTTCTACACAACCGTCCGTTTCCCGAACTACAGAAGATGAAGAGATTGAGGACAAGGCGATTGTTCCCCAAAATTTCTATGAGGTTATTTCTATTAAAAAATTGGAGGATCCCAATCCAATTGTTCTCATTAATCCGGTTCCCGACACCGACCAACGTAAAATCTATGTGGCTACATGTGACTGGAAAATAGTAAAAGACGAACTCATTGATGAAAGGAATGAGGACAAGATTTGTGCCCACATGACGCCGGAAATGGAAATTATTCCGTTAAACCACAAATCTTTTTTTGGGGATTCCGTTAAGGGAAATGGTAGACACCTAGATACGTCGTTTGTTTTTATTTTGCAGGTTGGTCTTTTAAAAATGCAATCCCAAGCAAACGTCAACATATCCGACGAAAATTACATCTTCAACCCGGGAGGAGCACAACCCTATCCGGAATACCAACCGTCCTTGGACTTTAGATTCGAGGACGAATCTCTTTAAAGGAAGAGGGGATGATACGAGATCGACATGGCCAACCGAAGAAAGATGATGTATACGACCATGCAACCATGCATACGGCCATGCACACACATGCACCTACACGACATGCAATTACTTCTTTGGACGAGACGACTGACACGAGACTTGAAGTAACCTTGAACATATTTTACGTATGCATGAAGAAATTACGAACCATGCACTCACCCACCTTCTTCATGCATTGAAACCGATGGTTCCCCTCCCTTGAATAAGTCACCTACATGGCAACAAAGTCGTCAAATCATGATAATAATAATCATCAAGAATCAAACCAAAGTCTTCTAACATGATTAGTTATTTTAATTTGTTTCTTGTCTTTGGTGAAGATTTGCTCAAGATTGACTAGTCATGATCCGAAATTTACTAGTCGGAGAGAAAAAGACCGAAAAATGGACAAAATTACCAATTCCCGCGCGTATGACTACTTCGTAGCAGTTTTGGTATTTTAATCATAACTCTCTCATACGATGTCCGATTTAGGTGATTCAAGCGGCCATGGAAAGATAAAAGAGAGATCTATAAATCATGTGAAATGGTCCAAGGTCCAATTATGCTTCTATCAAGACACACGAACCGTTCAAATGTGCAGTGATTTTTATGGCCGAAAATTGACAAAGATTTGTGAAGATTTGGTGAAGGCTTGAAGGAAGAAGATGCCAAGAAGTCCCTTTCATGATCAAGTCATTGTCAAGCCTTACAATATATCATATGAGGAGGATCTTGTCCACTCCTTGTTGAAAGCCCCACGGCCAATTTGTACAAGGAAAGAGCCAAAATGTTGTGATTTCTTGTCAAAGTCTTTGTAGATAGTTTAATAAGTTCTTCTATTTTAGCTAGATTTTGTGTGATTTTCTTTGGCCTTGTTAGGAGTCATTATGGCTATATAATAGCCTCACCCTCAATCCTTTGGAATTATCTTGAAAGTTATAACATTGTATTTCTCTTGAAATATACGTTGAACGAGTTCAACAAAACCTTGGTTATTATTTCGACGCGTCTCGAATTTTAACTTGATCAATTCTCAATAGGTCTTGAGGAGAGATTGTCTTTATCGAGTTATAGGTCTAATTAGATAAAACACATTAAAACCCATACACTATCCTACCTCACGGCCGAAACCCATAGAATTTCGGCCACCACCTTTTATTTTCATTGTTACTTTGATACTTGTAAAAACCGTGATAATCTTCCGTTGTATTTTATACGTTTTACGTACACTTATATACGTAATTCGTACCATAAGTGGTATCGGAGCCCAAGGTCATCTCCTTGGGCGATTTATTCAACGAATTTTTTTTGTTGAGATTAGCGCAGTCGGAAGAAAACAAAGTTTCCCGTGGATTCGACCGTTGGATCGTCACGAAATTTTGACAAACGTAAGCCAACTCATTGAACTACAGTATGAACGGTGGAGATCAGATTCTTTGATCATCTTCTTGGTTCATTCTTCACGGATTTCGTGGCAAATTTTCTGTCCGATTTCTTGATCATTAGAAGAGATGGACTTTTCCAATACCGAATTCTTGGTAAAGCTACGTAATGCTTTACATGACTTACTGGAACCTCGACGAGGAGGAGAAGGCCTGTGTTTCCCACGTCATACTAACGAGTTCGAGTTGAACGAACTTCCAAAGTTTATCGGAGGTACCGACCCCGAAATTTATTTGGAATGGGAACGTAAGATGGATTACTTGTTCGAGTTTAAAGGTCTTGACGATGAGAAGCGTTGCAGATATGCAATTATCAAGTTGGTTAAAGGCGCTTCAGTTTGGTTCGAATTAAAGAAGAAGCAAAGGACTCGTGCTGGAAAAAAAAGATCCGTTCGTGGGAGTCGTTGAAAAGAAAACTTCACAAGAGATACGTACCTTTCGGCTCGAGTTCGGCTCTCAAAATCGTAACGACATCAGCCCCCAACTCGGTTTCTAAAGCTCTCGACTTGCCTAATGAGACGAGTTTGCTGGAGGTGAGTTGTTTCATTGGCCAAGGGTTCGATCATGTGCAAGATGTTTGCCCGACTCTTGCTACCCGAGACGAGTTAATAGCCGAGGAAAAACAAGAAAGGCTAGGCGACATTCTCAAGTTTGATATAGAGGACGAAGGAGAAGAAGAATGTATAGTTTACGATGCTCCCGATTATGATACAGACTTAGTTCTTCGTACTTTAGAAACCAAATCGGTTTCAAATGATTTGGAGCATCAGGACGAGTTAACGAGTGAGGAACTCACAAGTATACTTTTAAGTTCTACACAACCGTCCGTTTCCCGAACTACAGAAGATGAAAAGATTGAGGACAAGGCGATTGTTCCCCAAAATTTCTATGAGGTTATTTCTATTAAAAAATTGGAGGATCCCAATCCAATTGTTCTCATTGATCCGGTTCCCGACACCGACCAACGTAAAAGCTATGTGGCTACATGTGACTGGAAAATAGTAAAAGACGAACTCATTGATGAAAGGAATGAGGACAAGATTTGTGCCCACATGACGCCGGAAATGGAAATTATTCCGTTAAACCACAAATCTTTTTTTGGGGATTCCGTTAAGGGAAATGGTAGACATCTAGATAAGTCGTTTGTTTTTATTTTGCAGGTTGGTCTTTTAAAAATGCAATCCCAAGCAAACGTCAACATATCCGACGAAAATTACATCTTCAACCCGGTAGGAGCACAACCCTATCCGGAATACCAACCGTCCTTGGACTTTAGATTCGAGGACGAATATCTTTAAAGGAAGAGGGGATGATACGAGATCGACATGGCCAACCGAAGAAAGACGATGTATACGACCATGCAACCATGCACACACATGCACCTACACGACATGCAATTACTTCTTTGGACGAGACGACTGACACGAGACTTGAAGTAACCTTGAACATATTTTACGTATGCATGAAGAAATTACGAACCATGCACTCACCCACCTTCTTCATGCATTGAAACCGATGGTTCCCCTCCCTTGAATAAGTCACCTACATGGCAACAAAGTCGTCAAAGCATGATAATAATAATCATCAAGAATCAAACCAAAGTCTTCTAACATGATTAGTTATTTTAATTTGTTTATTGGCTTTGGTGAATATTTTCTCAAGATTTACTAGTCATGATCCGAAATTTACTAGTCTGAGAGAAAAAGACGAAAAAATGGACAAAATTACCAATTCCCACGCGTATGACTACTTCGTAGCAGTTTTGGTATTTTAATCATAACTCTCTCATACGATGTCCGATTTAGGTGATTCAAGCGGCCATGGAAAGATAAAAGAAAGATCTATAAATCATGTGAAACGGTCCAAGGTCCAATTATGCTTCTATCAAGACACACGAACCGTTCAAATGTGCAGTGATTTTTATGGCCGAAAATTGACAAAGATTTGTGAAGATTTGGTGAAGGCTTGAAGGAAGAAGATGCCAAGAAGTCCCTTTCATGATCAAGTCATTGTCAAGCCTTACAACATATCACATGAGGAGGATCTTGTGCACTCCTTGTTGGAAGCCCCACGGCCAATTTGTACAAGGGAAGAGCCAAAATGTTGTGATTTCTTGTCAAAGTCTTTGTAGATAGTTTAATAAGTGCTTGTATTTTAGCTAGATTTTGTGTGATTTTCTTTGGCCTTGTTAGGAGTCATTATGGCTATATAATAGCCTCACCCTCAATCCTTTGGAATTATCTTGAAAGTTATAACATTGTATTTCTCTTGAAATATACGTTGAACGAGTTCAACAAAACCTTGGTTATTATTTCGACGCGTCTCGAATTTTAACTTGATCAATTCTCAATAGGTCTTGAGGAGAGATTATCTTTATCGAGTTATAGGTCTAATTAGATCAAACACATTCAAACCCATACACTATCCTACCTCACGGCCGAAATCCATAGAATTTCGGCCACCACCTTTTATTTTCATTGTTACTTTGATACTTGTAAAAATCGTGATAATCTTCCATTGTATTTTATACGTTTTACGTACACTTATATACGTAATTCGTATCATAAGTGGTATCGGAGCCCAAGGTCATCTCCTTGGGCGATTTATTCAACGAAATTTTTTTGTTGAGATTAGCGCAATCGGAAGAAAACAAAGTTTCCCGTGGATTCGACCGTTGGATCGTCACGAAATTTTGGCAAACGTAAGCCAACTCATTGAACTACAATCTGAACGGTGGAGATCAGATTCTTTGATCATCTTCTTGGTTCATTCTTCACGGATTTCGTGGCAAATTTTCTGTCCGATTTCTTGATCATTAGAAGAGATGGACTTTTCCAATACCGAATTCTTGGTAAAGCTACGTAATGCTTTACATGACTTACCGGAACCTCGACGAGGAGGGGAAGGCCTGTGTTTCCCACGTCATACTAACGAGTTCGAGTTGAACGAACTTCCAAAGTTTATCGGAGGTACCGACCCCGAAATTTATTTGGAATGGGAACGTAAGATGGATTACTTGTTCGAGTTTAAAGGTCTTGACGATGAGAAGCGTTGCAGATATGCAATTATCAAGTTGGTGAAAGGCGCTTCAGTTTGGTTCGAATTAAAGAAGAAGCAAAGGACTCGTGCTGGAAAAAAAAAGATCCGTTCGTGGGAGTCGTTGAAAAGAAAACTTCGCAAGAGATACGTACCTTTGGGCTCGAGTTCGGCTCTCAAAATCGTAACGACATCAGCCCCCAACTCGGTTACTAAAGCTCTCGACTTGCCTAATGAGACGAGTTTGCTAGAGGTGAGTTGTTTCATTGGCCAAGGGTTCGATCATGTGCAAGATGTTTGCCCGACTCTTGCTACCCGAGACGAGTTAATAGCCGAGGAAGAACAAGAAAGGCTAGGCGACATTCTCAAGTTTGATATAGAGGACGAAGGAGAAGAAGAATGTGTAGTTTACGATGCTCCCGATTATGATACAGACTTAGTTCTTCGTACTTTAGAAACCAAATCGGTTTCAAATGATTTGGAGCATCAGGACGAGTTAACGAGTGAGGAACTCACAAGTATACTTTTAAGTTCTACACAACCGTCCGTTTCCCGAACTACTGAAGATGAAGAGATTGAGGACAAGGCGATTGTTCCCCAAAATTTCTATGAGGTTATTTCTATTAAAAAATTAGAGGATCCCAATCCAATTGTTCTCATTGATCCGGTTCAGGCACCGACCAACGTAAAAGCTATGTGGCTACATGTGGTGGAAAATAGTAAAAGGCGAACTCATTGATGAAAGGAATGAGGACGATTTGTGCCCACATGGCCGGAAATGGAAATTATTCCGTTAAACCACAAATCTTTTTTGGGGATTAGTTAAGGAAATGGTAGACACCTAGATACGTCGTTTGTTTTTATTTTGCAGGTTGGTCTTTTAAAAATGCAATCCCAAGCAAACGTCAACATATCCGACGAAAATTACATCTTCAACCCGGGAGGAGCACAACCCTATCCGGAATACCAACCGTCCTTGGACTTTAGATTCGAGGACGAATCTCTTTAAAGGAAGAGGGGATGATACGAGATCGACATGGCCAACCGAAGAAAGACGATGTATACGACCATGCAACCATGCATACGGCCATGCACACACATGCACCTACACGACATGCAATTACTTCTTTGGACGAGACGACTGACACGAGACTTGAAGTAACCTTGAACATATTTTATGTATGCATGAAGAAATTACGAACCATGCACTCACCCACCTTCTTCATGCTTTGAAACCGATGGTTCCCCTCCCTTGAATAAGTCACCTACATGGCAACAAAGTCGTCAAAGCATGATAATAATAATCATCAAGAATCAAACCAAAGTCTTCTAACATGATTAGTTATTTTAATTTGTTTCTTGTCTTTGGTGATGATTTGCTCAAGATTGACTAGTCATGATCCGAAATTTACTAGTCGGAGAGAAAAAGACGAAAAAATGGACAAAATTACCAATTCCCGTGCGTATGACTACTTCGTAGCAGTTTTGGTATTTTAATCATAACTCTCTCATACGAAGTCCGATTTAGGTGATTCAAGCGGCCATGGAAATATAAAAGAAAGATCTATAAATCATGTGAAACGGTCCAAGGTCCAATTATGCTTCTGTCAAGACACACGAACCGTTCAAATGTGCAGTGATTTTTATGGCTGAAAATTGACAAAGATTTGTGAAGATTTGGTGAAGGCTTGAAGGAAGAAGATGCCAAGAAGTCCCTTTCATGATCAAGTCATTGTCAAGCCTTACAATATATCACATGAGGAGGATCTTGTCCACTCCTTGTTGGAAGCCCCACGGCCAATTTGTACAAGGAAAGAGCCAAAATGTTGTGATTTCTTGTCAAAGTCTTTGTAGATAGTTTAATAAGTGCTTGTATTTTAGCTAGATTTTGTGTGATTTTCTTTGGCCTTGTTAGGAGTCATTATGGCTATATAATAGCCTCACCCTCAATCCTTTGGAATTATCTTGAAAGTTATAACATTGTATTTCTCTTGAAATATACGTTGAACGAGTTCAACAAAACCTTGGTTATTATTTCGACGCGTCTCGAATTTTAACTTAATCAATTCTCAACAGGTCTTGAGGAGAGATTATCTTTATCGAGTTATAGGTCTAATTAGATAAAACACATTCAAACCCATACACTATCCTACCTCACGGCCGAAACCCATTGAATTTCGGCCACCACCTTTTATTTTCATTGTTACTTTGATACTTGTAAAAACCGTGATAATCTTCCGTTGTATTTTATACGTTTTACGTACACTTATATACGTAATTCGTATCACGTCACATCATCCACAAACGGACGGTCAAACCGAGGTGACCAATCGAACGTTGGGCACATTACTACGTGGTCTTGTGAGCAAGACACAGAAGGATTGGGACTTGAAACTTGCACATGCGGAGTTCGCTTATAATCGTTCTCCTACTCATGCCACGGCACACTCTCCGTTCGAAGTAGTTTACGGACTAAACCCGTACCTGCCGTTAGATCTAATTCCATTGCCAAGTGACGAGCTAGTGCACAAGGATGCGGAATCAAAATTGAAATCGATGATGAAATTACACGAGCAAGTACGTAATCGAATCAAGGAAATAAACGAGGCTTACAAAAGAAAGTCGAACAAACAAAGAAGGCCGAGATTGTTCGAAGTTGGTGATTTGGTTTGGTTGCATTTAAGGAAAGAGCGATTTCCAAATAAACGTAAGATCAAATTAATGCATGGCGGAGGGACCGTTTAAAGTAATCGCGAAAGTGAGCGACAACGCTTACAAATTAGAACTTAGGAGATTATGGGATTCATGCAACCTTTAATGTTGGGGACCTCTCACCTTACATCGATGATGACGGAATTTGGAATTGAGGACAATTCCTTTTAAAGGAGGAGGAGATGATACGGAATCATTTGATATGAGCGAAGAAGGCGAAGTAAGGATCGATATAAATGACCTTACTACACGCCATGCACGGGCTACTACGTATTTAGGCGAAAACGGACATAAGGCGTGGAGTCTCGGTCTCGGCCGTGTCATATAACACGGCCGTGTCATGCTTATCCGGAAGGTCGACAATCGGTAGGAAAATGGGCGAAGCTAGGAAAAATCACCACCGTGGAAAAATCACCACTGCCAGGCGGCGATCACTGCCGCCGCCACTGCCGAATCGGCCGATCATGCCGACCAAACCCGAGCGTGTCGTCGACACGGCCGTGCCGAGTGTCTGGATAATGAAATCTCGCTGCCGAAGGCCGTGTCGTCCGACACGGCCGTGCCGACACAACTCGGCCGTGCAGGCGACACGGCGAGTCACACTCTTCCGGATAATAAAATGTCCATTGTCAGACCAACCGGCCGTGCGGGCAACACGGTCGAGTCTGCCGAACATGTGCGCCGCACATGCCGCATGGCCGTGCGATCGGCACGAGCCGTGTCAAACAGAACCGGACAAATGTCCATTATTGCTGATTTTTTTTTATTTTTGTTGTTTTTCCTCCTCACATGTCATGATTAGACTTGCATGTTATGTGGGGTGGCTTATATTCATTTTGTTGTGTGATTCCCCCTCCCTTTGATTTGATTCCTTTGTATTTTATCTTGTTGTTTTGTTTTTCATTTCAAGATCATGTGATCTTGTTTTATTCCTTAGATGCTAAGAAGACTACCACGCTATAAGTAGTCTTGTTCATGCTTTCATTATGTATTGTATGTTGAAGAAATAAGAATACACTTGTGTTTTCTTGGTGAATGCTTTTCATCGAAACCTTGGTTATAATTCGACGCGTTTTCGAGTTTTAATCGAATCGATTCGGAGATAACAAGTTAGAACTTCCGGGTACACACACTCTAGGGGCGATTTTCACACACAAAACAGCTCCCGGCCCGGCGGCGCGTGTGGGCGCGTGAGAAAGCCCCTCCATCATCGGCCGACGGCCGATTGTTCGTCTCTCCAAGACGAACGTCCCCTCCAAATTTCACTCAATTCCGACAACGTTTACCTGTGCAAATCTAGGTTGCAAATTCCGGCTGAAAACTACAATTTCGCTGAGCTTCGGTTGCATTTTCCGGCCACGTCCGTGGCGCAATCTCTTGGGCACCAACCGGAATAGACTCCTGTTGTAATTCCGGTCATTTACCCTCTGGTCTCGTCGGCTGAATCGCGGTCTCCGGCCGGCGAAGTTTCTTGGTCAACCGTTGACCGCGGCCGCGTTTTCTCTTTTTCCGGCGTGCTCCGGCTTCCTCTCGGTAGCGGACCACTTTCAATGGATACCACTTGTCGAGCCGATTCCGTAGCTTACAATTTCGACCGGACTTAGGCCTTCTCGGATTCCGGCGAGTTTTCGCGACCTCGGATTCCGGCGAGATTTTCCAGGGTCTTCCTTAGGGTTCTTGGGAGCCGCTCTCCAGTGATTGGGTTCCGTGGTCATGGCCGATGACGGCCGTCGCCGCGGCGAATGGCGACCAGGACTTTGTTCATCCATCGTCGATTCCGACAATGATTTCTACGGAAGTCCTCATGTCATGCTTCCAACATATGATGTCATCTCTTTCCAACATTTCCTATTCGAAGACGCCTTCGGTCTCTCCATCATTCCGTCTTGGCGCCGCTCCATAATTCGGCCCCCGGCTCGGTTCCCTCAAACAAGATGACCCAAGTTTGGGAAAAACTACGGGTCCCTCTCCTTCATCTTTCAAGGAAGCTCGGCAGTAATCTTTCTAACTCGAGGAAAGATATTCATTTCTCGAGATGATATTTATCGTAACTCTTTGTGATCCGGTGCGCAAAGGGGATTTCATATCTATTTCCTTAGATGAAAAAATTTACTCGAAAGGGTTAAATACCTTCAAAATTCCTTAAATGGCCGGTTGTTGCAATGAAAAACTCTAAGCCTTACTCTCTTGATCAATGAAGGTGAATTGCAAAATGCTTGGTCTATCTCACGTCACGGAAATTAATACCTTTGGGAAAAGGATACTTTAACGTTCAATTTAATAATTCGGAAGATAAAAATCGTGTTTTTAGCAAAACTTCATGGAACTTGGTCTCAGGATATTTTCGTTTATCCACTTGGGTTCGGATTTCAACCCTTATAAAATTGCAACTTCTAAAGCACAAGTTTGGATCCGAATTTATGAGTTGCGATTGAATCTGCACCCTCAACTTATTTTTCAATTGCTAAGACTCTTGGCAACCCTCGAAAATTGATGAGCGTTCTCGAATGGGGAAGTGGGTCATTTTGTTCGGGTCCTAATTGAAATTGACTTGAAAGACCATGTTCACAACAATGTCATGGTTGAATGTTCGGGTCATTGTGTTTTCCCTTCTATTGGCTACGAAAAGTTTCGAGTTTTGCACTCATTGCTCAATCGTTGGTCACTCCAACAATTCTGTAGAAGCCAAAATTGGCTCAGAACTCCAACTCTACGGTTCTAGCGACCGCGGAATCGTCAATCTAAATATGTTCGGAAACCATCCCCTACCCCTCTTTGTTAGGGTCAATAATTCAAACAACAATAATCGCTTCAATGTGCTTGATGTTGAACCAATAGAAGGTGATTCCAATAATGATCACCATCATTTCGCCTTAACGGTTTTCCGGCCTTCAATAGAGCAAAATGATACCATTGTCCCCATACGAGTTCTCATTGAACATGCCAACAATAACATGTTATCCCTTACCACTAACGTCTTCGGCTGATAATAAAAACACGTCGGTGTCTTCGAGCACGATCTTGCATAACCCTTCTTCATCCTCTCGTCATGAGCAATCGGTGACACGGTTGGGCCCCCTATTGTGTCTGTGACCATGACAAAGATCGAAACCATACCATTCTTTGTTAAGGCGGAAAATCTATTGTTATTTCTCCTATCATTCCCTCGGAAAAACCACAAGCTTCGCTAAAACAAGCTAAAAGGGATGTTAAATTCCCAAAGGCGTGCAATTACTCCCATGACTCCACGGCGAAAAATCTTAATTTGGCCGCTTCTAAACCTTGGCGAAATTCTTACGGGGAAGAGGATCGGCAAAATAATCCGCTTTGAAGCACGGATAAATGCCGTTTCTAAATGAATATCCTTTCTGGAATATCGGGGATAAGGAAGCGGGTTGCTAGGGACCGGCCGTCACTATATCACGGTTTGTAAGCGGATATTCTTTGTATCATCGAACCCTTCACTTCTTTTGCTCGTTCGATCTTTCTCTCTGGCGTTCGGGTGGTCTTTCTCTTCTTGCCGAGAATCGGCGAGGCAGAGACCACGACATTTGGGTGCTCGGCTCCCTCAACATATCTAATTGCCAAGTCATCCATGTCTCGATCGAGTTATCATCATGGACATCTCTTTTAATGGATGGGACTTTCGGGCGTCTGTTGTTCATGGTGCTCGTAACTATATTGGTCGCGAGGAATCTTTGGGAGGATATCTGAGCTTCCTTCACCCTAACCTTTTAGTCTTCGGAGATTTTAATGCCGTCATTGGGGCACATGGCGTCGCGATCTTCATGTTCCCAATGCTACTTCTTGTCGGGAGTTGATCGATTTATTGATGATGCCTTGCTTGTCGGCATCCCTTTCTTGGTCATCGGTTTACGGAGGCGGGGTTCATGATGATTATCATGTTGAGACCCGCATTGATCGATTTTTGGCCACCCCGATTTTATCAATCTTGGGTTTCCACAAAATATCATGTTTTCCCTAGGACTGCTCGATCACCACCCGTCGGCTCACCTCCACTTTGGGTAATACTTCTTTTCCCAGGACCTTTCCGTTTTCAACGTATGTGGACTACGATAATTCATTTATTGATGTTATTCGCAACTCTTGGAATCTTAATTGTGGGAACCGGTCTCCTTGGGACTTGGTTTTGTACAAGCTTAAAAGGCTGCGTCGTACCCTCAAGCATTGGAATTTTTCGTCTTTTGGTGATATTTTCACTAAAAAAGTCGACTTTTGGATCAACTTGGTGACATTCGGTCTCTCATTGATGCGGATGGGTATCTGCGAGCTCTTACATCGGGAGGTCGAAACAAGCTGCGGCCTTGAATGACATCCTTAATAAAGAGAGTCTTTTCTTCCAACAAAGGAGTAGGACTAATTGGCTTAAGGATGGTGATCGGAATCTTGCCTTTTCCATAGGACGGTTAAGATGAGGAATAATCGTCTTGACTTTCCTCTCTCCTTATTGACGGTGATCTTTGTCGTGATCCGTCTACCATCTCGAACCACATTGTGAATTTTTATCGGCACCTTTTGAAGGCCACCCGATTGCTACTAATTGGCCTTTGGTTTCTCTCTTCCTAAGGTTTCTCATCGGCATAACTCCATCCTTCTTGCTATTCCCCATTAGGAAATTCGTTCTACGATTTTCGATATGGAGCCCCACAGTGCCCACAGGCTGGCGGCTTTCTTGGATTATTTTATCGAGTTCTCTTGGGAAGTCATTGGTACGATATTGTGGCGGCTATTCGGCAATTTTTCATTGAGGGTGATCTTCCGACTGGTCTTAACTCTAGCTTAGTTGCTCTCATTCCTAAAGTCAAAGGGGCCATCTCTATTGAGCAATTCTGGCCTATTGTCTTAAGTAACTTTATCTTCAAGATTATTACTAAAATCCTCACGGCCGGACTTTCTAGTTTTATTCATGAGATCATCACCCCCATCGGTTTGGCTTTATTAGGGTCGGCGTATCACGATTGTATATCTATTGCTTGAATGCGTTAATTGTTTGAATCGCGCGCGTTGCGCATAACATGGCTATTAAAATTGACATTCGTAAAGCTTTTGACACTCTTTCTGGGAGTTCTTATTGGATGTTCTTCACGGTTTTGGTTTTCACGACCGAGTTTGTTGCTTAGGTTTCCACCATTCTTCACTCGTGAAGCTTTCTATTCTTATAAATGGTGCTCCTACGGGTTACTTTGCGTGCGATCAAGGGGTTCGGCAAGGTGATCCCATGTCCCCTCTTTTATTTTGTATTCTTTGAGGAGATGCTCGGTCTCATGCTCTCAATGCGGTTCGGACTACTCTCTTCAAGCCTATTTTTGCGGGCCGTAAGATTGTCTATCCTTCTCACCTTTTTATGCGGATGATGCTATCGTGTTTGAGTCGTGCCTCTGCGGATAATGCCAATGCCATATCGAAGATTCTTGATGATTACTCAGCCATATCGGGCCAGGCTATGAACCTTAATAAATCTAAGGTTTATTTCGGTTCTCATGTTCCTATCCACACCAAACGGGTCATTCTGCGCACCCTTGGCATGCGCGAGGGATCACTCCCTTTCAATTACCTCGGGGTTCCGTTATTCTGCGGCATACCGTCTCATCCATATTGCCCGTCGTTGACAAAATTATTAGTAAATTTTCTGCTTGGAAAGGATCCTCTCTCTCGATGGCTGGTCGTATTTGCTTAGTTAACTCTGTTATCATGAGCTCCTCCATTCACTCTATGATGATATATAGTTGGCCGATCAAATTGATAAACAAATTAGATTCGGCGGCTAGAAATTTTATTTGGTCAGGGGACATTAGTCACAAGAACGCATGTACTGTGGCCTGGAGTAGAGTTTGTTCCCCTTTAGAGGAGGGAGGGCTTGGGGTGAGGCATCTTCGTACGATGAATGAATCCTTTTTGTTCCGTTTGGCCTGGGTTATTCTGCAGGAGGATTCTTTTTGTGGAAAATTCCTTCGTCAGAGGTTTCTCAAAAGTAATTTGGATACTCGCAAGATTGTTTCTTCCTCTATATTCAGGGGGGTTCGTAATCATATTCCCCGTCTTCTTAACACTTCCAGTTGGGTTATTGGTAATGGTCAGAATATTAATTTTTGGTGGGACAACTGGCTAGGTTATATTATTGGTGATCGGTTGGGTATTCCTCAGCATCTCAGAAGTACCTTCTCCGACACCATCAGCGATTTTTACTACGACGGGACCTGGCATCTTACCCTCGATTTCATGGAAAGGTGTCGTGATGTTGCTTTAGATGTCGTCTATGCCCCCTCTGACTTTGAAGGAAAAGACGAGCGGGTTTGGGCTAAATCGGTGCATGGCAATGTTACCTCTCAAATCGCTTATTGGCACCTTCGCCACAACTTTCCTAAGGTAAGTGGGGAAATGGATTTGTACAGATTAATCCCGTTAAATCGTTCTCTCACGATGGAAGGCTATTCACAGCAATTGCTGTTTTTGATCTTCTTCGTTTAAGGGGTTTCATTGGTCCTTGGTTTGCATTTTGTCTCTCTGCCGTGAATCGATTGACCATATTTTCACCGAGTGTGTTGTTATCCGTGATTAGGACTATATTGAGCGGGGCTTCTTAAACTCTTTAGAATTGAATCTTTGGTTCGGGCACTTCATCATTCGAGCTATGGATATCGATTTAGTCGAGATCTCTACTCTCTGGAGATTCACTATTATTAGTGCCGTCTGGGCTATCTCGGCATATTATTTGTGAGGTTTTATATAATGATGCTAAATTTTCTATCATGTCTCTTCGTTCTATAGTTTGGTCTCTTCTCAGAGAATGTAATAACTATGACATGGGCACCATGGATAACTCTATTTCGATCTGGTTCGTCTTCGGGCTCTGGGTGTGGTGGCCACGCGAGACCTCCGCTTTACCCTATTTATGTGAAATGGTATCCCCCAATTGGGTGGATGAAAGTTAACAACGATGGGATGGCTAAAGGTGCCCGGGCTTGGGTGCTATTGGCCTTGTTTATCGGAATCGTCTGGGCCGGGGTTTTGGCACTCTCTCTGCGGCAATTGGTTCTTTGTTTTGCCTTCAATTTGAGTTGGTCGCGGCTATTCATGCTATTGAGATTGCTTTTTATCATGGTTGGGATTATTTGTGGTGGAGTCGACTCTACTTATGTTGTGAGCATTCTCTCGGATCGTAGTTAATGTTCCTGGATCTACATGATCATTTGAGGCGGATTTGGCGTATTATTGTGGCATGCACTTGAGGATCTCTCATATCTATAGAGAAGGGAATGCGGTGGCGGTAGCTTTCTAAAAGATTGGTTTCTTACGAGTGGTCTAGCGAAGCACAGAGCCTCTCGAGATCTTGTTGAGGGATATGTCTCCTATGTATTTTAGCCGACATTAGTTTTCTCGCGACATAACGCTCGGGTACTCTTTTCCCTATCGTAGGTTTTCCCATTGGGTTTTCTACGATAGGGTTTTAACGAACTGCGGTTTGCAACCCCATACATACGGTATGGGGGTTTAGGTCCTTTTATTCTATTTTTATAGATTGCTTTTGCATTTGTGTTTTTCTCTCTATTTCTCTTGACTACCCGCCTGTGGGATTAGCTTGAGATTTTATTTTGTTGTCTAGGATGGCCCTCTCTTTGTAACTCTTTTCTGTTTCTCGTTTTTTTTAATAATATTGACCTTGATGAGTGGAAATCGAATCGATTCTCAATAGGTCTCGAGGAAAGATTATCTTATCAAACTATAGGTCTAGTTTGATAAATCATTCATATTGTTCTTGTTTATGTAAGCCGAATTGCCCTACTTTCGGTTATATCTTACGAGTGTTACACATATTGAGTGTTGTGAGGTAACAAAATATATCCGCTGCATTTTTCTTGCGAGTTTACGTACAATTTCATACATAATTCGTATCAAGAACCAAGGCTGTATCGTAATTCAGAGCATCGTAAGCCTCACATTCTTCTCCTTCTTCGTCCTCAATACTGAAATCAAATACGTCCCCCAGTATATCTTTTTCGTCCTCAACCAACAATTCGTCTCGGATCGTGACAGCTTCCCTTAGTGTCACAACTCGCTTGTTCGGACAAGCATTTTGATAATGCCCGAACCCTTGACATTTGAAACATATTACTTTAGCCAAACTCGTCTCCTTCGGTACATAGGGTGTCTTAGGAATCGCAACAGGGACCGGAGTCGGTACAGTTGCCTTAGTAGTTGAACTAGATCTGACGCTTGGGTTTCCAAATTTGACTGGAAACTCGGCTTTATACAACTTCATCCTGTTTTGAGTTTCTAACTTCACACATAGCCCACATAATGTATCGAAGTCCTCGTATGGATACAGTTCCACCGAGTTAGCTATGCTTCGGTTCAAGCCACGCAAGAATCATGACATCTTCTGCTCCTCATTCTCCTCTATTTCTCCCATTAAGGTCAGATTCTCAAACTCCTCAATGTATTCACTGACATTCAACTTTCCTTGCATGATGATACAGAATCATTTAATACAAATGAAGAAGACGAAGTAAGGATCGATGTAAATGACCTTACAACACGCCATGATCGGACTACTACGTATTTAGGCGAGAAAACGGACATAAGACGTGGAGTCTCAGTCTCGGTCGTGTCATATGACACGGCCCGTGTCATGCTGTGCCGGAAATTCGAAATCCACTACCTGCCGAACTCGGCCGTGTCGTCCGACACGGCCCGTGCCGAGATGTACCGGATAATCCAAACTGACTGCCCACAGGACTCGATCGTGTCGTCTAGCACGGCCGAGTCGAACTCTTCCGGATAAGCCAAAACCGACTGCCCAGACGCCCGGCCGTGTTTCAGGACACGGTCGAGTCAATGCTGAACGTCCTTGTCGCGCCGCGCCCGTGCCGAGTCACTGTCGGACGTCCCTGTCGCGCCGCAACCGTGTCAAGCGGACACGGTCGAGTCACTGCCGACGTCCTTGTCGCGCCGCGCCCGTGCCGAGTGTCTTTGTCGCGCCGCGACCGTGTCAAGCGACATGGCCCGTGTCCTGCCGATAGTTTACTCCTTTTTTATAGTTTTCTTTTGTGTGTTTGTCTTTGCTTTATTTTTTACTCATTTTAGGGATTGTGTTTCCCCTAAAATTATGATTGTTGTTCCCTTTGTATTTTATTGTTGATTTGCTTTGATTATTCAAAGATTTTATAAATCTTTGAATTATTTTCTTTTATTATGGGAAGACTTGAAGTCTCCTATATAGTCTTATGTAAGCATTGTAATAAAAACATCGAATGTTGTTGTGAAAGAATACGCTTTGTATTTCTATCCTTAGTAAATGCTTTTCATCGAAACTTGATTATAATTCGACGCGTTTTCGAATTTTAATCTAATCGATTCTCAATAGGTCTTGAGGAAAAATTACCTTATCAAACTATAGGTCTAATTTGATAAATCATTCATATTGTTCTTGTTTACGTAAGCTAAATTGCCCTACTTTCGGTTATTTCTTACGAGTTATTCGAGTGTTGTGAGGATCAACAATATTTCCGCTGCATTACATACGAGTTTACGTCCATTTTTATATGTAATTCGTATCATTAGTGGTATCGGAGACCAAGGCTATTTCCTTGGCAATTTATTGAAGATATCTTGTTCAAAACTATCTCTTGAATCTTGTTATGGATTTCTCCGATCCCGATTTCTTGATGAAACTCCAGGACGCACTAAGCGGTCTACCGGAACCACGTATGCAAGCAAGACGCGGGGATGACGCACGTCAAATACACCATGCGGACGAGTATAAAGTAAACGAACTTCTGGAGTTCGTTGGAGGTACCGATCCCGAAGCTTATTTGGAGTGGGAATGGAAGATTGAATGCATGTTCGAATTCAAAGACCTTAACGACGAGAAACATTGCAAATATGCAATTCTCAAGTTAGGGAAGGGTGCTTCTCTTTGGTTCGAAGGAGTGAAGACGCGAAGAGCTCGGGAAGGAAAAGCAAAAATACATTCGTGGGATTCTTTAAAAAGAAAACTTCGTAAGAGGTATGTGCCAACATCACATCGGTTAACCTTATACCGGAAGATTGCCGATTTCATGCAAGGCAAACTATGTGTCAGTGAATATATTGAAGAGTTCGAAAGTTTGGTCTTAATGGGAGAGTTAGAAGAAAACGAAGAGCAAAAGATGTCACGTTTTTTACGTGGCTTAAACAAAAACATAGCCAACACGGTGGAGTTATACCCATATGAAGATTTCGACACTTTATGTGGATTATGTGTGAAGATAGAAGCCCAAAATAAATTGAAGTTTTCAAGACCCGAATTTCCTTCCAAATTCGGAATCCAAGTGCCGGTTTGAGTTCGGGTACTAAAAGCACCACGCCAAGTCATGTCCCTGTCACGGCACCTAAGGCTTCCTACGTACCCAAGGAAACAAGTTTGGCGAAGGTACAATGTTTCAAGTGTCAAGGGTTCGGCCATTACCAAAATGCATGTCCGAACAAACGGGTGGTGACACTAAGAGAGGCTCTTGAGGTCCGGGAAGAATTATTGGCCGAGGACGAAGAAGAAAGACTCGGTGACGTGTTTGACGTAGACGCTGAAGAAGAAGAAGAGGAGTGCGAGGCTTACAATGCTCCGGACTATGACACGAGTCTAGTCCTTCGCACTTTACAAGTCAAGACGGTTTCGAGGGACACGGAACAATGAGATCAAATATTCCACACCAAGTGTCAAATTAAAGACAAATGGTGTAGTTTGATAATCGATGGAGGAAGTTGTACGAATGTTGCTTCAAGCGAGATGGTGGCAAAACTCGGACTCATCACTACTACTCATCCGAAACCATACGCGTTAAATTGGCTCGATAATGGGAGTAAGGTGAAAGTTTCGAAACAAGTACGGGTCAGATTAACTATGGGCTCGTGTGGTGACAACGTGCTATGTGATGTACTCCCGATGGATGCATGCCACATACTTTTGGGGCGACCGTGGCTATTTGATAGAGACGTTTTACATCGAGGAAGGAGTAACGAATATGAATTATGGGATAAAGGCAAGAAGATTGTGCTTAAACCGATGGCACCCCAAGCCATTCGATCGGTGAGTTCTAATCAAATGGAGAAACCGAAGCTTACTATGTTTGCTAGTGAGAAAGAGGTGAGACACGCTATTAACGATGGCGAGCATATGTATTTATTGATGATTAAAGAAACACGAGATGTTAATGTGATGGTGCAAGGCAAGAGAGATATCGATACCTTGCTACGAGAATTTGCGGATGTCTTCCCGGAAGACTTACCGCTGGGTTTACCACCCTTACGTGGGATTGAACACCAAGTCGACCTTGTACCAGGTGCATCACTCCCTAACAAG
Organism: Orobanche coerulescens; assembly: GCA_033398695.1. Taxonomy (NCBI): domain Eukaryota; kingdom Viridiplantae; phylum Streptophyta; class Magnoliopsida; order Lamiales; family Orobanchaceae; genus Orobanche; species Orobanche coerulescens. The sequence continues at coordinate 70,669,661 of CM065805.1, read as the reverse complement.
GTCGCCTATCGATGTAACCCCGTGATACGAATTACGCAAGTAATTCGTATAAAACACAACGGAAGGTTAACAAGAAACAAAGTATCACTTGAATTTTGCTAAGGGTGGCCGAAAGTTGATGGTGTTCGGCCGTGAGGTAGTGTGATGTACGGAGTTTGGTGTGTTTTTATCGAACTAGACCTATAACTCGATAAAAGGGTAATCTCTTCCCAAGACCTTTTGAGAATTGATCAAAGTTAAAATCTCGAAACTCGTCGAAACAATAACTAAGGTTTGTCGAACTCGTTCAACGTATATTTCAAAGGAAATACAAAGTTTATTATGATTCTCGATGAATTACAAGTACAACGAACACTACTATATATAGTAGTTTACAACCGTCTGAAAATACAACAAAACGAAAAAGGAAACTTCCTAACACATCCTAATCGGCGAAAATCTCCATGAGATACCAAGCAATCTTGGTGTTATTAGATGAAAGAGACATGAAGCAACCTTTGGTCTTGATGGTGACATGAAGTAGAATCAAAACATTATTCCTCCTTCATTTCGGCCGAGCATGCTTCAAGGATTTGGTGTAGATGTAAAGATATCTTCCTCCTTGGAATTATATGGATGATAAAGAAATGAGTGACAATGACATGAAGAAGAAAGTCTCCACTCCATCTTCATTTTCGGCCGTTTGTGTACATGGTGGGGAAGGAGAAGATAACTTCATTATCTTGTCAAGATATGAAGTCAAGACATGTCCCTTTCAAGCATGATATGGCGATCCACCATGCTTTCGGACCGATCCGTCGTCGAATTCTCGTTACTCGATTCCGATTAACAACGTAACTCCAATCCGTTTAACATTTTCTCCTAAGTATAACGATGCATGGCCATGCGAATTTGCATCATCATGGATGTCGATTTTTATCGGAGTTTCTTATGGAATATTAGATATCGTATCATTCCCTCCGTCTTTGAAAGGAATTGACCTCAGTCTGCAATGCCATCGTCGTCAAGATAAGGTGAGAGATCACCTACGTTGAATGTCGCGTGTACTCGTATTCGCAGGAGTTCGACTTTGTATGCGTTGTCGTTCACCTTTTCCACAATTTTGTACGGACCCTCGGCTCTCGGCATCAATTTGTTCTTCCGTTTGCTTGGGAATCTTTCTTTTCTCAAATGTATCCAAACCAAGTCGCCCACATCAAATAATCTCGCCTTTTTATTTTTGTTCGACTTCCGTTTGTATATTTCATTTACTTCTTTAATCCGTTCCTGTATCTTTTCATGTAACTTCACCATTGATTTGAGTTTTGCTTCGGCGTCTTTGTGAACCAACTCGTTGCTCGGTAAGGGAATCAAGTCCAATGGCAAGTGCGGATTTAATCCGTATACCACTTCAAAGGTGAATGGGCCGTGGCATAGCGGGTGATCGGTTGTATGCGAGTCGGCATGAGCAAGTTTAACGTCCCAATCTTTACGAGTTTTATTTACCAACCCTCGTAATAATGCTCCCAAGGTTCGATTAGTTACCTCGATGCATCCGTCGGTTTTGCGGGTGATGTGAAGTCTTGAATAGGAGTTTAGTACCGACTTTCCTCCATAAAGTATTCGAGTAACTCGGAAATTTGGAATCTCGATCCGACACGATATTTTTGGAACTCCGTGTAAGCGAACTATTTCCGGAAATACAAGTCCGCCACATTGCTTGCATCATCGGTTTTTGGCACGCGACAAAGTGAGCCATTTTCGAAAAAGCAGTCGACGACCACCATGATCGAGTCTTTGCCTCGTTGAGTACGAGGTAAAGCCACAATAAAATCCATCGAGACATCCTCCACGGTCGTAGCAGTATTGGCAATGGCATGTATGTACTCGACTTGAGCGAACTTTTCATCATATGACAAGTTACGCATTTGCTCACGATTGTCCGACGTCACCATACATTTTCGGCCAAAAGAAATGTTCTTTTAGCACCTCTGATCTTGGTCGAGCCGAAGTGTCGGCTAGTCCTCCTCCGTGCGCCTCCCGAACAAGAATTCCCGTGTATGTCTCGGCACACATAATTTATTCCCCTTGAAGAAAGCCATCCTGTAAAACAAATTCCTCAAATGCGGGGCCGTTTTACAACGGTTAAAAATTTCCCGAAGTCCAAATCGTCGTTGTAGTGATCTTTCAAAGTCTCGAACCCCAACAAGCGAACATCTAGCATCGGCAGAAGGCATACCGTCTCGATAGTGCATCCGCCACTACATTACTCTTCCGTCTTTGTACTTGGATGAAAAGTGAAAAGATTGTAAAAATTCCACCCATTTTGCATGTCTCGGGCTTAGCTTACTCTGTCCGTTGATGTATTTCAACGACTCGTGATCCGAATGCGGACGAAATGTTTGAACGAGATAATGACTCAATGATCGAGTGCTCTTACGATAGCATAGAACTCCTTGTCGTAAGTACAATAATTCACTCGGGCGCCACTTAACTTCTCCGAAAAATAGGCAATGGACGGCCTCTCGAATGAGCACGCCCGATTCCAACTCCGCTAGCGTCGCATTCTACCTCAAGCGGTTGTGAAAAATCGGGCAACGTCAAAATCGGCGCTTCACATAATTTTCCCTTTAAGTTTTCAAAAGCCTTTTGGTCCGTCTCGTTCAAGCAAAGGTTCCCTTTTCGGACACTCGTGATAGAATTTGGATATAGTCTTTGAAGTCCGTATGAATCGTCGGTAAAAGAAGCGAGGCCATGAAATGACCGTACCTCGTGATTGTCTTTGGGGTCGGCCACGACTTGATTGCCGCGATCTTCTCTTGGTCGGCCGAAACTCCGTCTTCGAAACAACATAGCCGAGAAAGACAAGACTCTCGACTAAGAAAGTACACTTCTCCGTTTTCCATAAAGTTTTGTTCCCTTAGTGTCTCAAACACGTACGCAAATGTTCGAGATGTTCTTCTACGGACCCATTTGTAGATCAAAATGTCGTCTAAGTACACGACAACAAACTTTCCCAAGAAAGGTTTAAGAACCTCGTTCATCAACCTCATAAAGGTGCTCGGGCGTTGGTGAGGCCGAATGGCATCACAACCCATTCGTAAAGTCCATTCTTCGTCTTAAACGCCGTTTTCCATTCGTCTCCCTCTCGCATGCGGTTGATGGTATCCGCTCCGTAAATCAACTTTGGAAAATATAACCGAGCCATGTAACTCGTCCGGCATGTCGTCTAGTCTCGGGATGGGAAACCGATACTTGACGGTGATGTTATTCACGGCTCTCTTGTCACAATACACATTCGCCATGTTCCGTCTTTTTTTGGTACGAGCGAATCGAACCGCACACGGACTTAAACTTTCTCGGACATATCCGTGATTCATGAGTTCATCAATTTGACGTTGTAGTTCTTTTGTTTCTTCGGGATTACAACGATACGCCGCTTTGTTCGGTAATGGAGCTCCCGGTATAAGATCAATCTGGTGTTCAATCCCGCGGATAGGTGGTAATCCTACCGGCAAGTCTTCGGGAAATACGTCCGAAAACTCGTGTAATAATACGTCTATCTTTTCCTCATGTTGCCATTTTGTGGCAAGATTTCGGACCTCTTTGATCATCATCAAATAAACACGTTCGCCATCGTCTATGGCGTGTTCGACTTCTTTCTCGTTTGCAAACATCGTAAGTTTCGGTCCTTCGACTTTTTTCGAACTCATCGTCCGGATAGCTTGAGGTGACATAGGTTTAAGAACAATTTTTTTACCTTTGTCACGTAGCTCATACTCATTACTCCTCCCTCGGTGTAGTACGTCCCGATCAAATAACCAAGGTCTTCCTAATAACACGTGACATGCGTCCATCGGTAATACATCGCATGTAATATCATCGCCATACGAACCCATGGTGAGTCCGACCTTCACTTGCCTTGATACTTTCACCTTGTTTCCATCATCGAGCCAATGGAGTGCATACGGCTTAGGATAGGCCGTGGTGATCAAGCCGAGTTTTGAGACCATCTCGCTCGATGCCACGTTTGTACAACTTCCACCGTCAATGATCAAGCTACACCATTTCTCTCCGACACGACACTTCGTGTGAAAGATTTGGTCTCGTTGTTCTTCGTCACTCGGGGCTGCCTTCGTTTGTAACATGCGAAGGACAAGGTTCGTGTCATAGTTCGGGGCATCGTATGCCTCGCATTCTTCTTCTTCTCTGATACGATATCTAATATTCCAGTCGAAGAAACTCCGATAAAAATCGACATCCATGATGATGCAAATTCGCATGGCCATGCATCGTTGTACTTAGGAGAAAATGTTAAACGGATTGGAGTTACATTGTTAATCGGAATCGGAGTGACGTAGAATTCGACGACGGATCGACCCGAAAGCATGAAGATCGGCCGAATTTATGCTTGAAAGGGACACTTTGTCTTCATATCTTTCACAAAATAAATGAAGATCACCTCCTTCCCCACCATGACACATATGGCCGAAGCATGAAGATAGAGGGAAGACTTTCTTCTTCATGTCATTATCTCCCATATCTTGTAGGGATCGGCCGAATTGGAAGCTTGCAAAAAGGAAAGATTTGTGAAGATTTTCATCAAGAATATCTCATGTCACCATCATGAAATAAAGACCAAGATTGCTTGGTATCTCTTTGTGATTTTCGGCCGATTAGGTGTTGTTAGGAAGTTTCCCTTTGTTCGTTTTGTTGTATTTTCGTTCGGTTGTAAACTACTATATATAGTAGTGTTCGTTGTACTTGAAAAAACATCGAGAATCATAATAAACTTCGTATTTCCTTTGAAATATACGTTGAACGAGTTCAACAAACCTTAGTTATTGTTTCGACGAGTTTCGAGATTTTAACTTCGATCAATTCTCAAAAGGTCTTGGGAAGAGATTACCCTTTTATCGAGTTATAGGTCTAGTTCGATAAAACACGCCAAACTCCGTACATCACACTACTTCACGGCCGAAACACCATCAACTTTCGGCCACCCTTAGCAAAATTCGAGTGAGACTTTGTTACTTGTTAACCTTCCGTTGTGTTTTATACGTATTACTTACGTAATTCGTATCATAAGTGGTATCGGAGCCACTTGTCTCACAGTCTCGACGTTACTCACGAAAATGGCATTCACCGATGAAGAAGTAGCACAACTACGTGACGTTCTTCGCGGCTTGCCGGAGCCCAGAATCCATGCACGACGAGGACATGACACCATGCATGCACCACGACATGCGGATGAATACAAGACCGGCGAACTTAGGAGTTCGTAGGCGGCACCGATCTGAAGTTTATCCGGAGTGGGAAAGAAAAATTGAACGGATGTTTGAGTTCAAGGAACTCAATGACGAAGTACGTTGCAAGTACGCGATTCTCAAACTTGGAAAGGAGCTTCCCTTTGGTTTGAGCGAATGAAGACGCAAAGAAGTCGTCTTAGGAAGAGAAGATACGTTCGTGGGATTCCCTAAAAGAAAACTACGAAAAGATATGTCCGGCTACACACAAGCTAAGCTGTACCGAAAAATTTCGACCTCACACAAGGAAAGCTAAGTGTCGAGGAGTACATCGAGGAGTTTGAAAATTTATCCTTGATGGGAGAACTTGAAGAAAGCGAAGAATTGCGCATGTCCGTTTCCTACGAGGTTTGAACAAAAATATTGCTAATTCCGTGGAACTCTACCCCTATTCGACTTCGATACTTTATGCGGACTTTGCATAAAGTTGGAAAATCAAAACAAAACCAAACTCTCTAAACCCGAATTCCCACCTAAATACGGAAATACCAACTTTGGCGCGAGTTCTAGCTCGTTTCCAAAACTGTCACCACAAGCCGATCAGTTACTACCATTCCAAAACCCCTACCACACCAAAAGAAACGAGCCTATCTAAAGTCCGATGTTTCAAATGTCAAGGATTTGGACACTATCAAAGTGCTTGTCCGAATCGGAGGATTGTGACGTTACGAGAAGCCATAGCCGCCGAGAGGAATTATTAGCCAAGAAGAAAGAGTTGGAGACGTTTTTAACTTAGAAGGCGAAGAAGAAGAATGCGAGACATACGATGCCCCGAACTATGACACGAACCTTGTCCTTCGAATGTTGCAAGCGAAGGCCGCCCCAAGTGACGAAGAACAACGGGACCAAATCTTCCACACGAAGTGTCGTGTCGGAGATAAATGGTGTAGCTTGATCATTGACGGTGGAAGTTGTACAAACGTGGCATCAAGCGAGATGGTTTCAAAACTCGGCTTGGTCACCACGGCCCATCCTAAGCCGTATGCACTCCATTGGCTCGATGATGGGAACAAAGTGAAGGTTTCAAGACAAGTGAAGGTCGGACTAACCATGGGTTCGTATGGCGATGATATTACATGCGATGTATTACCGATGGACGCATGTCACGTGTTATTAGGAAGACCTTGGTTATTTGATCGGGACGTACTACACCGCGGAGGAGTAATGAGTATGAGCTACGTGACAAAGGTAAAAAATTGTCCTTAAACCTATGTCACCTCAAGCTATCGGACGATGAGTTCGAAAAAAGACGAAGGGCGAAACTTACGATGTTTGCAAGCGAGAAAGAAGTCGAACACGCCATTGACGATGGCAAACGTGTTTATTTGATGATGATCAAGGAGGTCCAAATCTTGCCACCAAATCGCAAAATGAGGAGGAGATAGATGCACTATTACGAGTTTTGGACGTATTTCGAAGACTTGCGGTAGGATTACCACCTATCCGCGGGATTGAACACGATTGATCTTATCAGGAGCTCCATTACCGAACAAAGCGTATCGTTGTAATCCGAAGAAACAAAAGAACTACAACGTCAAATTGATGAACTCATGAATCACGGATATGTCAGAAAGTTTAAGTCCGTGTGCGGTTCGATTCTGCTCGTACCAAAAAAGAGAACATGGCGGATGTGTATTGTGAGAGCCGTGAATAACATCACCGTCAAGTATCGGTTTCCCATCCGAGACTAGACGACATCTTGGACGAGTTACATGGCTCGGTTATATTTTCCAAAGTTGATTTACGGAGCGGATACCATCAAATCCGCATGCGAGAGGGAGACGAATGGAAAACGGCGTTTAAGACGAAGAATGGACTTTACGAATGGGTTGTGATGCCATTCGGCCTCACCGCCCGAGCACCTTTATGAGGTTGATGAACGAGGTTCTCAAACCTTTCTTGGGAAAGTTTGTTGTCGTGTACTTAGACGACATTTTGATCTGATCGGTCCGTAGAAGAACATCTCGAACATTTGCGGTACGTGTTTGAGACACTAAGGGAACAAAAACTTTATGGAAAGCGGGAGAAGTGTACTTTCCTAGTCGAGAGTCTTGTCTTTCTCGGCTATGTTGTTTCGAAGACGGAGTTTCGGTCGACCAAGAGAAGATCGCGGCAATCAAGTCATGGCCGACCCCAAAGACAATCACGGAAAGTACGGTCATTTCATGGCCTCGCTTCTTTTACCGAAGCGATTCATACGGGACTTGACACTATATCCAGTCCTATCACGGAGTGTCTCAAAAGGAACCTTTGCTTGGAGCGAAACGCCCAAAAGGCTTTTGAAAACTTAAAGGAAAATTATGTGAAGCGCCGATTTTGACGTTGCCCGATTTTTCACAACCGTTTGAGGTAGAATGCGACGCTAGCGGAGTTGGAATCGGGCGATGCTCATTCGAGAGGCCGTCCCATTGCCTATTTTCGGAGAAGTTAAGTGGCGCCCGAGTGAATTATTGTACTTACGACAAGGAGTTCTATGCTATCGTAAGAGCACTCGATCATTGAGTCATTATCTGCGTTCGAAACATTTCGTCTTGCATTCGGATCACGAGTCGTTGAAATACATCAACGGACGAGTAAGCTAAGCCGAGACATGCAAAATGGGTGGAATTTTTACAATCTTTTCACTTTTCATCCAAGTACAAAGACGGGAAGAGTAATGTAGTGGCGGATGCACTATCGAGACGGTATGCCTTACGTCGATGCTAGATGTTCGTTTGTTGGGGTTCGAGACTTTGAAAGATCACTACAACGACGATTTGGACTTCGGGAAATTTTTAACCGTTGTAAAACGGCCCGTCTGAGGAATTTGTTTCTGAGGATGGCTTTCTCTTCAAGGGGAATAAATTATGTGTCTGAGACATACAATTCGGGAATTCTTTGGTTGGGAGGCGCACGGAGGAGGACTAGCCGGTCACTTGGTTCGACCAAAGCGTAGAGGTGCTAAAAGAACATTTCTTTTGGCGAAGATGTATGGTGACGTCGGCTGTCGTGAGCAAATGCGTAACTTGTCATATGATGAAAAGTTCGTTCAAGTCGAGTACATACATGCCGTTGCCGATACCGTTACGGCCGTGGGAGGATGTCTCGATGGATTTTATTGTAGCTTTACCTCGTACTCAACGAGGCAAGGACTCGATCATGGTGGTCGTCGACCGTTTTTCGAAAATGGCTCACTTTGTCGCGTGCCACAAAACCGATGATGCAAGCAACGTGGCGGACTTGTACTTAGGGAGATAGTTCGTTTACGGAGTTCCAAAAACTATCGTGTCGGATCGAGATTCCAAATTTGAGTTACTTACGGAATACTTTATGGAGGAAAGTAGGTACTAAACTCCTATTCAAGACTTCACATCACCCGCAAACCGTGACGGACCGAGGTAACTAATCGAACCTTGGGAGCATTATTACGAGGGTTGGTAAATAAAACTCGAGAAAGATTGGGACGTTAAACTTGCTCATCTTTGGTCGCATACAACCGATCACCGGTTATGCCACGACCCATTCACCTTTTGAAGTGGTATACGGATTAAATCCGCACTTGCCATTGGACTTGATTCCCTTGCCGAGCAACGAATTGGTTCACAAAGACGCGAAGCAAAACTCAAGTCAATGATGAAGTTACGAAAAGATACGGGAGCGGATTAAAGAAGTGAATGAAATGTACAAGCGGAAGTCGAACAAAAATAAAAAAGCGAGATTATTCGATGTTGGCGACTTAGTTTGGATACATTTGAGAAAAGAAAGATTCGAGCAAGCGGAAGAACAAATTGATGCCGAGAGCCGAAGGTCCGTACAAGATTGTGGAAAAAGTGAACGACAACGCATACAAAGTCGAACTTAGGGCGAATACGAGTACACGCGACATTCAACGTAGGTGATCTCTCACCTTATCTTGACGACGATGGCATTGCGGAATTGAGGTCAATTCCTTTCAAAGACGGAGGGAATGATACGATATCTAATATTCGATCGAAGAAACTCCGATAAAAATCGACATCCATGATGATGCAAATTCGCATGGCCATGCATCGTTGTACTTAGGAGAAAATGTTAAGCGGATTGGAGTTACGTTGTTAATCGGAATCGGAGTGACGTAGAATTCGACGACGGATCGACCGAAAGCATGAAGATCGGAATTTATGCTTGAAAGGGACACTTTGTCTTCATATCTTTCACAAAATAAATGAAGATCACCTCCTTCCCCACCATGACACATACGGCCGAAGCATGAAGATAGAGGGAAGACTTTCTTCTTCATGTCATTATCTCCCATATCTTGTAGGGATCGGCCGAATTGGAAGCTTGCAAAAAGGAAAGATTTGTGAAGATTTTCATCAAGAATATCTCATGTCACCATCATGAAATAAAGACCAAGATTGCTTGGTATCTCTTTGTGATTTTCGGCCGATTAGGTGTTGTTAGGAAGTTTCCCTTTGTTCGTTTTGTTGTATTTTCGTTCGGTTGTAAACTACTATATATAGTAGTGTTCGTTGTACTTGAAAAAACATCGAGAATCATAATAAACTTTGTATTTCCTTTGAAATATACGTTGAACGAGTTCAACAAACCTTAGTTATTGTTTCGACGAGTTTCGAGATTTTAACTTCGATCAATTCTCAAAAGGTCTTGGGAAGAGATTACCCTTTTATCGAGTTATAGGTCTAGTTCGATAAAACACGCCAAACTCCGTACATCACACTACTTCACGGCCGAAACACCATCAATTTTCGGCCACCCTTAGCAAAATTCGAGTGAGACTTTGTTACTTGTTAACCTTCCGTTGTGTTTTATACGTATTACTTACGTAATTCGTATCATTCTCCGTCAGCTTCTAAGTTAAAAACGTCTCCAACTCTTTCTTCTTCGGCTAATAATTCCTCTCGGGCGGCTATGGCTTCTCGTAACGTCACAATCCTCCGATTCGGACAAGCACTTTGATAGTGTCCAAATCCTTGACATTTGAAACATCGGACTTTAGATAGGCTCGTTTCTTTTGGCGTGGTAGGGGTTTTTGGAATGGTAATGTGGTGGCTTGTGGTGACGAGTTTTGGAAACGAGCTAGAACTCGCGCCAAAGTTGGTATTTCCGTATTTAGGTGGGAATTCGGGTTTAGAGAGTTTGGTTTTGTTTTGATTTTCCAACTTTATGCAAAGTCCGCATAAAGTATCGAAGTCAGAATAGGGGTAGAGTTCCACGGAATTAGCAATATTTTTGTTCAAACCTCGTAGGAAGCGGGACATGCGCAATTCTTCGCTTTCTTCAAGTTCTCCCATCAAGGATAAGTTTTCAAACTCCTCGATGTACTCCTCGACACTTAGCTTTCCTTGCGTGAGGTCGAAATTTTTGATCTGAGACTTAGCTTGTGTGTAGCCGGGACATATCTTTTCGTAGTTTCCTTTTTAGGGAATCCCACGAACGTATCTTCTCTTTTAAACGACTTCTTTGCGTCTTCATTCGCTCAAACCAAAGGAAGCTCCTTTCCAAGTTTGAGAATCGCGTACTTGCAACGTACCTCGTCATTGAGCTCCTTGAACTCAAACATTCGTTCAATTTTTCTTTCCCACTCCAAATAAACCTCGGGATCGGTGCCGCCTACGAACTCCTAAGTTCGGTCTTGTATTCATCCGCATGTCGTGGTGCATGCATGGTGTCATGTCCTCGTCGTGCATGGATTCTGGGCTCCGGCAAGCCACGAAGAACGTCACGTAGTTGTGCTACTTCTTCATCGGTGAATGCCATTTTCTTGATGATGTCGAGAATCGTGAGACAAGTGTCTCGATACCACTTATGATACGAATTACGCAAGTAATACGTATAAAACACAACGGAAGGTTAACAAGAAACAAAGTATCACTTGAATTTTGCTAAGGGTGGCCGAAAGTTGATGGTGTTCGGCCGTGAGGTAGTGTGATGTACGGAGTTTGGTGTGTTTTTATCGAACTAGACCTATAACTCGATAAAAGGGTAATCTCTTCCCAAGACCTTTTGAGAATTGATCAAAGTTAAAATCTCGAAACTCGTCGAAACAATAACTAAGGTTTGTCGAACTCGTTCAACGTATATTTCAAAGGAAATACAAAGTTTATTATGATTCTCGATGAATTACAAGTACAACGAACACTACTATATATAGTAGTTTACAACCGTACGAAAATACAACAAAACGAAAAAAGGAAACTTCCTAACACATCCTAATCGGCCGAAAATCTCCATGAGATACCAAGCAATCTTGGTGTTATTAGATGAAAGAGACATGAAGCAACCTTTGGTCTTGATGGTGACATGAAGTAGAATCAAAACATTATTCCTCCTTCATTTCGGCCGAGCATGCTTCAAGGATTTGGTGTAGATGTAAAGATATCTTCCTCCTTGGAATTATATGGATGATAAAGAAATGAGTGACAATGACATGAAGAAGAAAGTCTCCACTCCATCTTCATTTTCGGCCGTTTGTGTACATGGTGGGGAAGGAGAAGATAACTTCATTATCTTGTCAAGATATGAAGTCAAGACATGTCCCTTTCAAGCATGATATGGCCGATCCACCATGCTTTCGGACCGATCCCGTCGTCGAATTCTACGTTACTCCAATTCCGATTAACAACGTAACTCCAATCCGTTTAACATTTTCTCCTAAGTATAACGATGCATGGCCATGCGAATTTGCATCATCATGGATGTCGATTTTTATCGGAGTTTCTTCGACTGGAATATTAGATATCGTATCACCCCGAGGAGACAAAGGAGTTGCAAAAACAAATCGAGGAGCTAATGCATCGCGGGTACGTTGGAGAAAGTTTGAGCACTTGTGCGGTTCCGGTTTTACTTGTTCCAAAGAAGGATGGGTCATGGCGGATGTGTATAGATAGTAGAACCGTGAACAACATAACCATCAAATATCGATTCCCAATTCCGAGACTTGATGATATGTTGGACGAGTTGCATGGTTCGGTGATTTTTTCTAAGTTTGATTTGAGAAGCGGCTATCATCAAATTCGCATGCAGGAAGGAGACGAATGGAAGACGGCTTTCAAGACAAAACATGGATTATATGAATGGCTCGTCATGCCCTTTGTCCTTACAAATGTGCTAAGTACTTTCATGCGATTAATGAATGAGGTACTTAAGCCGTTTTTGGGAAAATTTGTCGTCGTATACTTGGACGACATCTTGATTTATAGTCAATCATTGCAAGAGCATACCAGACACTTGAGGAAAGTCTTCGAGATCCTTAGGGATCAAAAACTTTATGGGAAAAAGGAGAAGTGTTCGTTTCTAGTCGAGAGTGTAGCCTTTCTTGGCTACATCGTTTCTAAAGAAGGAATGTCGGTTGATCAAACCAAGATCGAGGCGATTAAATCTTGGCCTACCCCCAAAACCATCACGGAAGTCCGATTGATACGAATTACGTAAGTAATGCGTATAAACACAACGGAAGATTAACAAGTTTACAATGTGGATCAAAAATTACAAAGGTGATGGACGAATTTAATGGGATTCGGCCGTGATATAGTATGATGTGCGGAGTTTGATGTGTTTTTATCGAACTAGACCTATAACTCGATAAAAGGGTAATCTCTTCCCAAGACCTTTTGAGAATTGATTAAGTTAAAATCTCGAGACTCGTCGAAACAATAACTAAGGTTTGTCGAACTCGTTCAACGTATATTTCAAAGGAAATACAAGGTTTATTATGATTATCGATGAATTACAAGTACAACGAACACTACTATATATAGTAGTTTACAACCGTACGAAAATACAACAAAACGAAAAAAACGAACTTCCTAGCAACATCATTTCGGCCGAAATCCAAGGGTGAGATATCAAGTCTCTTGGTGTTATTAGGTGAAAGGGACATGAAGCACTCTTGGTCTTTGATGGTGACATGAAGTAGAACAAAATCCTCCTTCCCATGCATGCATTCGCCGATCACATTTTAGGGGATTTGGTGTAGATTTGTGATATCCTCCTTCTTGGAACTACATGGTGATAATGAAATGAGGGATAGTGACATGATGAAGAAAATCTTCACTCCATCCATTTGGCTCGGCCGTTTGTGACAAGGTGGGGAAGGAGGGAATCACTTCTTTATTATGTAAAGATATGAAGTCAAGATATGTCCCTTTCAAGCATGATATGGCCGATTTTCTCATGCTTTCGGACCGATTCCGTCGTCGAATTCTACGTTATTCTGATTCCGATTAACAACGTAACTCCAAGTCGCGTATTCTTTTCTCCCAAATATAATGATGCATGGCCATGCGAATTTGCATCATCGTGGATGTCGATTTTTATTGGAGATTCTCCGACTGGAATATTAGATATCGTATCATTCCCTCCGTCTTTGAAAGGAATTGACCTCAATTCTGCAATGCCATCGTCGTCAAGATAAGGTGAGAGATCACCTACGTTGAATGTCGCGTGTACTCCGTATTCGCCCGGGAGTTCGACTTTGTATGCGTTGTCGTTCACTTTTTCCACAATTTTGTACGGACCCTCGGCTCTCGGCATCAATTTGTTCTTCCGTTTGCTTGGGAATCTTTCTTTTCTCAAATGTATCCAAACCAAGTCGCCAACATCAAATAATCTCGCCTTTTTATTTTTGTTCGACTTCCGTTTGTATATTTCATTTACTACTTTAATCCGTCTCGTATCTTTTCATGTAACTTCACCATTGATTTGAGTTTTGCTTCGGCGTCTTTGTGAACCAACTCGTTGCTCGGTAAGGGAATCAAGTCCAATGGCAAGTGCGGATTTAATCCGTATACCACTTCAAAAGGTGAATGGGCCGTGGCATAACCGGGTGATCGGTTGTATGCGAATTCGGCATGAGCAAGTTTAACGTCCCAATCTTTCGAGTTTTATTTACCAACCCTCGTAATAATGCTCCCAAGGTTCGATTAGTTACCTCGATCATCCGTCGGTTTGCGGGTGATGTGAAGTCTTGAATAGGAGTTTAGTACCTACTTTCCTCCATAAAGTATTCGAAGTAACTCGAAATTTGGAATCTCGATCCGACACGATAGTTTTGGAACTCCGTGTAAACGAACTACTTCTCGGAAGTACAAGTCGCCACGTTGCTTGCATCATCGGTTTTGTGGCACGCGACAAAGTGAGCCATTTTCGAAAAACGGTCGACGACCACCATGATCGAGTCCTTGCCTCGTTGAGTACGAGGTAAAGCCACAATAAAATCCATCGAGACATCCTCCCACGGTCGTAACGGTATCGGCAACGGCATGTATGTACTCGACTTGAACGAACTTTTCATCATGTGACAAGTTACGCATTTGCTCACGATTGTCGACGTCACCATACATTTTCGCCAAAAGAAATGTTCTTTTAGTACTTCTACGGTCTTGGTCGAGCCAAGTGGCCGGCTAGTCCTCCTCCGTGCGCCCCGAACCAAAGAATTCCGAATCGTATGTCTCAAGACACATAATTTATTTCCCTTGAAGAGAAAGCCATCCTCAGAAACAAATTCCTCAGACGGGGCCGTTTTACAACGGTTAAAAATTTCCCCGAAGTCCAAATCGTCGTTGTAGTGATCTTTCAAAGTCTCAAACCCCAACAAACGAACATCTAGCATCGACAGTAAGGCATACCGTCTCGATAGTGCATCCGCCACTACATTACTCTTCCCGTCTTTGTACTTGGATGAAAAGTGAAAAGATTGTAAAAATTCCACCCATTTTGCATGTCTCGGGCTTAGCTTACTTTGTCCGTTGATGTATTTCAACGACTCGTGATCCGAATGCAGCACGAAATGTTTCGAACGCAGATAATGACTCCAATGATCGAGTGCTCTTACGATAGCATAGAACTCCTTGTCGTAAGTACAATAATTCACTCGGGCGCCACTTAACTTCTCCGAAAATAGGCAATGGGACGGCCTCTTTGAATAAGCACTGCCCCGATTCCAACTCCGCTAGCGTCGCATTCTACCTCAAACGGTTGTGAAAAATCGGGTAACGTCAAAATCGGCGCTTCACATAATTTCCCCTTCAAATTTTCAAAAGCCTTTTGGGCCGCCTCGTTCCATGCAAAGGTTCCCTTTTTCAGACACTCCGTGATCGGACTGGATATAGTGCTAAAGTCCCGTATGAATCGTCGGTAAACGGGCGAGGCCATGAAATGACCGTACCTCCGTGATTGTCTTTGGGGTCGGCCACGACTTGATTGCCGCGATCTTCTCTTGGTCGACCGAAACTCCGTCTTTCGAAACAACATAGCCGAGAAAGACAAGACTCTCGACTAGGAAAGTACACTTCTCCCGTTTTCCATAAAGTTTTTGTTCCCTTAGCGTCTCAAACACGTACCGCAAATGTTCGAGATGTTCTTCTACGGACCGATCAGATCAAAATGTCGTCTAAGTACACGACAACAAACTTTCCCAAGAAAGGTTTAAGAACCTCGTTCATCAACCTCATAAAGGTGCTCGGGGCGTTGGTGAGGCCGAATGGCATCACAACCCATTCGTAAAGTCCATTCTTCGTTTTAAACGCCGTTTTCCATTCGTCTCCTCTCGCATGCGGATTTGATGGTATCCGCTCCGTAAATCAACTTTGGAAAATATAACCGAGCCATGTAACTCGTCCGAAGATGTCGTCTAGTCTCGGATGGGAAACCGATACTTGACGGTGATGTTATTCACGGCTCTCATCACAATACACATTCGCCATGTTCCGTCTTTTTTTGGTACGAGTAGAACTGGAACCGCACACGGACTTAAACTTTCTCGGACATATCCGTGATTCATGAGTTCATCAATTTGACGTTGTAGTTCTTTAGTTTCTTCGGGATTACAACGATACGCCGCTTTGTTCGGTAATGGAGCTCCCGGTATAAGATCAATCTGGTGTTCAATCCCGCGGATAGGTGGTAATCCTACCGGCAAGTCTTCGGGAAATACGTCCGAAAACTCGTGTAGTAGTACGTCTATCTCTTCCTCATGTTGCGATTTGGTGGCAAGATTTCGGACCTCTTTGATCATCATCAAATAAACACGTTCGCCATCGTCAATGGCATGTTCGACTTCTTTCTCGTTTGCAAACATCGTAAGTTTCGGTCCTTCGACTTTTTTCGAGCTCATCGTCCGGATAGCTTGAGGTGACATAGGTTTAAGAACAATTTTTTTACCTTTGTCACGTAACTCATACTCATTACTCCTCCCTCGATGTAGTACGTCCCGATCAAATAACCAAGGTCTTCCTAACAACACGTGACATGCGTCCATCGGTAGTACATCGCATGTAATGTCATCGCCATACGAACCCATGGTGAGTCCGACCTTCGCTTGTCTTGATACCTTCACTTTGTTCCCATCATCGAGCCAATGGAGTGCATACGGCTTAGGATGGGCCGTGGTGATCAAACCGAGTTTTGAAACCATCTCATTTGGATGCCACGCTTTGTACAACTTCCACCGTCAATGATCAAGCTACACCATTTATCTCCACACGACACTTCGTGTGGAAGATTTGGTCCCGTTGTTCTTCGTCACTTGGGGCGGCCTTCGTTTGCAACATGCGAAGGACAAGGTTCGTGTCATAGTTCGGGGCATCGTATGCCTCGCATTCTTCTTCTTCTTCGTCAGCTTCTAAGTTAAAAACGTCTCCAACTCTTTCTTCTTCGGCTAATAATTCCTCTCGGGCGGCTATGGCTTCTCGTAACGTCACAATCCTCCGATTCGGACAAGCACTTTGATAGTGTCCAAATCCTTGACATTTGAAACATCGGACTTTAGATAGGCTTGTCTCTTTTGGTGTGGTAGGGGTTTTTGGAATGGTAGTAACGGACTGGCTTGTGGTGACAGGTTTTGGAAACGAGCTAGAACTCGCGCCAAAGTTGGTATTTCCGTATTTAGGTGGGAATTCGGGTTTAGAGAGTTTGGTTTTGTTTTGATTTTCCAACTTTATGCAAAGTCCGCATAAAGTATCGAAGTCGAATAGGGGTAGAGTTCCACGGAATTAGCAATATTTTTGTTCAAACCTCGTAGGAAACGGACATGCGCAATTCTTCGCTTTCTTCAAGTTCTCCCATCAAGGATAAGTTTTCAAACTCCTCGATGTACTCCTCGACACTTAGCTTTCCTTGCGTGAGGTCGAAATTTTGATACAGACTTAGCTTGTGTGTAGCAGGGACATATCTTTTCGTAGTTTCCTTTTAGGGAATCCCACGAACGTATCTTCTCTTTTCCTAGCACGACTTCTTTGTGTCTTCATTCGCTCAAACCAAAGGGAAGCTCCTTTCCAAGTTTGAGAATCGCGTACTTGCAACGTACCTCGTCATTGAGCTCCTTGAACTCAAACATTCGTTCAATTTTTCTTTCCCACTCCAAATAAACCTCAGGATCGGTGCCGCCTACGAACTCCGGAAGTTCGCTGGTCTTGTATTCATCCGCATGTCGTGGTGCATGCATGGTGTCATGTCCTCGTCGTGCATGGATTACAGGCTCGTAAGCCGCGAAGAACGTCACGTAGTTGTGCTACTTCTTCATCGGTGAATGCCATCTTCTTGAGTAACGTCGAGAACTGTGAGACAAATGTCTCTGATACCACTTATGATACGAATTACGTAAGTAATGCGTATAAACACAACGGAAGATTAACAAGTTTACAATGTGGATCAAAAATTACAAAGGTGATGGACGAATTTAATGGGATTCGGCCGTGATATAGTATGATGTGCGGAGTTTGATGTGTTTTTATCGAACTAGACCTATAACTGGATAAAAGGGTAATCTCTTCCCAAGACCTTTTGAGAATTGATTAAGTTAAAATCTCGAGACTCGTCGAAACAATAACTAAGGTTTGTCGAACTCGTTCAACGTATATTTCAAAAGAAATACAAGGTTTATTATGATTATCGATGAATTACAAGTACAACGAACACTACTATATATAGTAGTTTACAACCGTACGAAAATACAACAAAACGAAAAAAACGAACTTCCTAGCAACATCATTTCGGCCGAAATCCAAGGGTGAGATATCAAGTCTCTTGGTGTTATTAGGTGAAAGGGACATGAAGCACTCTTGGTCTTTGATGGTGACATGAAGTAGAACAAAATCCTCCTTCCCATGCATGCATTCGGCCGATCACATTTTAGGGGGATTTGGTGTAGATTTGTGATATCCTCCTTCTTGGAACTACATGGTGATAATGAAATGAGGGATAGTGACATGATGAAGAAAATCTTCACTCCATCCATTTGGCTCGGCCGTTTGTGACAAGGTGGGGAAGGAGGGAATCACTTCTTTATTATGTAAAGATATGAAGTCAAGATATGTCCCTTTCAAGCATGATATGGCCGATTTTCTCATGCTTTCGGACCGATTCCGTCGTCGAATTCTACGTTATTCCGATTCCGATTAACAACGTAACTCCAAGTCGCGTATTCTTTTCTCCCAAATATAATGATGCATGGCCATGCGAATTTGCATCATCCTGGATGTCGATTTTTATTGGAGATTCTCCGACTGGAATATTAGATATCGTATCACCGATCCTTTCATGGACTTGCTACATTTTATCGGAGGTTCATACGATACTTTAGTACCATTTCTAGTCCGATAACGGAATGCTTGAAAAAAGGACCGTTTGTGTGGAACGGGGCTGCCCAAGGGGCGTTTGAAAAATTGAAGGCGAAAATGAGTGAAGCACCTATCTTGGCTTTACACGACTTTTCACAACCTTTCGAGGTAGAATGTGACGCAAGTGGAGTGGGTATTGGGACGGTCCTCGTCCAAGGTAGGCGCCCAATTGCATACTTCTCGGAGAAATTGGGTGGGGCTCGACTCAACTATTGTACTTATGACAAGGAGTTCTATGCCATTGTTAGAGCTCTTGATCATTGGAGCCATTACCTTAGGCCGAAACATTTCATCCTATACTCGGATCATGAGTCTTTAAAATATATTAACGGCCAACAAAAGTTGAGTCTGAGACATGCTAAATGGGTGGAATTCTTGCAATCATTCCACTTTTCATCAAAGTACAAAGATGGCAAGAGTAACGTTGTGGCAGATGCTTTATCTAGACGGTATGCCTTGCTCTCTACTCTTGATATTCGGTTGCTTGGGTTCGAAACATTGAAGGAATGTTATGAGGGGGATATGGATTTTGGTGAGGTTTTCATTCGGTGTAAATCTGGCCCATTTGGAGAGTTTACATTGCAAGAAGGATTCCTTTTCAAAGGAAATCGCCTTTGTTTACCCAAACACCCGATTCGGGAATTGTTGGTTCGGGAAGCTCACGGTGGAGGCTTGGCCGGTCATTTTGGTTCGGCTAAAACGTTGGAGGTACTTAAAGAGCATTTTCTTTGGCCGAAGATGCAAGTGGATGTACACGACATAATTAATAAGTGTGTAGCATGCCATATTGCTAAGAGTTCGTTCAAACCAGGAGTATACATGCCTTTGCCGATTCCAGAAAGGCCGTGGGAAGATGTCTCAATGGATTTCATTGTTGCTTTGCCTCGTACTCAACGAGGAAGAGATGCTATTATGGTTGTTGTAGACCGATTTTCGAAGATGGATCACTTTGTGGATTGCCACAAGACGGACGACGCGAGTAACGTCGCTGATTTATATTTCCGAGAAATCGTACGATTGCATGGGGTTCCAAAAACGATTGTTTCGGATCGGGACTCAAAATTCCTTAGTTATTTTTGGAACACCTTGTGGAGAAAGGTGGGAACAAAACTACTATTTAGCACGTCACATCATCCACAAACGGACGGTCAAACCAAGGTAACCAATTGAACATTGGGCACTTTACAACGTGGTCTTGTGAGCAAGACACAAAAGGATTGGGACTTGAAACTTGCACATGCAGAGTTCGCTTATAATCGTTCTCCTACTCATGCCACGGCACAGTCTCCGTTCGAAGTAGTTTACGGACTAAACCCGTATATGACGTTAGATATAATTCCATTTCCAAGTGACGAGTTAGTGCACAAGGATGCGGAATCAAAACTGAAATCGATGATGAAAGTACACGAGCAAGTACGTAATCGAATCAAGGAAATAAACGAGGCTTACAAAAGAAAGTCGAACAAACAAAGAAGGCCGAGATTATTCGAAGTTGGTGATTTGGTTTGGTTGCATTTGAGGAAAGAGCGGTTTATAAGTAAACGCAAGAACAAATTAATGCCGCGAGCGGAGGGACCGTTTAAAGTAATCGGAAAGGTGAATGACAACCATACAAATTGGAACTTCCGGGAGATTATGGGATTCATGCGACCTTTAATGTTGGGGACCTTTCGCCTTACATCGATGATGATGGAATTTCGGAATTGAGGACAATTCCTTTTAAAGGAGGAGGAGCTGATACGGAATCATTTAATACAAATGAAGAAGACGAAGTAAGGATCGATGTAAATGACCTTACAACACGCCATGCTCGGACGACTACGTATTTAGGCGAGAAAACGGACATAAGATGTGGAGTCTCGGTCTCGGCCGTGTTATATGACACGGCCCGTGTCATGCTGTGCCGAAAAGTCGAAATCCACTGCCTACTGAACTCGGCCGTGTCGTCCGATATGGCCCGTGCCGAGATGTACCGGATAAGCCAAACCGACTGCCCACATGATACCGTTCGATACCAAACAGTGTTACCAATACAGGAACTGTTGTGAATCGTGGTTGCGTGAAACGGAAGTATAAGTTCTCGAGCGGAAGCAAACGAGCAGCAAATAACAATAATGGTCAGCACTTCGGTTCAGCGGCACTTCGGTAAAGCTCTTGTCTGGCTGACACTTGATACTGGCTGAGACTTGATACAACTCTTCAATACTGGCTGACACTTGATCTGACTCTTCAATACGGCTGACGCCCGATCGGCTCCTCAATACATGCAGATTTCCTGACGAGAATCGATGGCACTTCGATTCAGCGAGAATCGATCGTATGTTGGCACAACAATATTTGGACAGTACTCCGTTGTAGTGACAATGGACTGTATTTCGGTATAGCAACAATGGATACGGAAATGATGAGGGCACTTCAAACCCTTAGAATTAATTACTATAATCCCCTTAGAATCCTGTTCTAAAGAAACGTTTGAAATTATTCTAAGAACTCAAGTTTCTATGATTAAGACTTAACAATTTTATGAACTAAAATTGTAAGAATGTAGAAGTGAGAATTATAAGAATAATACTCAAGAAAAGTCGAGCAACAGCTCTGATTCTAGCATAAAGCCGAAATATGTTTTTGATTTCAAGAAGGGTTGATTGATTCCCTCGGTACCTAAAGGTCTCCTTTTATAGGAGAGTACAAAACAAACTATATTATCCCTGACATATTAAACTAAGGAAATAAAATCAAGTGTCCCTACTTTTTAAGACAATACAGGGCTGCTTCACATGAACTGGATTAAAAGGGAATAAACTAACACAACTTAACTATAAAGTAAATAAAGGAATGTTGAAAAAGGTCTTGGTCTTCACAATTTCTCACGTTCACTTTGAAACTTCCACATGCTGAAGTCCCCTTTTCCAAGACAACACCAAACATCACCTTCTTTGAAGCTTCCTCACGCCTAAGTCTAATTTCCAAGCTAGGATGGATTTTCCTTAATCATCAAGTCGACCTTTGGTTGTTCATCCTTTTTTTATAGAGTATTTCTCTTTTCGAGTTTTTATGATTTAACTCTCATTTTCAGGAAATACGACAAAGACGCCCTCATGCCATTATTTAGGCAATATCTGGGGTCCACCCTCAAGCTTTCCGTTTTTAGCTATATCTGGGCTGCCCTCAAGCAAAGCTATATCTGGGCTTAGGATTTGAACAACTGTCGGGTCTTCTTGAATCTCAAGTAGATCCACCATTGCACAGTCACTAAACTTAGACATGATTTCTACTTCTAATTCGGGCAGCTTAAGGACGAGCTTGTCTTCTTTTTCTCTTTGGACGTGAATTCTTCTAGGTTCAGGGTCTTTATTCAGTGTTGATACGATATCTAATATTCCAATCGAAGAAGCTCCAATAAAAATCGACATCCAAGACGATGCAAATTCGCATGGCCATGCATCGTTATACTTGGGAGAAAAGAACACGCGGATTGGAGTTACGTTGTTAATCGGAATCGGAATAACGTAAAACTCGACGACGGAATCGGTCCGAAAGCATGAAAAATCGGCCATATCATGCTTGAAAGGGACTCATGATTTGTCAAGATGCATAAAGAGATTTCTCCTTCCCCACCTCACTACAAAATCGGCCCATGCATAAGATTTGAAGAAGACTTTCATCCTTCATGTCATTTTCCCTCATAATTCCAAAGGGGTGATATCATATCTTCACAAAATCCTCCTAATCACTACTTGAGGAATACGGCCGAATTGAAGATTGCAAGGATGATATTTGGTGAAGATCTTCTTCATGTCACCATCACAAGTCCAAGATTACTTCATGTCATAATCACCTAATAAAACCAAGATACTTGGTATCTCCTCTTTAGATATTTCGGCCGAAATGGAAGCATGCTAGGAAGTTTCATTTCTCGTTTTGTTGTATTTTCTTACGGTTGGAAACTACTATATATAGTAGTACTTGTAACATTTGTAAATTATCTGGAAAGTAATCAACCTTGTATTTCTTTGAAATATACGTTGAACGAGTTCAACAAACTTTAGTTATTGTTTCGACGCGTCTCGAGATTTTAACTTGATCAATTCTCAATAGGTCTTGGGAAGAGATTACCTTTATCGAGTTATAGGTCTAGTTCGATAAAACACATCAAAATCCATACATCATACTACCTCACGGCCGAACCCCATTCAAATTCGGTCACCCTTTGTAATTTTCAAGTGATACTTTGATACTTGTCAAGACGTATTAATCTTCCGTTGTATTTTATACGTATTACTTACGTAATTCGTATCATAAGTGGTATCGGAGACATTTGTCTCACAGTTCTCGACGTTACTCAAGAAGATGGCTTTCACCGATGAAGAAGTAGCACAACTACGTGACGTTCTTCGCGGCTTACCGGAGCCCAGAATCCATGCACGACGAGGATACGACACCATGCATGCACCACGACATGCTGATGAATACAAGACAAGCGAACTTCCGGAGTTCGTAGGCGGCACCGATCCCGAGGTTTATTTGGAGTGGGAAAGGAAAATTGAACGAATGTTTGAGTTCAAGGATCTCAATGACGAGGTACGTTGCAAGTATGCAATTCTCAAACTTGGAAAGGGAGCTTCCCTTTGGTTTGAGCGAATGAAGACACAAAGAGTTCGTGCCGGAAAAGAGAAGATACGTTCGTGGGATTCTCTAAAAAAGAAACTACGAAAAAGATATGTCCCGGCTACACACAAGTTAAGCTTGTATCGAAAAATTTCTGACCTCACGCAAGGAAAGCTAAGTGTCGAGGAGTACATCGAGGAGTTTGAAAACTTATCCTTGATGGGAGAACTTGAAGAAAGCGAAGAATTGCGGATGTCCCGTTTCCTACGAGGTTTGAACAAAAATATTGCTAATTCCGTGGAACTCTACCCCTATTCCGACTTTGATACTTTATGCGGACTTTGCATAAAGTTGGAAAATCAAAACAAGACAAAACTTTCTAAACCCGAATTCCCATCTAAATACGGAAATACCAACTTTGGCGCGAGTTCTAGCTCGTTTCCAAAAACTGTCACCACAAGCCCACCGTTACTACCATTCCAAAACTCCTATCACCCCAAAAGAAACAAGCCTATCTAAAGTCCGGTGTTTCAAATGTCAAGGATTTGGACACTATCAAAGTGCTTGTCCAAATCGGAGAATTGTGACGTTACGAGAAGCCATAGCCGTCCGAGAAGAATTACTAGCCGAAGAAGAAAGAATTGGAGACGTTTTTAACTTAGAAGCTGAAGAAGAAGAAGAATGCGAGGCATACGATGCCCCGAACTATGACACGAACCTCGTCCTTCGCATGTTACAAACGAAGGCAGCCCCGAGTGACGAAGAACAACGAGACCAAATCTTCCACACGAAGTGTCGTGTCGGAGAGAAATGGTGTAGCTTGATCATTGACGGTGGAAGTTGTACAAACGTGGCATCAAGCGAGATGGTCTCAAAACTCGGTTTGATCACCACGGCCCATCCAAAGCCGTATGCACTCCATTGGCTCGATGATGGAAACAAGGTGAAAGTATCAAGGCAAGTGAAGGTCGGACTCACCATGGGTTCGTATGGTGATGATATTACATGCGATGTATTACCGATGGACGCATGTCACGTATTATTGGGAAGACCTTGGTTATTTGATCGGGACGTACTACATCGAGGGAGGAGTAACGAGTATGAGTTACGTGACAAAGGTAAAAAAAATTGTTCTTAAACCTATGTCACCTCAAGCTATCCGGACGATGAGTTCGAAAAAAGTCGAAGGACCGAAACTTACGATGCTTGCAAACGAAAAAGAAGTCGAACACGCCATTGACGATGGCGAACGTGTTTATTTGATGATGATCAAAGAGGTCCGAAATCTTGCCACCAAATCACACCACGAAGAAGAGATAGATACACTATTACACGAGTTCTCGGATGTATTTCCCGAAGACTTGCCGGTAGGATTACCACCTATCCGCGGAATTGAACACCAAATTGATCTTGTACCAGGAGCTCCATTACCGAACAAAGCGGCGTATCATTGTAATCCAGAAGAAACCAAAGAACTACAACGTCAAATTGATGAACTCATGAATCACGGATATGTCCGAGAAAGTTTAAGTCCGTGTGCGGTTCCAGTTCTACTTGTACCAAAAAAAGACGGATCATGGCGAATGTGTATTGACAGTAGAGCCGTAAATAACATAACCGTCAAGTATCGGTTCCCCATCCCGAGACTAGACGACATGTTGGACGAGTTACATGGCTCGGTTATATTTTCCAAAATTGATTTACGGAGCGGATACCATCAAATTCGCATGCGAGAGGGAGACGAATGGAAGACGGCATTTAAGACAAAGAATGGACTTTACGAATGGGTTGTGATGCCATTCGGCCTCACTAACGCCCCGAGCACTTTTATGAGGTTGATGAACGAGGTTCTCAAACCTTTCTTGGGAAAGTTTGTTGTCGTATACCTAGACGACATTTTGATCTACAGTCGATCCTTAGAGGAGCATCTCGAACATTTGCGGCACGTATTTGAAACGCTAAGGGAACAGAAACTTTATGGAAAGCGGGAGAAGTGTACTTTCCTAGTCGAGAGTCTTGTCTTTCTCGGCTATGTTGTTTCAAAAGAAGGAGTTTCGGTCGACCAAGAGAAGATCGCGGCAATCAAGTCGTGGCCGACCCCAAAGACAATCACGGAGGTACGATCATTTCATGGCCTCGCTTCTTTTTACCGACGATTCATATGGGACTTTAGCACCATCTCCAGTCCGATCACGGAGTGTCTAAAAAAAGGAACCTTTGCATGGAACGAGGCGGCCCAAAAGGCTTTTGAAAAATTAAAGGGAAAGGTATGTGAAGCGCCGATTTTGACGTTACCCGATTTTTCACAACCGTTTGAGGTGGAATGCGACGCTAGCGGAGTTGGAATCGGGGCAGTACTTATTCAAAGAGGCCGTCCCATCGCCTATTTTTCGGAGAAATTAAGTGGCGCCCGAGTGAATTATTGTACTTACGACAAGGAGTTCTATGCTATCGTGAGAGCACTCGATCATTGGAGTCACTATTTACGTTCGAAACATTTCGTGTTGCATTCAGATCACGAGTCATTGAAATACATCAACGACAAAGCAAGCTAAGCCCGAGACATGCAAAATGGGTGGAATTTTTACAATCTTTTCACTTTTCATCCAAGTACAAAGACGGGAAGAGTAATATAGTGGCGGATGCACTATCAAGACGGTATGCCTTACTGTCGATTCTAGATGTTCGTTTGTTGGGGTTCGAGACTTTGAAAGATCATTACAGCGACGATTTGGACTTCGGGGAAATTTTTAACCGTTGTAAAACGGCCCCGTACGAGGAATTTGTTTTACAGGATGGCTTTCTTTTCAAGGCAAATAAATTATGTGTGCCGAGACATACAATTCGGGAATTGCTAGTTCGGGAGGCGCACGGAGGAGGACTAGCCGGTCATTTCGGCTCGACCAAGACTGTAGAGGTGCTAAAAGAACATTTCTTTTGGCCAAAGATGTATGGTGACGTAAGCACAATCGTGAGTAAATGCGTCACTTGTCACATGATGAAAAGTTCGTTCAAGTCAAGTACATACATGCCGTTGCCAATACCGTTACGACCGTGGGAGGATGTCTCGATGGATTTTATTGTGGCTTTACCTCGTACTCAACGAGGCAAAGACTCGATCATGGTGGTCGTCGACCGCTTTTGAAAATGGCTCACTTTATAGCATGCCACAAACCGATGATGCAAGCAATGTGGCGGACTTGTACTTAGGAAGTAGTTCGTTTACACGGAGTTCCAAAACTATCGTGTCGGATCGAGATTCTAAATTTCTGAGTTACTTCTGGAATACTTTATGGAGAAAAGTGGGTACTAAACTCCTATTCAGTACTTCACATCACCCACAAACCGATGGACAGACCGAGGTGACTAATCGAACCTTGGGAGCATTATTGCGAGGATTAGTGAATAAAACACAAAAAGATTGGGACGTTAAACTTGCACATGCGGAATTCGCATACAACCGATCACCCGGCTTCGCCACGGCCCATTCACCTTTTGAAGTAGTATACGGAATAAATCCGCACATGCCATTGGATTTGATTCCCTTGCCGATGATACGAATCGGTCAACATCATCAAATATAAAAAAGAAGATTATCCAACCAAGCTTGATTGAGTCGCAGGCATACATAAAATCCTCATGCAAAATACATGGACAAATTACCAATTCTCGCGCGCACGACGACTTCGTAGCAGTTTTAGTATTTTGCCCATAACTTTCTCGTCCGAAATCCGATTCAGGTGATTCAAGTGGCCATGGAAAGCTAAGAAAGAGAGCTACAAATCTTATGAAGACCATAGGACCAAATTCGGACTCATTGGATCCCAGAAATGACAAAACCGAACCATGTGAGAAGAAGAGGCCAAGATGTCACTTTCATGATCAAGTCATTATCAAGCCTTACAATATATCACATGAGGAGGATTCTTGTCCACTCCCTCTTGGAAGCCCCACGTCCAAATTATGCACATCAAGCCAAAATGTTGTGATCTTTGTAGAATAGTTTAATAAATGCTTGTATTTTAGCTAGATTTTGTTTGATCTTGTTTGGCTTGTTTAGGAGATATAATGGCTATATAATAGCCTCATCCTCAACCTTGAAAAAAAAATCTTGAATCTTGAAGTTTAATAAACCTTGTATTTCTTTGAAATATACGTTGAACGAGTTCAACAAAACCTTGGTTATTATTTCGACGCGTCTCGAGATTTTAACTTGATCAATTCTCAATAGGTCTTGGGAAGAGATTACTTTTATCGAGTTATAGGTCTAGTTCGATAAAACACATCCAAATCCGTATACACTACTACCTCACGGCCGAAATCCATTTAAGTTCGGCCACCCCTTGTATTTTCGAGTGACACTTTGATAATCGTCAAGACATAATAATCTTCCGTTGTATTTCATACGCATTACGTACGTAATTCGTATCATCTTCTTGTTCGATATTTTTTATTGTTATATCCGATATTATTCACATACAAAATACATCCGAAAACTCCATATTCGTAAAAGCCTTCCGCTATCATACACTTACATATACTCCGACCGATACGTATCCACTTCTCCCCGGATAATTCGTATCATAAGTGGTATCGGAGCCCAAGGTCATCTCCTTGGGCGATCAACTATATTCACCGAATTTTTTTTTTTTTTTTGAAACCTTCTTGGGTTGTTCTTCACGGTTAGAAGAATTTTCGCATGACATTGGCAGATTAGCGCAGTCGGAAGAAAACAAAGTTTTCCGTGGATTCGACCGTTGGATCATCACGAAATTTTGACAAAAGTAAGCCAACTCATTGAACTACAGTCTGAACGGTGGAGATCAGATTCTTTGATCATCTTCTTGGTTCATTCTTCACGGATTTCTTGGAAAATTTTCTGTCCGATTTCTTGTCAAGAACTATCTCTTGATTCTTGTTATGGATTTCTCCGAGCTCGATTTCTTGATGACACTCCGTGATGCACTAAACGGCTTACCGAGCAACGTATGCAAGAAAAAGCAGAGACGATGCCAACAATATTGATTTCTTGGCCCAATTCCAAGATACCGGAATTTCACGGAGATAGTAATCCAATCGTGCATAGAATGGCTTCGTGCTTGTGAGGAGCACTCGGACTTCAAGGCTGCCCGATCAACCGCCGCGTTTCGTTGGTGGCAAGGCGCCTCGCGGTAGCGCCGCCGTTTGGTGGCAAAATCAAACAGATCCGTTCACAACAACGTAAGCCTAAAATCCAAGATTGGCTTAAATTCATAAAATATTTCTATCGTAGGTTCAAGTCCCCATCTTACCACCAATCCTTCGACGCCCCACCACCGACCTTCGATCTAAGGTTTTTCCCCATCAAAGAATTTCCAGCAAAGCTTTTTGTCGATGAAGACGATGTTCCTACCACCATTTTCAATGAGGTAGACGAGACAGAGGTTTCAACGGCGCAATACAACGAAGAAGATGAGTTGAGCCGTGTTTCCTAATTGATGAACTGGATCTTGCTACTTTGAGCATGGGCGATTGGTTATGTTGGCCAAATTGACCAAAACGGACCAAATTATTTTAATGATGAGGAGCCGGTTAGTGTCATGGAAATTGGTCCGGATTATGAAGGGCCACCAAGATTTGATACCGAACCAGTTGACGAAGAGGAACCCATAATTGATTCTGTGTTTCCCATTTTTGATGTTGTGCCCTACGGCGATCCATGTCTCGATGTAAGTTATTATGAAGATTTTTGTCCAAACTCCAATGAGGTGTTTTCGGTTCTTGATACGGAGAAAGAAGATGTTATAATTACGGAACATCTATATCTTAAGCCTTACCAAGATTTTGATATGAAATTATACGACGAAGCGTATTTCCTGAGGGCTTGAAGTGGCATCCGATGAAGAGCGACCTATTATTACTGTCGTGCTTCCCATTTCAGATGTCCGGTTATATGATGATTCATATCATGATATCGGTATTACCTCGCAGAATAATTATTATTATTTTATTAATAATGATAGTTATTTTGTTGGTGATTCTCGAGAGGGCCCCACTACCTATCGTCTCAAGATTTTGGGCCATGTACGCACTGCAGACATCTTCGAGATCAAATACTTAGAGGCTTTAGTCAATTATCTTGGTGACGAAGGGAGTTCGGAATTGAGGACAATTCCCTTTAAAGAGAGAGGGTATGATACGAATCGGTCAACATCATCAAATATAAAAAAGAAGATTATCCAACCAAGCTTGATTGAGTCGCAGGCATACATAAAATCCTCATGCAAAATACATGGACAAATTACCAATTCTCGCGCGCACGACGACTTCGTAGCAGTTTTAGTATTTTGCCCATAACTTTCTCGTCCGAAATCCGATTCAGGTGATTCAAGTGGCCATGGAAAGCTAAGAAAGAGAGCTACAAATCTTATGAAGACCATAGGACCAAATTCGGACTCATTGGATCCCAGAAATGACAAAACCGAACCATGTGAGAAGAAGAGGCCAAGATGTCACTTTCATGATCAAGTCATTATCAAGCCTTACAATATATCACATGAGGAGGATTCTTGTCCACTCCTCTTGGAAGCCCCACGTCCAAATTATGCACATCAAGCCAAAATGTTGTGATCTTTGTAGAATAGTTTAATAAATGCTTGTATTTTAGCTAGATTTTGTTTGATCTTGTTTGGCTTGTTTAGGAGATATAATGGCTATATAATAGCCTCATCCTCAACCTTGAAAAAAAAATCTTGAATCTTGAAGTTTAATAAACCTTGTATTTCTTTGAAATATACGTTGAACGAGTTCAACAAAACCTTGGTTATTATTTCGAGCGTCTCGAGATTTTAACTTGATCAATTCTCAATAGGTCTTGGGAAGAGATTACTTTTATCGAGTTATAGGTCTAGTTCGATAAAACACATCCAAATCCGTATACACTACTACCTCACGGCCGAAATCCATTTAAGTTCGGCCACCCCTTGTATTTTCGAGTGACACTTTGATAATCGTCAAGACATAATAATCTTCCGTTGTATTTCATACGCATTACGTACGTAATTCGTATCATCTTCTTGTTCGATATTTTTTATTGTTATATCCGATATTATTCACATACAAAATACATCCGAAAACTCCATATTCGTAAAAGCCTTCCGCTATCATACACTTACATATACTCCGACCGATACGTATCCACTTCTCCCCGGATAATTCGTATCAGCCGAGCAACGAATTGGTTCACAAAGAAGCCGAATCAAAACTCAAATCAATGATGAAGTTACATGAAAAGATACGGGAACGGATTAAAGAAGTGAATGAAATTTACAAACGGAAGTCGAACAAAAATAAAAAAGCGAGATTATTTGATGTTGGCGACTTAGTTTGGATACATTTGAGAAAAGAAAGATTCCCAAGCAAACGGAAGAACAAATTAATGCCGAGAGCCGAAGGACCGTACAAAATTGTGGGAAAAGTGAACGACAACGCCTACAAAGTCGAACTTCCGGGCGATTACGGAGTACACGCGACATTCAACGTAGGTGATCTCTCGCCTTACCTTGACGACGATGGCATTACGGAATTGAGGTCAATTCCTTTCAAAGAAGGAGGGAATGATACGATATCTAATATTCCAATCGAAGAAGCTCCAATAAAAATCGACATCCACGACGATGCAAATTCGTATGGCCATGCATCGTTATACTTGGGAGAAAAGAACACGCGGATTGGAGTTACGTTGTTAATCGGAATCGGAATAACGTAAAACTCGACGACGGAATCGGTCCGAAAGCATGAAAAATCGGCCATATCATGCTTGAAAGGGACTCATGATTTGTCAAGATGCATAAAGAGATTTCTCCTTCCCCACCTCACTACAAAATCGGCCCATGCATAAGATTTGAAGAAGACTTTCATCCTTCATGTCATTTTCCCTCATAATTCCAAAGGGGTGATATCATATCTTCACAAAATCCTCCTAATCACTACTTGAGGAATACGGCCGAATTGAAGATTGCAAGGATGATATTTGGTGAAGATCTTCTTCATGTCACCATCACAAGTCCAAGATTACTTCATGTCTTAATCACCTAATAAAACCAAGATACTTGGTATCTCCTCTTTAGATATTTCGGCCGAAATGGAAGCATGCTAGGAAGTTTCATTTCTCGTTTTGTTGTATTTTCTTACGGTTGGAAACTACTATATATAGTAGTACTTGTAACATTTGTAAATTATCTGGAAAGTAATAAACCTTGTATTTCTTTGAAATATACGTTGAACGAGTTCAACAAACTTTAGTTATTGTTTCGACGCGTCTCGAGATTTTAACTTGATCAATTCTCAATAGGTCTTGGGAAGAGATTACCTTTATCGAGTTATAGGTCTAGTTCGATAAAACACATCAAAATCCGTACATCATACTACATCACGGCCGAACCCCATTCAAATTCGGTCACCCTTTGTAATTTTCAAGTGATACTTTGATACTTGTCAAGACGTATTAATCTTCCGTTGTATTTTATACGTATTACTTACGTAATTCGTATCAAGTGTACTCCAAACAGCCTCAGTGTGAGGGTATTCAAGAGAGGATTTGATCGAGGTCATACAGTAAACCTCTTGAGTAGGAACCGAGTTGTCTTCATAAGAGTTAATAACAGATAATAAGGTAACAGGTGAGGAACGTGCATTAAGTTTATTTCATGAGGTGGTGCTAGTGTCTCTCGTTCTCAACATTTCACTCATTTGTTCTCTCAACTTCGTAGCACGTGCACGTGTGATAGGACCAGTGGAGTCCATGACAGTTCCAACCGTTCCTAACTCTCTTGGTAGCACAACCGTGTTTGTATCATCCCCTCCCTCTTGAGAAGGATCTGTCCTCAGATCCGCGAGGCCACCTGCTTCAAACAAAGACAAATCAGAAACATTAAAAGTAGCAGATACATTGTATTCTCCTGGTAAGTCCAGTTTATAAGCATTATTATTTATCCTCTCCAAGATCATGAAAGGACCGTCTCCTCGTGGTAGCAATTTTGATCTCCTTTGTACAGGAAACCTTTCCTTCCTCATATGTATCCACACCCAGTCTCTAGGTTCGAAGACCACCTCCTTTCTCCCTCGGTTGGCGCGCTCAACATACTGCTTAGTACGCCTTTCAATGTTAGCTCTTGATTTCTCATGGAGTTGTTTAACTAGCTCGGCTTTCTTCTTCCCATCTGTACTAATTCTTTCAGTCACAGGCAAAGGCACAAGATCAAGTGGGGTCAAAGGGTTAAATCCATAAACAATCTCAAAAGGAGAAAATTGAGAAGCAGAATGCACTGTTCGATTATAAGCAAACTCAACATGTGGCAAACATCCTTCCCAAGTTTTAATGTTTGTTTTTATTATAACCCTTAACAAAGTAGAAAGAGTTCTATTTACTACTTCGGTTTGCCCATCAGTTTGTGGGTGACAAGTGGTAGAAAATAGAAGTTTTGTGCCTAATTTAGCCCATAAGGTTTTCCAGAAATAACTTAGGAATTTAGCATCACGATCAGAAACTATAGTCCTAGGCATTCCATGTAAACGAACGACTAAAGAAAAGATTAGCCACGTGAGATGCATCATCAATTTTGTGGCAAGCTATGAAATGTGCCATGTTTGAAAACCTATCGACCACAACAAATATAGAATCCCTCCCATACCAGTTTCTAGGCAATCCCAGCATGAAATCCATCGATATATCAGTCCAAGGAGTATTAGTAATGGGGAGTGGGGTGTACAAACCGTGGGGTTGAACTCAACTTTTAGCCATTTTACAATCGATACAGCGACCACAAATACGAATGACATCTCGTTTCATACCCGGCCAGTAGAAATGTTCTTGTAAAACAGCCAAGGTTTTATCAATGCCAAAATGACCCATCAACCCTCCCCCATGTGATTCGAGTAACAATAGCTCACGTATAGAGCTAGTAGGTATGCATAACTTATTTTCTCTATACAGAAAACCATCACTCTTATAGTACTTATCGACTCCAGACTTCTCACAAGTAATGAAAATTTCGCCAAAATCAATGTCTTTTTCGTACAGATTTTTAATCAATTCAAAACCAAGTATTTTCGAATCTAAAGCAGTCAGGAAGGTATACCTGCGAGATAGAGCATCAGCAACGACGTTCTCTTTTCCCTGTTTGTAGTTGATTACATACGGGAACGTCTCTATGAATTCCATCCATCGAGCATGCCTTCTATTCAACTTTTGTTGCCCCTTCAGATGTTTCAAGGACTCGTGATCAGTGTGTATCACGAACTCTTTGGGCCATAAGTAATGTTGCCAAGTCTCGAGTGCTCGAACCAAGGCATATAGTTCCTTGTCATAAGTTGGATAGTTCAGCGAAGCTCCTCCCAACTTCTCACTAAAGTAGGCAATCGGTCTACCATCTTGCATCAAAACGGATCCTATACCTGTACCGGATGCATCACACTCGATCTCAAAAGACTTAGCAAAATTCGGCAGGGCTAGTAGTGGAGCATTCGTCAGTTTTTCTTTCAAGGCCTTGAAGGCCGTCTCTTGTTCCTGTTCCCACTTGAATCTAACATTCTTCTTGATTACCTCGGTCAAAGGGGTGGCTACAGTACTAAAGTTGGGTACAAACCGGCGATAGAAGCTTGCCAAGCCGTGGAAGCTTCGGACTTCGCTCACATTTTTGGGACTGTCCCATTCTCTAATTGCCCTCACTTTCTCTTCATCGACCTGTATCCCCTGGGAACTAACAATGAAACCAAGGAAAGCCAATTTCTCGGTGCCAAAGTTGCATTTTTGAATGTTAGCAAACAAGTGTTCCTTTCTAAGCACAAGCAACACCTCTTTCAAATGCTTGATATGTTCATTCAAACTTTTGCTATATATTAGGATGTCATCGAAGTATACAACAACAAATTTCCCAATAAAAGCACGTAGAACATGATTAATTACCCTCATAAATGTACTTGGTGCGTTAGTGAGCCCAAATGGCATAACTAACCACTCATACAAACCATGTTTAGTTTTAAACGCCGTTTTCCACTCGTCTCCCTCTTTCATTCGAATCTGATGGTACCCACTTCTTAAATCAATTTTTGAAAACATTGTGGAACCATATAATTCATCTAACATGTCGTCAAGTCTAGGGATGGGATGTCGATACTTCACCGTAATGTTGTTTATTGCACGACAGTCTACGCACATCCTCCACGAGCCATCTTTCTTTGGTACTAGCAATACCGGGACTGCACAAGGACTCATACTCTCTCTCACATGTCCCTTTGCTAGTAGTTCATCCACTTGTCTTTGCATTTCTTTAGTCTCTTCGGGGTTACTTCGGTATGCAGGACGGTTTGGTATTGAGGATCCTGGAACAAAGTCGATACAGTGCTCGATGCCTCGAACAGGCGGTAATCCGGGTGGGATCTCCTCAGGAAACACGTCTTCAAATTCCTGCAATAAAGAGACAATCAATGGATCAGTAGTATCAGGAATTGATGGAATATTAAGCAATACGTCACGAAATAGTAATAGAACCACAGGCCGTTTTGCGAGCAAGGCCCGTTTAACTTCACTAGCCCTACAAAGGCGACGGTTTTTATCCCTTTAGGGATTGCCATGACTATTTTTTTTCCTTCTCCTTTTCCTCGCTTTCTCTCAGTGCTTGTTCTAATATCCTCTGATCTTCAAGGATTTGCTTAGGGGTCATAGGTGATAGGTTAAATTTCTTCTTTCCAAAAATGAAGGAATACTTGTTCGAAAACCCATCATGAGTAACTTTGCGGTCGTACTGCCATGGCCTTCCTAAAAGGATTTGGGTGGCATGCATAGGGGCGACATCGCAAAATACTTCATCCTCAAATCTACCTATTTTAAAGGGTACGGTGCATCTACTCACTACTTTCAGTTCCCCAGCATTATTCATCCACATCAATTTATATGGTTTAGGGTGTCTTTCGGTTTTAAGTTCTAGTTTCTGCACCAAGGTTGTACTAACGACATTGACACAACTACCCCCGTCTATGATCATACTACAGAGGTTTCCCTTAATGTAGCACCTACACTGAAACAAGTTCTCCCTCTGGCTATCCTCATCTTCTACTACCTTAGCTGACAAGGACATTCTAAGTACTACATTAATCTTCCCTTCTAAGATTTCTTCATTACATTCTTCTATCTCTTCTCCACTATCCTCATCCTTAATCTCTTCTTCTCCCTCACTGTCAGTCGCTATTTCCCCTGACTTAATGACTACAGCTCGCTTGTTTGGGCAGTTTGGGGCTATGTGACCTATACCTTGACACTTATAGCATCATATCTCATGTGTCCTAGGTTGAGGTTTGAAACTTGATGAAGGTTGGGTCTTAGTTGGCGGATTAGGGGCTGCCTGGACCCTACTGAGCGATGGTTTTGGGTCTTCTTTATGGTTAGTGGGCTGTCTCGATTTCCATGGGATACTAGGAGTGGGGTTCTTCCTAGTTTGACGCCTCCGAACTTGGGTTTCTATTTTCCTAGCCGTGCGCACCATTTCTTCTAAGTCATGCATAGTCATGAGCTCTAATTGGTCTCTAATTTCAACATTAAGTCCGGCTAAGAATCTGGTCATGGTACTATCGTGGTCCTCCTCTATACGACATCTAATTAGTCACGTTTCCATCTCCTTATAGTAATCGTCTACTGACTTAGTCCCTTGTCTTAAAGTTTGGAGACTATACCTAAGGTATCTCATGTAATAGCTAGGAACAAATCTTTCCTTCATCACTCGCTTCAGTCCTTCCCATGTATCTATGGGTCTTTCCCCACGTCGATGCCTAAGTTGAACTAAATGATCCCACCATACAAGAGCATACCCAGTGAACTCTACAGTGGCTATCTTAACCTTCTTAAGATCTGAAAAATTTCGACACTCAAATTGTCCCTCGACCTTCCTAACCCATTCAAAATAAGTTTTGGGATCAGATTTGCCTTCAAAAGGTGGTATGGAGAACTTAACACTACTTAAGTTATCATCTACCCTTACTCGATGTTCTCTAGGTTCTTGGTCGATCCTAGGCTGTCTGTCATCCTCAAAGTACTCGTCATATTCATCTTCCAGATAGTATTCGGGTGGTGGAGGGGCTGCCCTAACTCTACCCCTTTCTCTACCTCTATACCGTGAATCCCTTTCTCCCATTGTGGGTTCTCTCTCTCGATTCTCCCTGTTTCTAATAGTAGGTTTGGGAGTTGGTGACGTTCTATGGGATTTCAGCTCTTCCCTCATTTCCAACATCATGTTTTCCATCCTTCGTATGTAGGATGTTAGGCCTTCGAGTTGGAATTGCACATCACGGAAGCTTTGGATTTTATTAGTAACTGGGTCGTCGCTTAAGACCTCTTCCTCATCTATGGATCCTTCCTACTGCCTAAGGGCTGGAGTTTCTCCATCCTTCGAGTTTCTTGATCCTGTCATCATGGTACTAAGTGATTCGAAACAGTAAGCAAGTATCGAGTAGCTTACTTAAAACACAACAACTTAACTCTAATGCGAATCACAAAATTATTTATATATATATATAGATATATGAGAATAACGATAAGAAAGGAACGACAAAACCGTTCTCCGATGCCAAATGATACCGTTCGATACCCAACAGTGTTACCAATACAGGAACTGTTGTGAATCGTGGTTGCGTGAAACGGAAGTATAAGTTCTCGAGCGGAAGCAAACAAGCAGCAAATAACAATAATGGTCAGACGGTTCGGCGGCACTTGGTCTGACTCTTCAATACAAAGAAGACTGATACGGCTCTTCGATACAAGAAGACTGACTCTTCAATACAAGAAGACTTGATATAGCTCTTCAATACAAGAAGACTTCGATCTGGCTCCTCAATACGCAGATTTCCGATACGAACAGAATCGATGGCACTTCGATTCAGCGAGAATCGATCGTACGTTGGCACAACAATATTTGGACAGTACTCCGTTGTAGTGACAATGGACTGTATTTCGGTAAAACAACAATGGATACGGAAATGATGAGGGCACTTCAAACCCTTAGAATTAATTACTATAATCCCCTTAGAATCCTGTTCTAAAGAAACGTTTGAAATTATTCTAAGAACTCAAGTTTCTATGATTAAGACTTAACAATTTTTTGAACTAAAATTGTAAGAATGTAGAAGTGAGAATTATAAGAATAATACTCAAGAAAAGACGAGCAACAGCTCTGATTCTAGCATAAAGCCGAAATATGTTTTTGATTTCAAAAAGGGTTGATTGATTCCCTCGGTACCTAAAGGTCTCCTTTTATAGGAGAGTACAAAACAAACTATATTATCCCTGACATATTAAACTAAGGAAATAAAATCAAGTGTCCCTACTTTTTAAGACAATGCAGGGCTGCTTCACATGGACTGGATTAAAAGGGAATAAACTAACACAACTTAACTATAAAGTAAATAAAGGAATCTTGAAAAAGGTCTGGGTCTTCACAATTTCTCACGTTCACTTTGAAACTTCCACATGCTGAAGTCCCCTTTTCCAAGACAACACCAAACATCACCTTCTTTGAAGCTTCCTCACGCCTAAGTCTAATTTCCAAGCTAGGATGGATTTTCCTTAATCATCAAGTCGACCTTTGGTTGTTCATCCTTTTTTTATAGAGTATTTCTCTTTTCGAGTTTTTATGATTTAACTCTCATTTTCAGGAAATACGACAAAGACGCCCTCATGCCATTATTTAGGCAATATCTGGGGTCCGCCCTCAAGCTTTCTGTTTTTAGCTATATCTGGGCTGCCCTCAAGCAAAGCTATATCTGGGCTTAGGATTTGAACAACTGTCGGGTCTTCTTGAATCTCAAGTAGATCCACCGTTGCACAGTCACTAAACTTAGACATGATTTCCACTTCTAATTCGGGCAGCTTAAGAACGAGCTTGTCTTCTTCTTCTCTTTGGACGTGAATTCTTCTAGGTTCAGGGTCTTTATTCAGTGTACTCCAAACAGCCTCAGTGTGAGGGTCTTCAAGAGAGGATTTGATCAAGGTCATACAGTAAACCTCTTGAGTAGGAACCGAGTTGTCTTCATAAGAGTTAATAACAGATAATAAGGTAACAGGTGAGGAACATGCATTAAGTTTATTTCGTGAGGTGGTGCTAGTGTCTCTCGTTCTCAACATTTCACTCGTTTGTTCTCTCAACTTCCTAGCACGTGCACGTGTAGGACCAGTGGGGTCCATGACGGTTCCAACCGTTCCTAACTCTCTTGGTAGCACAACCGTGTTTGTATCACCACAGGACTCGACCGTGTCGTCTAGCACGGCCGAGTCGAACTCTTCCGGATAAGCCAAAAACGACTGTCCAGACGCCCGACCGTGTTCTAGGACACGGTCGAGTCAATGTCGAACGTCCATATCGCGCTGCGCCCGTGCCGAGTCACTGTCGGACGAGTCACTGTCGGACGTCCCTATCGCGCCGCGACCGTGTCAAGCGGACACGGTCGAGTCACTGCCGACGTCCGTGTCGCGCCGCGCCCGTGCCGAGTGTCTTTGTCGCGCTGCGGCCGTGTCAAGTGACACGGCCCGTGTCCTGCCGGCAGTTTACTCCTTTCTTATAGTTTTCTTTTGTGTGTTTGTCTTTGCTTTATTTTTTACTCATTTTAGGGATTGTGTTTCCCCTAAAATTATGATTGTTGTTCCTTTTGTATTTTATTGTTGATTTGTTTTGATTATTCAAAGATTTTATAAATCTTTGAATTATTTTCTTTTATTATGGGAAGACTTGAAGTCTCCTATATATAGTCTTGTGTAAGCATTGTAATAAAAACATTGAATGTTGTTGTGAAAGAATACACTTTGTATTTCTATCCTTGGTGAATGCTTTTCATCGAAACTTGATTATAATTCGACGCGTTTTCGAGTTTTAATCTAATCGATTCTCAATAGGTCTTGAGGAAAGATTACCTTATCAAACTATAGGTCTAGTTTGATAAATCATTCATATTGTTCTTGTTTACGTAAGCCGAATTACCTTACTTTCGGTTATTTCTCACGAGTGTTACCCATATTCGAGTGTTGTGAGGATCAACAATATTTCCGCTGCATTACATACGAGTTTACGTCCATTTTTATATGTAATTCGTATAAAAAACACCAAGTGTATTCTTATTTCTTCAACATTCAATAATTCATTACAACTTCCTTGCCCTATTTATAGGCAAAAGTAGCCTGACAAGGTAAACTTAAATTATTATAAGTTGGGCTTAAAATAAGCAAAGATAATAAAAAGGTCCCTCATGTCACTTGCTGACAAAAGTAAAAGCTGGGCCTTGTCTCCAAGTTGAAAGCTGATAGCCGCCTTTTGCCAAGAATCATGCTGCCTTTATAATAAAGAAAATGTTGGGTTACTTTTATTCTATTACCATTTGGACCCCTTTCCCCAAGTTGCAATTTGCCTTTTGTTTAAGTTATTCCAATTCCGACTATCAAGGAAACTCTGTGTCTCGTATCTGTTTTCTCGCCCAAGTACGTTGGAGTATGGTCGAGGTGTTTTACGTCAATTCTTACTTCGTCTTCTTCTCTTGGAGTAGTCGGTTTCGTATCATTCCCTCCTTCTTTAAAAGGAATTATCCTCAATTCCGCAATCCCATCGTCGTCGAGATAAGGAGATAGATCACCTATGTTGAAAGTAGCTTGCACTCCATAATCGCCCGGAAGTTCTAACTTGTAAGCATTGTCGTTCACCTTCACAACTATTTTAAATGGCCCCTCGGCTCGTGGCATTAACTTATTCTTACGCTTACTCGGAAATCGCTCCTTTCTCAAATATACCCAAACTAAATCTCCAACCTCGAATAATCTTGGTTTTCTTTGCTTGCTCGACTTCCTTTTGTATGCCTCGTTTATCTTTTTGATTCGGTCACGCACCTGTTCGTGTAATTTCATCATCGATTTCAGTTTTGACTCCGCATCCTTATGCACCAATTTGTCACTGGGTAATGGAATTAAGTCTAGCGGCATGTAAGGATTTAGGCCGTAAACTACTTCGAATCGAGAATGCGTTGTGGCATGAGTAGGAGAACGATTATATGCAAACTCCGTATGTGCGAGCTTCAAATACCAATCATTTTGTGTTTTGCTCACCAAGCCTCGCAACAGCATTCCCAGTGTTCGATTAGTCACTTAGGTTTGTCCGTCTGTTTGAGGATGATGCGAAGTACTAAACAAGAGCTTGGTTCCCACCTTTCTCCACAATGTGTTCGAAAAGTAGCTCAGAAACTTCGAGTCCCGGTCCGAAACAATAGTTTTCGGAACTCCATATAATCGTACCACCTCTCGAAAATACAAGTCAGCGACATTACTCGCATCGTCGGTCTTGTGACTAGAAACAAAATGAGCCATTTTTAAAAAACGATCGACGACAACCATAATCGCATCCTTTCCTCGTTGGGTTCGCGGCAAAGCAACAATGAAATCCATAGAAACATCTTCCCATGGCCTCTCCGGAATCGGTAAAGGTGTGTATATTCCTGGTTTGAATGAACTCTTCGCAATATGGCATGTCACACACTTACTAATTATATTATTGACATCTCCCTGCATCTTTGGCCAATAAAAATGTTCTTTAAGCACATCTAAAGTCTTGGCCGAACCAAAGTGGCCAGCCAAACCTCCCCCATGAGCCTCTCAAACCAGCAATTCTCGAATCGTGTGCCTTGGTAGACAAAAATAATTTTCCTTAAAAAGAAAGCCTTCCTGTATTGAAAATTCTCCCATCGGGCCAAGTTTGCACAGGGCGAAGGTCTCGCCAAAATCCGCATCACCGTCGTAATACTCCTTTACTGTATCGAATCCAAGCAATCGAACATCAAGGGTAGAGAGTAAGGCATACCTCCTAGACAGCGCATCAGCCACCACATTGCTCTTACCGTCCTTATACTTCGATGAAAAGTGAAACGATTGCAAGAACTCCACCCACTTAGCATGTCTCGGACTCAACTTCTGTTGCCCATTAATATACTTTAAAGATTCATGGTCCGAATGCAGAATAAAATGCTTCGGCCGAAGGTAATGACTCCAATGATCAAGAGCTCTCACTATGGCATAGAACTCCTTGTCGTAAGTACAATAGTTGAGTCGAGCCCCACCCAACTTCTCCGAAAAGTACGCAATAGGCCGCCTGCCTTGAATGAGGACCGCCCCAATACCCACTCCGCTAGCGTCACACTCCACTTCGAACGGCTGTGCAAAATCGGGTAACGCCAAGATAGGTGCTTCACATAACCTTGCCTTCAACTTTTCAAACACCCCTTCGGCAGCCCTGCTCCACACAAACGGACCCTTCTTCAAACACTCAGTTATCGGACTCGTTATGGTGCTGAAATCTAGAATAAACCTCCGATAAAAAGAGGCAAGATCGTGGAACGATCTAACTTCAGTTATGGTTTTGGGGTAGGCCATGACTTAATAGCTTCAATTTTACCCTGATCAACCGACACTCCTTCCTTCGAAACAGCATAGCCAAGAAAAGTTATGCTCTCGACGAGAAACACACACTTTTCTTTCTTTCCATAAAGTCTTTGAGACCTAAGAGTCTCGAATACTTGCCATAGATGCCCGAGATGCTCCTCCACCGACCGACTATAAACCAAAATATCATCCAAATAAACAACCACAAATCTGCCCAAAAATGTCTTAAGTACTTCGTTCATCAAACGCATGAAAGTACTCAGGGCATTCGTAAGTCCAAATGGCATGACGGTCCACTCATACAGCCCATGCTTAGTTTTGAAAGCAGTCTTCCATTCATCTCCCTCCCGCATACGAATCTGGTGATAGCCACTTCGCAAATCAATTTTAGAAAAGATCACCGATCCATGTAGCTCGTCCAACATATCATCAAGCCTTGATATCGGGAATCGATACTTGATCTTTATGTTATTTACGGCCCGGCTATCGATACACATCCTCCAAGATCCATCCTTCTTAGGAACAAGCAGAACCGGAACCGCACATGGACTTAAATTTTCTCGAACATACCCGTGGTTCATTAGTTCATCAATCTGCTTTTGAAGTTCCTTCGTTTCCTCGGGATTACACCTATAGGCAGCTTTATTCGGAAGAGGTGCACCTGGTATAAGGCCGATTTGATGCTCAATTCCACGAATTGGTGGCAAACCCGACGACAATTCTTCAGGGAAGACGTCCGCAAACTCATGTAATAAGTCGGCCACTGTATCCTCGTTTTTCGCTGCCAAGAAATCATCTCGAGTCTCCTTTATCACCAGCATGTAAACACGCTCAGCACTTTTCATAGCGTGTTCAACTTCCCTTTTGCTAGCGAACATGGTGAGGTTCGGTTTTTCCCCTCGTTTGGCACTCATGGAACGAATAGCTTGGGGTGACATCGGCTTCAACACGATCTTCTTTAGATTATCTCGCAACTCGTATTCATTGCTCCTTCCCCGATGCAAAACATACCTATCAAATAACCAAGGGCATCCCAAAAGTACGTGACAAGCATCCATTGGAATCACATCACATAATATCTCATCGTGATATGAACCCATTGCCAATCCGACCCGAACTTGCTTCGAAACCCTCACCTTACTTCTGTCATCAAGCCAATGTAAAGCATATGGCTTAGGGTGAGTTGTGGTGGTTAGTCCAAGCTTCGTCACCATTTCACTCGAATCTACGTTGGTGCAACTCCCTCCGTCGATAATCAAACTACACCACTTATCTCCAACTTGACACTTTGTATGGAATATTTAAAAACTCGGGTTTATTGATTAGATTCGAGCCTTTTGTACTCAGAATTGGCTATGACAGCTCCGATTAATCTTTTACTTCTTGATTAGGTCTTGTTGTAGCAAGGA
The DNA here is from genome assembly GCA_033398695.1 of Orobanche coerulescens. NCBI lineage: Eukaryota > Viridiplantae > Streptophyta > Magnoliopsida > Lamiales > Orobanchaceae > Orobanche > Orobanche coerulescens. Next base: position 70,626,322 of record CM065805.1, on the reverse strand, counting down.
TTGAATATAATAGCTCCGATTAAACCTTTATTTCTTGATTAAGTATTGTTAATAGGAGATAAGACCACATTACATGCATTCGAGTCGGAACTCTATGAACACTCGGGTTTATTGATTAGATTTCAAGCCTTTTGTACTAAGAATCGGCCATAACAGCTCCGATTAATCTTTTACATCTTGATTACGTCTTGTTGTAGCAAGAATTAAATATAATACCTCCAGTTAAGCTTTTACTTCTTAATTAAGTCTTGTTAATAGGAGATAAGACCACATTACATGCATTCGAGTTGGAACTCTATGAACACTCGGATTTATTGATTAGATTAAAGCCTTTTGTACTCAAAATCGGCTATAACAGCTCCGATTAATCGTTTACTTCTTGATTAAGTCTTGTCGCAATGATTGAATATAATAGCTCCAGTTAAGCTTTTACTTCTTGATTAAGTCTTGTTAATAGGAGATAAAACCACGTTACATGCATTCAAGAACTCTATAAAAACTTGGGTTTATTGATTAGATTCGAGCCTTTTGTACTCAGAATTGGCTATAATAGCTAATATTAATCTTTTACTTCTTGATTAAGTCTTGTTTTAGCAATAATTGTTTATAATAGCTCCGATTAAGCTTTTACTTCTTGAGTAAGTCTTGTTAATAGGAGATAAGACCACGTTACATGTATTCAAGTTGGAACTCTTTAAAAACTCGGGTTTATTGATTAGATTCGAGCCTTTTGTACTCAGAATTGGCTATGACAGCTCCGATTAATCTTTTACTTCCTGATTAGGTCTTGTTGTCGCAAGGATTGAATATAATAGCTCCAGTTAAGCTTTTTCTTCTTGATTAAGTCTTGTTAATAGGAGATAAGACCACGTTACATGCATTGAAGAACTCTATGAAAACTTGGGTTTATTGATTAGATTCGAGCCATTTGTACTCAGAATTGGCTATAACAGCTCCGATTAATCGTTTACTTCTTGATTAAGTCTCGTTGTAGCAAGAATTAGATATAATAGCTCCGATTAAGCCTTTACTTCTATAGGAGGTAAAACCACGTTACATGCATTCGAGTTGGAACTCTATGAAAACTCGGGTTTATTGATTAGATTCGAGCCTTTTGTACTCAGAATTCTTGATTAAGTCTTGTGGTAGCAAGGATTGGATATAATAGCTCTGATTAAGCTTTTACTTCTTGATTAAGTTTTGTTAATAGGAGATAAGACCACGTTACATGCATTCGAGTTGGAACTCTATGAAAACTCGGTTTATTGATTAGAGTCGAGCCTTTTGTACCCAGAATTGGCTATAATAGCTCTAATTAAACTTTTATTTCTTGATTAATTCTTGTTGTAGCAAGGATTAGATATAGTAGCTCCGATTAAACATTTACTTCTTGATTAAGTCTTGTTAATAGGAGATAAGACCATGTTACATGCATTCGAGTTGGAACTCTATGAAAACTAGGGTTCATTGATTAGATTCGAGCCTTTTCTACTCAGAATTGGCTATAACAGTTTCGATTAATCTTTTACTCCTTGATTAAGTCTTGTTGTAGCAAGGATTCGCTATAATAGCTCCAATTAAGCCTTTACTTCTTGATTAAGTCTTGTTAATCGGAGATAAGACCACATTACATGCATTGCAGTCGGAACTCTATGAAAACTTAGATTTATTGATTAGATCCGAGCTATTTGTACTCAGAATTGGCTATAACAGCTCCGATTAATCTTTTACTTCTTGATTAAGTCTTGTTGTAGCAAGGATTGGATATAATAGCTCCGACTAAACCTTTATTTCTTGATTAATTCTTGTTAATAGGACATAAGACCACATTACACGCATTTGAGACAGAACTCTATGAACACTTGATACGAATTATCCGGGAGAAGCGGATACGTATCGGTCGGAGTGATTGTAGGAATATTGTAGCGGAAGGCTTTTATACGAGTTGATACGAATTACGTACGTAATGCGTATGAAATACAACGGAAGATTATTATGTCTTGATAAGTATCAAAGTATCACTCAAAATTACAAGGTGGTGACCGAACTTAAATGGATTTCGGCCGTGAAGTAGTATGGGATACGGATTTGGATGTGTTTTATCGAACTAGACCTATAACTCGATAAAAGCAATCTCTCCTCAAGACCTATTGAGAATTGATCAAGTTAAAATCTCGAGACGCGTCGAAACAATAACTAAAGTTTTGTTGAACTCGTTCAACGTATATTTCAAAGAAATACAAGGTTTATTAAACTTCAAGCTTGTTACAAATACAATCAAGTACTACTATATATAGTAGTTTCCAACTTTAAGAAAATACAACAAAAACAAGAAAATGAAGCTTCCTAGCAACTCCTTCAAATCGTGAGGTATCATGGTGGGAAGGTGATATGATATCAAGTCTTTTTGGAATTATCATGGTGATTAGGACATGAAGGATAATGACATGAAGGAGACATTTGATGAAAGTCTTCATCAAATTTTTTTGTTCAAATCGTGAGGTATCATGGTGGGAAGGTGATATGATATCAAGTCTTTTTGGAATTATCATGGTGATTAGGACATGAGGGACAATGACATGAAGGAAAGTTTTGAGGAAAGTCTTCTTCCAATCTTGTGTTTCTCACGTTTTGGTATTATGGTGGGGAAGGAGAAATATCCTCATTTGGAAGTATTATGGTGATGGTGACATGAAGAAGATATTTGATGAAAGTCTTCATCAAATCTTAAGCTTGGGCCGATTTTGTAGTGAGGTGGGGAAGGAGAAATATCTTCATGCATCTTGACAAATCATGAGTCCCTTTCAAGCATGATATGGCCGAATTTTCATGCTTTCAGACCGATTCCGTCGCCGAGTTTTACGTTACTCCGGTTCCGATTAACAACGTAACTCCAATCCGCGTATTCTTTTCTCCCAAGTATAATGATGCATGACCATGCGAATTTGTATCGTCGTGGATGTCGATTTTTATTGGAGCTTCTTCGATTTAGATATCGTATCAAGTCTTGATACTAGAAGAGACAAAAATCTTCATGATCTTGGACCAAATATGATGCTGTCGGTTTTGTCATTTCTGGGATTCAATGAGTCCGAATTTGGTCCTATGGTCTCATAAGATTTGTAGCTCTCTTTCTTAGCTTTCCAGGGCCACTTGAATCACCTGAATCGGATTTCGGACGAGAAAGTTATGGGCAAAATACTAAAACTGCTACGAAGTCGTCGTGCGCGCGAGAATTGGTAATTTGTCCATGTATTTTGCATGAGGATTTTATACGCCTGCGACTCAACCAAGCTTGGTCGGATAATCTTCTTTTTTGTATTTGATGATGTTGACCGATTCGTATCATACCCTCTCTCTTTAAAGGGAATTGTCCTCAATTCCGAACTCCCTTCGTCACCAAGATAATTAACTAAAGCCTCTAAGTATTTGATCTCGAAGATGTCCGCAGTACGTACATGACCCAAAATCTTGAGACGATAGGTAGTGGGGCCCCCTCGAGAATCACCAACAAAATAACTATCATTATTAATAAAATAATAATAATTACTCCGCCAGGTAATACCGATATCATGACATGAGTGGATATCTGAAATGGGACGCACGGTTAACTCCACATCGGGTTCCTCCTCCAGAATTGGAAACACTGATTTCTCGGGTTCATCATCAAAAATGGAAAACACAGAATTTATTACGGTGGGAACCATAGGATTTATTACGGATTCCTCTGCATCAATTGGTTCCTCATCAAATGCTGGCGGTCCGTCATAATCTAACCAACACTCCGTTTCTATATTGTTGGGCTCCTCCAATAATGTCTCATCAAAAATTAATCCACTATGCTCGTTTCGTACCGCAACAAAGTCATACGACCCACTTTGCTCCGATAGGGCAGCTCGACTCCAACCATCGTCTTCTTTGTCATCAAAAAATGCCGCAGGAGATTCTGTCATATCAAAGTCGTCAGTGACAAAGAGTTCATTTTCAATATTAGCCGTTTGAGAAAGCATAAGGCCGTGATCTTGTTTCGCGTTACTAAAATAATTTGGTCCGTTTTGGTCAATTTGGCCAACACAACCAACTGGCCCATGATCAAAGTAGCAAGATCTAGGTTCGTCGACTAGGGAGACATGGCTCAACTCATCTTCTTCGTTGAATTGCTCCGTTGAAAACTCTGTCTCGTCTACTTCATTGAAAATGGTGGTAGGGACATCGTCTTCGTCAAAAAAAACTTCGCTGGAAATTCTTCGATGAAAAAAAAATCTTTGATCAAAGGTTGGCGGCGGGGCATCGAAGGATTGGTGGTGGGGAAACAACGACTGGTGGTAAGATGTGGCTTTGAATCTTCGCTTGAAATATTTTCTGAATTTTTGCCAATCTGTAATTTTAGGCTTACGTTGTTGTGAACGGGACTGTTTCAATTTTTGCCACCAGAAGGCGGCGCTACCACGGAGGCGCTTTGTTACCAGCGAAACGCGGCGGTTGATCGGGGCAGCCTTGAAGTCTGCATGCTCCTCACAAGCATGGAGCCAATCTATGCACGCATCTGGATTACTATCTCCGTGAAATTCCGGTATGCTGCGGAATTTGGCCAAGAAATTAATATTGTTGGCATCGTCTCTGCGTCTTTCTTGCATACGTTGCTCCGGTAAGCCGTTTAGTGCGTCACGGAGTTTCATCAAGAAATCGAGCTCGGAGAAATCCATAACAAGAATCAAGAGATAGTTCTTGACAAGAAATCGGACAGAAAATTTTCCAAGAAATCCGTGAAGAATGAACCAAGAAGATGATCAAAGAATCTGATCTCCACCGTTCAGACTGTAGTTCAAGAAGTTGGCTTACCTTTGTCAAAATTTCGTAATGATCCAACGGTCGAATCCACGGGAAACTTTGTTTTCTTCCGACTGCTCTAATCTCAACAAAAAAAATTCGTTGAATAAATCGCCCAAGGAGATGACCTTGGGCTCCGATACCACTTATGATACGAATTATCCGGGAGAAGCGGATACGTATCGGTCGGAGTGATTGTAGGAATATTGTAGCGGAAGGCTTTTATACGAGTTGATATGAATTACGTACGTAATGCGTATGAAATACAACGGAAGATTATTATGTCTTGATAAGTATCAAAGTATCACTCAAAATTACAAGGTGGTGACCGAACTTAAATGGATTTCGGCCGTGAAGTAGTATGGGATACGGATTTGGATGTGTTTAATCGAACTAGACCTATAACTCGATAAAAGTAATCTCTCCTCAAGACCTATTGAGAATTGATCAAGTTAAAATCTCGAGACGCGTCGAAACAATAACTAAAGTTTTGTTGAACTCGTTCAACGTATATTTCAAAGAAATACAAGGTTTATTAAACTTCAAGCTTGTTACAAATACAATCAAGTACTACTATATATAGTAGTTTCCAACTTTAAGAAAATACAACAAAAACAAGAAAATGAAGCTTCCTAGCAACTCCTTCAAATCGTGAGGTATCATGGTGGGAAGGTGATATGATATCAAGTCTTTTTGGAATTATCATGGTGATTAGGACATGAAGGATAATGACATGAAGGAGACATTTGATGAAAGTCTTCATCAAATTTTTTTGTTCAAATCGTGAGGTATCATGGTGGGAAGGTGATATGATATCAAGTCTTTTTGGAATTATCATGGTGATTAGGACATGAGGGACAATGACATGAAGGAAAGTTTTGAGGAAAGTCTTCTTCCAATCTTGTGTTTCTCACGTTTTGGTATTATGGTGGGGAAGGAGAAATATCCTCATTTGGAAGTATTATGGTGATGGTGACATGAAGAAGATATTTGATGAAAGTCTTCATCAAATCTTAAGCTTGGGCCGATTTTGTAGTGAGGTGGGGAAGGAGAAATATCTTCATGCATCTTGACAAATCATGAGTCCCTTTCAAGCATGATATGGCGAATTTTCATGCTTTGACCGATTCCGTCGCCGAAGTTTTACGTTACTCGGCCCGATTAACAACGTAACTCCAATCCGCGTATTCTTTTCTCCCAAGTATAATGATGCATGACCATGCGAATTTGTATCGTCGTGGATGTCGATTTTTATTGGAACTTCTTCGATTTAGATATCGTATCAAGTCTTGAAACTAGAAGAGACAAAAATCTTCATGATCTTGGACCAAATATGATGCTGTCGGTTTTGTCATTTCTGGGATCCAATGAGTCCGAATTTGGTCCTATGGTCTCATAAGATTTGTAGCTCTCTTTCTTAGCTTTCCAGGGCCACTTGAATCACCTGAATCGGATTTCGAACGAGAAAGTTATGGGCAAAATACTAAAATCAAGTACGAAGTCGCCGTATGCGCGAGAATTGGTAATTTGTCCATGTATTTTGCATGAGGATTTTATGTATGCCTGCGACTCAACCAAGCTTGGTTGGATAATCTTCTTTTTTGTATTTGATGATGTTGACCGATTCGTATCATACCCTCTCTCTTTAAAGGGAATTGTCCTCAATTCCGAACTCCCTTCGTCACCAAGATAATACTAAAGCCTCTAAGTATTTGATCTCGAAGATGTCCGCAGTACGTACATGACCCAAAATCTTGAGACGATAGGTAGTGGGGCCCCCTCGAGAATCACCAACAAAATAACTATCATTATTAATAAAATAATAATAATTACTCCGCCAGGTAATACCGATATCATGACATGAGTGGATATCTGAAATGGGATGCACGGTTAACTCCACATCGGGTTCCTCCTCCAGAATTGGAAACACTGATTTCTCGGGTTCATCATCAAAAATGGAAAACACAGAATTTATTACGGTGGGAACCATAGGATTTATTACGGATTCCTCTTCATCAATTGGTTCCTCATCAAATGTCAAGGTCCGTCATAATCTAACCAACACTCCGTTTCAATATTGCCGGGCTCCTCCAATAATGTCTCATCAAAAATTAATCCACTAGGCTCGTTTGCATCGCAACAAAGTCATACGACCCACTTTGCTCCGATAGGCGACTCGACTCAACCATCGTCTTCTTTGTCATCAAAAATGCCACAGAGATTCTTCACATATCAAAGTCGGTGACAAAGAGTTCATTTTCAATATTAGCCGTTTGAGAAAGCATAAGGCCGTGATCTTGTTTCGCGTTACTAAAATAATTTGGTCCGTTTTGGTCAATTTGGCCAACACAACCAATCGGCCCATGATCATAGTAGCAAGATCTAGGTTCGTCGACTAGGAGACATGGCTCAACTCATCTTCTTCGTTGAATTGCTCGTTGAAAACTCTGTCTCGTCTACTTCATTGAAAATGGTGGTAGGGACATCGTCTTCGTCAAAAAAAACTTACTGAAATTCTTCGATGAAAAAAATCTTTGATCAAAGGTTGGCGGGGCGTCGAAGGATTGGTGGTGGGGAAACGATCGGTGGTAAGATGTGGCTTTGAACCTTCGCTTGAAATATTTTCTCAATTTTTGCCAACTGTAATTTTAGGCTTACGTTGTAGTAAACGGGACTGTTTCAATTTTTGCCACCAGAAGGCGGCGCTACCCCGGAGGCGCTTTGTTACCAGCGAAACGCGGCGGTTGATCGGGGCAGCCTTGAAGTCTGCATGCTCCTCACAAGCATGGAGCCAAACTATGCACGCATCCGGATTACTATCTCCGTGAAATTCGGTATCTTTGGAATTTGGCCAAGAAATCAATATTGTTGGCATCGTCTCTGCGTCTTTCTTGCATACGTTGCTCCGGTAAGCCGTTTAGTGCGTCACGGAGTTTCATCAAGAAATCGAGCTCGGAGAAATCCATAACAAGAATCAAGAGATAGTTCTTGACAAGAAATCGGACAGAAAATTTTCCAAGAAATACGTGAAGAATGAACCAAGAAGATGATCAAATAATCTGATCTCCACCGTTCAGACTGTAGTTCAAGAAGTTGGCTTACCTTTGTCAAAATTTCGTAATGATCCAACGGTCGAATCCACGGGAAACTTTGTTTTCTTACGACTGCTCTAATCTCAACAAAAAAAATTCGTTGAATAAATCGCCCAAGGAGATGACCTTGGGCTCCGATACCACTTATGATACGAATTATCCGGGAGAAGCGGATACGTATCGGTCGGAGTGATTGTAGGAATATTGTAGCGGAAGGCTTTTATACGAGTTGATACGAATTACGTACGTAATGCGTATGAAATACAACGGAAGATTATTATGTCTTGATAAGTATCAAAGTATCACTCAAAATTACAAGGTGGTGACCGAACTTAAATGGATTTCGGCCGTGAAGTAGTATGGGATACGGATTTGGATGTGTTTTATCGAACTAGACCTATAACTCGATAAAAGTAATCTCTCCTCAAGACCTATTGAGAATTGATCAAGTTAAAATCTCGAGACGCGTCGAAACAATAACTAAAGTTTTGTTGAACTCGTTCAATGTATATTTCAAAGAAATACAAGGTTTATTAAACTTCAAGCTTGTTACAAATACAATCAAGTACTACTATATATAGTAGTTTCCAACTTTAAGAAAATACAACAAAAACAAGAAAATGAAGCTTCCTAGCAACTCCTTCAAATCGTGAGGTATCATGGTGGGAAGGTGATATGATATCATGTCTTTTTGGAATTATCATGGTGATTAGGACATGAAGGATAATGACATGAAGGAGACATTTGATGAAAGTCTTCATCAAATTTTTTTGTTCAAATCGTGAGGTATCATGGTGGGAAGGTGATATGATATCAAGTCTTTTTGGAATTATCATGGTGATTAGGACATGAGGGACAATGACATGAAGGAAAGTTTTGAGGAAAGTCTTCTTCCAATCTTATGTTTCTCACGTTTTGGTATTATGGTGGGGAAGGAGAAATATCCTCATTTGGAAGTATTATGGTGATGGTGACATGAAGAAGATATTTGATGAAAGTCTTCATCAAATCTTAAGCTTGGGCCGATTTTGTAGTGAGGTGGGGAAGGAGAAATATCTTCATGCATCTTGACAAATCATGAGTCCCTTTCAAGCATGATATGGCCGAATTTTCATGCTTTCGGACCGATTCCGTCGCCGAGTTTTACGTTACTCCGGTTCCGATTAACAACGTAACTCCAATCCGCGTATTCTTTTCTCCCAAGTATAATGATGCATGACCATGCGAATTTGTATCGTCGTGGATGTCGATTTTTATTGGAGCTTCTTCGATTTAGATATCGTATCAAGTCTTGAAACTAGAAGAGACAAAAATCTTCATGATCTTGGACCAAATATGATGCTGTCGGTTTTGTCATTTCTGGGATCCAATGAGTCCGAATTTGGTCCTATGGTCTCATAAGATTTGTAGCTCTCTTTCTTAGCTTTCAGGCCACTTGAATCACCCGAATCGGATTTGGACGAGAAGTTATGGGCAAAATACTAAAATCAAGTAAGTCGTGCGCGCGAGAATTGGTAATTTGTCCATGTATTTTGCATGAGGATTTTATGTATGCCTGCGACTCAACCAAGCTTGGTCGGATAATCTTCTTTTTTGTATTTGATGATGTTGACCGATTCGTATCAACACTCGGGTTTATTGATTAGATTCGAGCCTTTTGTACTCAGAATTGGCTATAACAGCCATGATTAATCTTTTACTTCTTGATTAAGTCTTGTTTTAGCAACCTTGTTAATAGGTATTTTTTTTTCATGCTTCTCTCTCTAAAATTTTTTCTCCCCCTTCTCTCTACAATCTTCTTACCATATTCATCTGTTCTTGAGTTTTCCGAACGTTATCTTCATACTCCACTGATAACGTCTTTCTTTTTTCTCTATTCCGCCGCCTAGTGCGGCGGCTTTTCTTTTTTTATTCCTGCCCTCATGGCAGAAAAAACATCTCCTCATGGGGTAGCCCCCCTCCCAACATCTACATGTGCTAACATTAATAACACCGCCAGTCAACTATACACCTCCCTAAAATCAGATCCTGTTCCCTTAAAAAATAAATCACCCGTGGGAATCTTGCAAATATCAAATACAAATGGGGTTATTCCCCTGATTTCAGATCTCAATATCCCTGTTAATCTCACGTCTAACTTCCTCAACCCAAAACCAGATAATGTCTTCTCCAGCTCCAAAAATACGTCTGACCCGCTTCAAGGCACCTCTTCAGATTGGGAGCCCAGCCTTGTCGTCGGTCCTGCAGATCGGCCCCTCCTTGCTCCTACGGTTTTCATCTCCTCAAAACATCCGGAGGTTTTGGCAGGCGGTGCTCATGGTGGCGACTTGACGGCGGAGGTGGCTGTGGGTTCAGCACATAAAAACCCTCCTTCTCAACCCGTGGCGTCGACTTTGGCCTATAAAAAATCCCGAGCGCCATTAAATCCGAACCCAACAACCAAAACACCTTGCCCGACCTCATGTCCTTCTCAGATATTGTCTCTTGCTAACCAAATCACTGAAAACATCAATAAGTATTCCGTCTTTAAAGAGGCGATGATCGCAGATCGCTCGAGGGCGAGCAACCCTGGTTTTAGCAGGAACACCATGCCAAGGGAGGTTTCTGGAAATGAATCTTCAAGTCTGGAAGAAGGAAAAATTCCGCCAGTGGAACCGGACCCGAACGCTCCAGGAACATCTCAAAAACCTAGTGTGAACAAATCTTATCGTGATGTCATCACAATGGAAGACACTGATGATGTCAAATTCGGGTCAGTTGATTTGTTTGACACCAACCCCATGGTAATATTCTCTAAGGCCGAATGTGACACAGCTTCCGAATACTACAAATTTGCTCTCATTGGCAAATTTACATATGGTAAACCGTCGAATCAGGTAATATCCCAACAACGAAAATTTGATGGTTTTGGACTATGCAAAGTGCATTTCCTAAATGGTAAACATGTACTCATCAATTTGACTAGCAAATCTCTTTGTGACAAGCTTTGGATGAAAAGAGAATGTTTTTGCACGTTTTCCTATGAGATTATTTCAGTGGTCTTCAACATTTAATTTCAAGCAGGAACCGGCCTTAGTTCCTGTGTGGTTTAAAATTCATGGATTACCATCTCAATGGTTTGATGTTCGGCCCCTTAAAACTATTGCGAGCCTTGTTGGTAATTTTGTTAAGGTTGATGATTTTACGCTTAATCGGGCCAGAATGAATTTTGCCAGAATGTGTGTGGTTATTAACTTGGAAGAACCCCTTATAAAATTAATCTCCAGGTGGAGGATGTAAAATCTGAATATGATATAGAATTTGAAAAAATACCAAAATATTTCCAACACTGCAAACATATTGGCCACGACGTTGCAGAATGCTATATTAAAAACCCAGCCCTAAAACCCGCTGTCTTTACACACAAAAACATTGGAAAAAAAATTAACAACGATGCGGAAATTATCTCTAATCAAAAAACTAATGATGGTTTTGTGCTGGTTGGTAAATCCCAAAAAGGTCCAGGTTCTAAAAGTCCAAACAAGATTAACACCTTCAGCCCTGGATCTCTGAGAGTCGGCAATCCAAATAAATTTCAGGCCCTTGCGGTTTCACAAGAGTCGGAGGAGGTCAGCAAGGGGGGGAGTGGAAATATGGTCTAGATGGATAGTCCCAGCCAGGTCCCTCTTTCACCCAAGAATATTAACCTACACCATATGGAACCTGGAAATCAGGGGATTGACAATCTGGCCATAAAACCACATAGCCCAAAACCAACTGATCACCCCCCGGAAATATTGCATGAGGCACCAATTAAAAAAAAGGGGATTTGATCGGGGCTTCGGTCAGTCCAATGGACGTTGATAATGTCATTAGGGGCAACAGTACAGACATAATAGTTTTTAAACACCCTGATATTATTTTGACTGACTTTGAAGCTCTTGTTGATGTTAGGATAACAAACGTAGACTCCCCAATTGAGAATTATGATGCGGGCAGCAGCTATGACCATTTTTCTGAGTCTAATGATGATCTGGATTATGATACAGGTGGAGGATCTGACAGGCCAGCAAATTTCAAAAAAACGACACGGGAGGAATCTCGCTTGGATAAAAATGATGAATGTTATGATCTTGATGTGGATAGCTTAGCCAGAATGAATATTAAGGATATAGCCAATACTTCTGGAAAGAAGAGGCACGGCAAAACTAAAACCCAATCTAACAATATTCCAAAAAGGAGGACGAGGAGTAGTACTACATATCAATGATTGGTACACATTTTTGGAATATTAGAGGTATTGGGAACAAAGCTGCCCAAAACAAAATTAGAATGCTCAAAAGAAAACACAAATTTAATATTTTGGTTCTCATTGAACCTAAAGTGACTTTGGAATCCAATTTTTTCTGAAACGATTTGGGTTTTCTAATATTTGTTCAAATATTAGTAACCATATATGGGTTTTCTCTGAACCTGGTATTTGGATCAATATTTTACACAATACAGCGCAATTGCTGCATGTCGAAGTGGTTTGTACTTCTTTTCCCCACCCCTTTCTTTTAACTGCGGTTTATGGTAGAAATACCAAAATTGAGAGAAGGGACCTCTGGGATGATCTTCTCTCCGTTAGCAATAGCCAGATACCTTGGATAGTTGGGGGAGATTTCAACATTATCCTCCAACCAGACGAGAAAAAAGGAGGGGCTGCCCCAATCCAATCAGAAATGGAGGAGTTTAATGATGCTTTATTGAACTGCAACTTGACTGATGGTTGATTTGTGGGATCCCCTTACACCTGGTATAGGGATGGAGTGTGGCAAAGATTGGATAGGATCCTTCTCTCTCCTGAGTGGTATTCGGTTTTTCCTTTCATGTCCATTAGACACCTCCCTAAATATAAATTGGATCATAACTCCATGTTGTGTGAATTTAATAATAATATCTCTAAACCCAAATCGTCCTTCCGATTTCAAAATATGTGGAATAAACATCACCTTTTCATACCTATTATGAAGGAATCTTGGGAACTTTTTACCAATGCTAGAGGGATGCTTAAACTCGTTGAAAAGTTGTCGAGGTTAAAACAGACCCTTAAGGAATGGAATAAGTTTCAATTCGGGAATATTTTTACTAAAATTGATCAAGCGCAATATGCGGTGGAAGTTGCCGAGAATGACTTTGATCTCATCCCTTCCACTAATAATCTCATCAACCTTAAAAAAATGAACGCCAACCTTACCCTTGTACTATCCATGGAAGAGGATTTTTGGAAACAAAAATCTAATGTGAAATGGATGATCGAAGGAGAAAGGAACAGCAAATTTTTTCATTCCATTGTGAAAAAGAAAAGACATAATAACTTTATTCACTCGATTCGGGACAATGATCACAGGATCATGAATCCCGAGGAGATAAGTGAGTCCGCGGTTTCATATTTCTCCAATTGTTTTACGGAGCAAAACTCGTTTTTAGACGGCATCGACCCCCGGGTGGTTCCCAATAACATATCCAATGAGGTTAATAATATTCTTTGTAGTATTCCTACTATTGATGAAGTTAGAGGTTGTGTTTTTGATATGGATGGTGATAGTATTGCCGGTCCTGATGGATTTAATGCTAAATTCTTCCAAATTTATTGGGATATTATTTGTTGGGATGTTTTGGACTCTGTTGTGGATTTTTTTGGTGGTTCCCTGTTGCCTCGGGCCTTCACTTCGACCACCATTACACTCATCCCAAAAAATAATAACCCTCAATCATGGAAAGATTTTCGCCCCATTAGCTTATCCAACACATCTTATAAAATCATCTCGAAAATTCTTAGTAAAAGACTTGGTAAAATTCTCCCACCCATTATCAATCCGGCTCAGTCGGGCTTCATCAAAGGTTGGAATATTACGGATAATATTTTGATGGCTCACGAAGTTACTCATGATATTTCTCAATCGGCTACTGATACGGAATCATTTGATATGAACGAAGAAGACGAAGTAAGGATCGATATAAATGACCTTACTACACGCCATGCACGGGCTACTACGTATTTAGGCGAGAAAACGGACATAAGACGTGGAGTCTCGGTCTCAGCCGTGTCATATAACACGGCCCGTGTCATGCTATGCTTGGAAGGTCGACAATCGGCCAGGAAAATGGACGAATCGCCGAAAAATCACCACCGCCGGAAAATTCACCACTGCCGAATCGCCGATCACCGCCGACCACCACTGCCGAATCGCCGATCATTGCTCGCTGAATCGCCGATCGCTGAGCGAATCCGGCCGTGTCATCCGACACGGCCTGCCGAGGTGTCTGGATAATGAAATCTCGCCGCCGATCAACCCGACCGTGTCGTCCCGACACGGCCTGCAAGCCGACACAACCCGACCGTGCGACACGGCCGAGTCACACTCTTCCGGATAGTGCAATTCCCATTGCCCGACCAACCCGACCGTGCCAGCGACACGGCCGAGTCCCCGCCGCCGATGCGCGACCGTGCCGATCGGGCACGGCCGTGTCAGCATCAAAGAAATGCCATTATTGCCGATTTTTTTATTTTTGTTGTTTTTCTTCCCCTCACATGTCATGATTAGACTTGCATGTTATGTGGGGTGTCTTATATTCATTTTGTTGTGTGATTCACCCTCCCTTTGATTTGATTCCCTTGTATTTTATCTTGTGTTTTGTTTTTCATTTCAAGATCATGTGATCTTGTTTGATTCCTTAGTTGCTAAGAAGACTACCATGCTATAAGTAGTCTTGTTGATGCTTTCATTTTGGATATTGTATGTTGAAGAAATAAGAATACACTTGTGTTTTCTTGGTGAATGCTTTTCATCGAAACCTTGGTTATAATTCGACGCGTTTCGAGTTTTAATCGAATCGATTCTCAATAGGTCTTGAGAAAAGATTATCTTATCAAACTATAGGTCTAGTTTGATAAATCATTCATATTGTTCTTGTTTATGTAAGCCGAATTGCCCTACTTTCGGTTATATCTTACGAGTGTTACACATATACGAGTGTTGTGAGGTAACAAAATATATCCATTTGCATTTTCCGGCGAATTTACGTTCATCTTATTACGTAATTCGTATCATTAGTGGCATCGGAGCCCAAGGCTATTTCCTTGGCAATTTTATTGAAGATTTCTTGTTCAAAACTATCTCTTGATTCTTGTTATGGATTTCTCCGATCCCGATTTCTTGATGAAACTCCGGGACGCACTAAGCGGTCTACCGGAACCACGTATGCAAGCAAGACGCGGGGATGACGCACGTCAAATACACCATGCGGATGAGTTTAAAGTAAACGAACTTCCGGAGTTTGTTGGAGGTACCGATCCGAAGCTTATTTGGAGTGGGAACGGAAAATTGAACGCATGTTCGAATTCAAAGACCTTAACGACGAGAAACGTTGCAAATATGCAATTCTCAAGTTAGGGAAGGGTGCTTCTCTTTGGTTCGAAGGAGTAAAGACGCGAAGAACTCGGGAGGGAAAAGCAAAAATCCGTTCGTGGGATTCTTTAAAAAGAAAACTTCGTAAGAGGTATGTGCCATCATCACACCGGTTAACCTTATACCGGAAGATTGCCGACTTCATGCAAGGCAAACTAAGTGTCGGTGAATATATTGAAGAGTTCGAAAGTTTGGTCTTGATGGGAGAACTAGAAGAAAACGAAGAACAAAAGATGTCCCGTTTTTTACGTGGCTTAAATAAAAACATAGCCAACACGGTGGAGTTATATCCATATGAAGATTTCGATA
Source organism: Orobanche coerulescens (assembly GCA_033398695.1). Lineage (NCBI taxonomy): Eukaryota > Viridiplantae > Streptophyta > Magnoliopsida > Lamiales > Orobanchaceae > Orobanche > Orobanche coerulescens. The sequence goes on along the minus strand of CM065805.1, from coordinate 70,610,658 downwards.
CTTTATGTGGACTATGCATAAAGATAGAAGCCCAAAATAAATTGAAGTTTTCAAGACCCGAATTTCCTTCCAAATTCGGGAATCCAAGTGCCGGTTCGAGTTCGGTGCTAAAAGCACCACACCAAGTCATGTCCCTGTCACGGCACCTAAGACTCCCTACGTACCCAAAGAAACAAGTTTGGCGAAGGTACGATGTTTCAAGTGTCAAGGATTCGGACATTACCAAAATGCATGTCCGAACAAACGGGTGGTGACACTAAGAGAAGCTCTTGCGGTCCGAGACGAACTTTTGGTCGAGGACGAGAAGGAAGGCCTTGGTGACGTATTTAACATGGAGGCCGAGGAAGAGAATGAGGATTGCGAGACTTATGACGCTCCGGAATATGATACTACTCTAGTGCTTCGAGCACTACATACCAAAATCGTTCCAAGTGATACGGAGCAAAGAGACCAAATCTTTCATTCCAAATGCAAAGTCGGAGAAAAGTGGTGTAGCTTGATAATAGACGGAGGGAGTTGCACAAATGTAGCATCAAACGAGATGGTCACCAAGCTCGGGCTAACTACTACGGCTCACCCGAGACCGTATGCTTTACATTGGCTCGATGATGGAAGCAAAGTGAAGGTGACGAGACAAGTACGGGTCAACTTAACCATGGGATCATATGGAGACGATGTGTTATGTGACGTACTCCCGATGGACGCATGCCACGTACTTTTGGGACGACCATGGATGTTCGACCGAGATGTTTTGCATCGAGGAAGGAGTAACGAATATGAATTACGAGATAAAGGCAAGAAGATTGTGCTTAAACCGATGGCACCCCAAGCCATTCGATCGATGAGTTCTAATCAAATGGAGAAACCAAAGCTTAACATGTTTGCTAGTGAGAAATAGGTGAGACACGCTATTGACGATGGCGAGCGTGTGTATTTATTGATGATTAAAGAAACACGAGATGTTGACGTGATTGTGCAAGGCAAGAGAGATATCGATACCTTGCTACAAGAATTTGCGGATGTCTTCCCGGAAGACTTACCGCCGGGTTTGCCACCCTTACGTGGGATTGAACACCAAGTCGACCTTGTACCGGGTGCATCACTCCCTAACAAGGCCGCCTATTGATGTAACCCCGAGGAGACAAAGGAGTTGCAAAAGCAAATCGAGGAACTAATGAACCGCGGGTACGTTCGAGAAAGTTTGAGCCCTTGTGCGGTTCCGGTTTTACTTGTTCCAAAGAAGGATGGGTCATGGCGGATGTGTATAGATAGTAGAGCCGTGAACAACATAACCATCAAATATCGGTTCCCAATTCCGAGACTTGATGATATGTTGGACGAGTTGCATGGTTCGGTGATTTTTCGAAGGTTGACTTGAGGAGCGGCTATCATCAAATTCGCATGCGGGAAGGAGATGAATGGAAAACGGCTTTCAAGACAAAACATGGATTATATGAATGGCTCGTCATGCCCTTTGGCCTTACAAATGCGCCAAGTACTTTCATGCGATTAATGAATGAGGTACTTAAGCCATTTTTGGGAAAATTTGTCGTCGTATACTTGGACGACATCTTAATTTATAGTCGATCATTGCAAGAGCATACCGGGCACTTGAGGAAAGTCTTTGAGATCCTTAGGGATCAAAAACTTTATGGGAAAAAGGAGAAGTGTTCGTTTCTAGTCGAGAGTGTAGCCTTTCTTGGCTACATCGTTTCTAAAGAAGGAGTGTCGGTTGATCAAACCAAGATCGAGGCGATTAAATCTTGGCCTACGCCTAAAACCATCACGGAAGTCCGATCCTTTCACGGACTTGCTTCATTTTATCGGAGGTTCATACGAGACTTTAGTACCATTTCTAGTCCGATAACGGAATGCTTGAAAAGGGACCGTTTATGTGGAACGGGGCTGCCCAAGGGGCGTTTGAAAAATTGAAGGCGAAAATGTGTGAAGCACCTATCTTGGCTTTATCCGACTTTTCAAAACCTTTCGAGGTAGAATGTGACGCAAGTGGAGTGGGTATTGGGGCGGTCCTCGTCCAAGGGAGGCGACCAATTGCCTACTTTTTGGAGAAATTGGGTGGGGCTCGACTCAACTATTGTACTTATGACAAGGAGTTCTATGCCATTGTGAGAGCTCTTGATCATTGGAGCCATTACCTTCGGCCGAAACATTTCATCCTACATTCGGATCATGAGTCCTTGAAATATATCAACGGCTAACTAAAGTTGAGTCCGAGACATGCTAAATGGGTGGAATTCTTGCAATCATTCCACTTTTCATCGAAGTACAAAGATGGCAAGAGCAACGTTGTGGCGGATGCTTTGTCTAGACGGTATGCCTTGCTCTCTACTCTTGACATTCGGTTGCTTGGGTTCGAAGCATTGAAGGAGTATTATGATGGGGATGTGGATTTTGGTGAGGTTTTCATTCGGTGTAAATCCGGTCCGTTTGGAGAGTTTACGTTGCAAGAAGGATTCCTTTTCAAAGGGAATCGCCTATGTTTACCCAAACACCCGATTCGGGAATTATTAGTTCGGGAAGCTCACGGTGGAGGCTTGGCTGGTCATTTTGGTTCGGCCAAAACGTTGGAGGTCCTTAAAGAGCATTTTCATTGGCTGAAGATGCAAGTGAATGTACACGACATAATTAATAAGTGTGTGACATGCCATATTGCTAAAAGCTCATTCAAACCGGGAGCATACATGCCTTTGACGATTCCGGAAAGACCGTGGGAAGATGTCTCAATGGATTTTATTGTTGCTTTGCCTCGTACTCAACGAGGGAGAGATGCTATTATGGTTGTCGTAGACCGATTTTCGAAGATGGCTCACTTTGTGGCTTGCCACAAGACAGACGACGCGAGTAACGTCGCCGATTTGTATTTCCGAGAAATCGTACGATTGCATGGGGTTCCAAAAACGATTGTTTCGGATCGGGACTCAAAATTCCTTAGTTATTTTTGGAACACCTTGTGGAGAAAGGTGGGAACCAAACTACTATTTAGCACGTCACATCATCCACAAACGGACGGTCAAACCGAAGTGACCAATCGAACGTTGGGCACATTACTACGTGGTCTTGTGAGCAAGACCCAGAAGGATTGGGACTTAAAACTTGCACATGCGGAGTTCGCTTATAATCGTTCTCCTACTCATGCCACGGCACACTCTCCGCTCAAGTAGTTTACGGACTAAACCCGTACATGCCGTTAGATCTAATTCCATTGCCAAGTGACGAGTTAGTGCACAAGGATGCGGAATCAAAATTGAAATCGATGATGAAATTACACGAGCAAGTACGTAATCGAATCAAGGAAATAAACGAGGCTTACAAAAGAAAGTCGAACAAACAAAGAAGGCCGAGATTGTTGAAGTTGGTGATTTGGTTTGGTTGCATTTAAGAAAAGAGCGATTTCCAAATAAACGTAAGAACAAATTAATGCCACGAGGAGGGACCGTTTAAAGTAATCGCGAAAGTGAACGACAACGCTTACAAATTAGAACTTCCGGGAGATTATGGGATTCATGCAACCTTTAATGTTGGGGACCTCTCACCTTACATCGATGATGACGGAATTTCGGAATTGAGGACAATTCCTTTTAAAGGAGGAGGAGATGATACGGAATCATTTGATATGAACGAAGAAGACGAAGTAAGGATCGATATAAATGACCTTACTACACGCCATGCACGGGCTACTACGTATTTAGGCGAGAAAACGGACATAAGACGTGGAGTCTCGGTCTCAGCCGTGTCATATAACACGGCCCGTGTCATGCTATGCCGGAAGGTCGACAATCGACCGGAAAATGGACGAACTGCAAGAAAAATCACCACCGGCCGGAAAATTCACCACCTGCCGGAACTGGCCGATCAGTGCCGACCACCACCTGCCGGAACTGGCCGATCATTGCCTGCTGGAACTGGCCGATCACTGCCGAGCGAATCCGGCCGTGTCATTCGACACGGCCCGTGCCGAGGTGTCCTGGATAATGAAATCTCGCTGCCGACCGAACACGACCGTGTCGTCCGACATGGCCCGTGCCGACACAACCCGACCGTGCCAGGCGACACGGCCGAGTCACACTCTTCCGGATAGTGCAATTCCCACTGTCCGACCAACCCGACCGTGCCAGGCGACACGGTCGAGTCCATGCCGGCCAGATGCACGCCGCGACCGTGCCGATCGGCACGGGCCGTGTCCGGCAGACCAGCAAATGCCATTATTGCTGATTTTTTTTATTTTTTGTTGTTTTTCTTCCCCTCACATGTCATGATTAGACTTGCATGTTATGTGGGGTGTCTTATATTCATTTTGTTGTGTGATTCCCCCTCCCTTTGATTTGATTCCCTTGTATTTTATCTTGTGTTTTGTTTTTCATTTCAAGATCATGTGATCTTATTTGATTCCTTAGTTGCTAAGAAGACTACCATGCTATAAGTAGTCTTGTTGATGCTTTCATTTTGGATATTGTATGTTGCAGAAATAAGAATACACTTGTGTTTTCTTGGCGAATGCTTTTCATCGAAACCTTGGTTATAATTCGACGCGTTTTCGAGTTTTAATCGAATCGATTCTCAATAGGTCTTGAGAAAAGATTATCTTATCTAACTATAGGTCTAGTTTGATAAATCATTCATATTGTTCTTGTTTATATAAGCCGAATTGCCCTACTTTCGGTTATATCTTACGAGTGTTACACATATACGAGTGTTGTGAGGTAACAAAATATATCCGCTGCATTTTTCGGCGAATTTACGTTCATCTTATTACGTAATTCGTATCAGTGTTCGTACTCGGAATCAAGAAGATATTATCAAAGGTCTACGAGGGTATGATTTCTTAATTTATCTTCGTATATTTATATTCGTTTATACGATGCTTGATCGATCCGGTTTTGGGGTTTGGTTTTTATCCGGTTTGACCGGTTTATTTCCGCTGCGTAACTCGTTTTTAATCACCGAATCCCAATAGTGGTATCAGAGCGAGGTCTATGCAATCGTATATTCGATATTTGCATTTGGAATGCTTGATTATTTTTTATGATTTAGAATCATAATTGTTTTAATTGTTGATGTTTAATTGTTCATCTAAAAATTATTTTTCATGATTTTATGTTACAATATAAATCTATTTTTCTTTTGAAAAACTGATTTAATTATGTAATATAAAAATTAGAAAAATATTATTTTTGGATTCGGGACGAAAAAAATGAGCCGGAAAATTGGCGGGGCCGCGACTCAATGCCGGTCATTGGCCGTGGCTCTTGGGCTGGGCTGGGCAGCCCCTGCCGGGCCACGGGCTTGGCCCAGCCTTGTGTTTTTCGACTTCGTTTTTATATTTCGTTCGGTAAATTAATTTCCCGCAAATTATGTTGGATTTAATTTGACTAAACTATAATTATGCTAATTTATTTTAAGGAATTAATTTAATGAAATATTTATTTTGTCCTGAGCAAATTAAAATTAACGGTTAAGTGAATTAATTGGATTAATTCTAATTGATGGATTATTTTTGTTGATTAGATCAATTTTAGATTAATCATTATTGCCATTTATTTTAATGTAATTGTTGCATTAATTTTGAATGGGGATGTAGTTCATGGACCTAGTTTTGAATCGTTTGTTTTGTTCGATTGGGTTGTAAAGGCCGTTTTGAGCCTATTTATTTTACTAGAAAATTTGTATAGGATGCAATTTTTCAAATGTAAAATTTATTTGTAATGACGAAGACCGGAGGAAGATCCGCTCGAGAAGACGAAGATTCAAGACCGAAGACATGTAATTAGATTACGATGTTTTTGTTCTAGGAACGGTCCATGAACTGCATGTTGTTAGTTTTAGGTTGTGTATGTTTTCATATTGTATGACAAACAAACAAACCGACAAACCGCGCTTATAAACGGATTAATGTGCAAAGTGTAACATATAATCGCGTTAATACTCCCACTTACAAACACTAAGTTATAAAGGTTACGAGGTTTCCTACCCTCCGTTAAACTCATGGAAAATTGAAATCTAAACCGGAATATTATTCTTCCGAGTATGTCGGGGTAATATTTTTAGGAAAAGTTGATAAATTCCTAGAGTGCATTAGATGCCTTTGGTTGTGACAAATCAAACCCCTATAAACCGTATGGGTTGCCGGGTAAGATTCAATTGTCAGACTAATAGGAGTTGACGGTTTAAACTTAGATAGTTCAGCGAGCCATAGAAACCGAATGGGTTGAGGGCAAGTGAACTAGGGGTAAAAGAAGATCGAATCATCCATTAGATGGGTTGGTATTAGACACCACTTTATAAAGAATAATAGAATATAAACCGTATGGGTTGCCCTCTATTAAACTTTGTAAAGAAATCGATCACCACTATGAAGTCACCTAAGACTTCCGGATTTAACATGGGAGTGTGTAAATGCCGATAAAATAGTGGGATCCGAGTTATGAATAAAGAAAGTCCTTAAATTCTTTACTCGGATCATAATTAAACAATCACTAACAAATCTCAAATTATTCTCTGCAGTTAACAAAACTCTCAATATGACAATGAACCCACTCGCTATACTACTTGAAAAGAACGTCTGACCGTCCGAACTATGGATCGGCTTCGGAACTTGAGGATTGTTCTAACTATGGAAATGCTGGGATACGTCTTGGAGGCGGACATCCCAGCGGCTCGTGCAAGAACCCGAGCCAATCAGGAAGATGTCGATGCCCATGAGAAATGGGTAAAAGGCGACATAAGAGTGCGAGGGTACATGTTAGGCTCAATGACCAATGAGCTTCAACGTGCCCATGAAAAGATGACGTCTTCAAGAGCCATCTTATCGCACCTGGCTGAGCTCTATAGAGAGCATAGCCGAACTGCTAGATATGAGATATCGAAGCAATTATTCGGCGCCAGGATGAAGGAAGGAGAGAGGGTTGGGGACCATGTCCTCAAGATGATCTCGATGATTGAGAGATTGGAAGCTCTTGATTTTCAGATGCATGCATCTCTCCAAACTGACCTTATCCTGCAGTCACTTCCCGACTCCTTTTCACAATTTGTCATGAACTTCAACTGCAATGAGATTGCATGTAACTTAGCTGGGCTAATGAACAACCGACAACCGCCTGGGCCTCATATGAAGACAAAGGGAAAGGAAGTCGCACTTGTGATTTCTTAAGGACTTGGAAGTCCAAGAATAATAAGAAAAAGAACAAGAAGCGATTAGGTCCAATAGCCAAGATCGATAAGGGAAAGGGCAAGGCCCCAATGGTTCAAAAGAGTAAGGGGGCCAAGAAAACGGATGTATGCCTCAAGCTGCGGTGAGCTAGGCCACTGGAAGAGGTACTTGTCCAAAGCTTGACCGTAATGCGCGCCGTCAGTACGGAACTATTAGTTTTAGAAACAAATTTTTCAGAATCGTATATTCTACTTCTTGGATACTTGATTAGGTGCGAAGTTCTCACATTTGTACAATGAATCGGGATCTGGAACGAAGTAGGAAGTCGGATTCGGGGGAGGTGATGGTCACCGTCGGAAGTGGGCATAGTGTCGAGGCTTCGATATCGGATCCCTTATGTTGGATTTAGAATCGGTTTTATTCTCACTTTAGAAGATGTACTTGTTTTGCCCAAGGGGCACAAGAATATTGTATCAATTAGTAATGGACCGAAAGGGATTTCACTTCTTTATTGGAGATGGGTCTGTCGTATTTATTTCGTAAATAAATTGGTTGGTATCTGCTACATTATTAAATGGTTTATACCATTTAAATTTAAAGAATAAGACAACCGTGAACACTATAACTAGGAAGCGTGGTAGGGATGAAACGAACCAAGCACTTAAGTGGCATCTTAGACTTGGTCATATCGGTCGGACCAAGGTTCATAAAATGGAGAAAGATGGGCTTACGGGTCCATTGGGATCGATCCCTATCCAACTTGTGAATCTTGCCTTCAAGGCAAAATGACTAAGTTACCCTTCGCAGGACTTTTGAAAGAACTCTGAAAAACTTGGATTGATCCATACCGACGCCGTGGCCCTTTTGAAGTGGCACGAGACGGATTTCGATTTCATTACATTCACCGATGACCATACGGTATGGATTCGTGTACTTAATGAAACATAAGTCTGAAGCTTTTGATAAATTCAAGGAATTTAAAGCCCTAGTTGAAAATCAAACAGGTAACCGTGTTAAGACTCTTCGGTCAGACTGGGGTGGTGAGTACATGAGTACCGAATTTGATGAGTTCTTAAAAGAACTAGGAATAGTGTCACAATTCACTCCTCCAGCTACTCCACAATTAAATGGTGTATCAGAAATAAGGAACCGAACCTTGTTGGACATGGTTCGCTCCATGCTTAACTATACTGATCTACTGATTTATCTGTGGGGTTACGCGCTCCTTACTGCTGTGCATATCTTGAACATATGTCCTTCCAAATCCATTCCTAAGACTCCCCATGAGATGTGGAGAGGTAGGAAACCAAGTCTTAATCACATTAGGATTTGGGGATGCCCTGCTTATGTCAAGAAGACTAAAGTAGAGAAATTGGAAGCTAGGTCTGTGAAAGGTCGTTTCATAGGATATCCAGGGGATTCCATGGGATATCTATTCTACATGCATGAAGATCATAGGATCATCGTTGCTATACAAGCACACTTCCTGGAAGATCAGTTTATTCAGGAAGGAGGGGCAGGTAGAAATATTTCTTTGGAAGAAATAAAAGAAACACCAAATGAGACACCTATGCAAGATATTAGAACCCAACCTTTTGAAATACAAACACAACCTCGCAAGTCTAGTAGAATTTCTCAATTACCTGAGAGGTATGGCTATCTGCATCAAGAAGAACTGGGTGTCCATGAGATGACAGAAAGTAGTCAAGAGAATGATCCTTCTACATACGACCAAGCTATGGTAGATGTTGACTCCACAAAGTGGCAAGAAGCTATGGAAGCTGAGATAGACTCAATGCATGCTAATCGTCCTGGACTTTAGTAGATCGTCCTAAAGGCATAGTGCCTATTGGAAACAAATGGATCTATAAAAGAAAGACTGATGGAGATGGCAAGGTTGATACCTATAAGGCCAGGCTTGTGGCAAAGGGTTATTCCCAAAGAGAAGGAATCGATTACTTCGAGACCTTCTCGCCTGTAGCTATGATTAAGTCTATTCGCATGATGCTTGCCATAGCAGCCCACTTAGATTATGAAATATGGCAAATGGATGTGAAAACGGCATTCCTAAATGGATTCCTCGAAGAGGAGATTTACATGGAACAACCTAAGGGATTCATATCTCAAACTAATATTCATAAAGTATGAAAACTTCAGCGTGCCATTTATGGACTGAAGCAAGCTTCACGGAGTTGGAATCTTCGTTTTAACGAGACAGTCAAAGAGTTTGATTTTGTCCAAAATGAAGAGGAGCCCTGTATTTACAAGAAGGTTCGTGGGAGCAAAGTTGCGTTCTTAATACTATACGTAGATGACATTCTACTTATAGGAAACGACGTAGGAATGCTCAGTTCTGTGAAAACTTGGCTTTCTAAAGAGTTCTCAATGAAAGACTTGAGAGAAGCTACCTATATTCTGGGTATTCGTCTCTACCGGGATAGAGCGAAAAGAATGTTAGGTCTTTCCCAAGCCCTCTACATAGAAAAGATCCTGAAGCGATTTAGGATGGAAGATTCTAAAAGAGGGTTTCTACCTATGCAACATGGTGCAAAACTTTCCTTAGAGATGTGTCCTCAAAGTGAGGAAGATAGAAAGGAAATGAGCAAGGTACCTTATGCTTTGGCAGTAGGTAGCCTTATGTATGCAATGATTTGCACTAGACCGGACATTGCCTATGCTGTGAGCATAGTAAGTCGGTTTCAGTCAAATCCAGGGCAGGAACATTGGACTGCTGTAAAGAACATTCTTAAGTACCTAAGGAGGACTAAAGACTTGGTTCTTACATACGGCGGTGGAGAACTAAGAGTGATGGGTTATACAGACTCGGATTTTTTGGGGGACATGGATGCTCAGATGTCCACATCAGGGTATATCTTTACTCTGAATGGTGGGGCAGTTTCTTGGAGAAGTGCCAAGCAAAGTTCGACTACTATCTCTACATGTCAAGCCGAATATCAAAGTACCACGGAGGTCGCTAAAGAAGCTTTTGGATAAAGAAGTTCACCGAGGAACTTCAAGTGGTTCCTAACGCAGAAGCCCGTGACATCGCTTTTGTGACAACGATGGAGCTGCAGACAGGCTAAGGAGCCTAGGGCTCACCACAACACCAAACATATTGCGAGAAAATATCATTTTGTTAGAGAAATGGTTCGGGATGGGAATGTTACACTGCAGAGAGTAGACACAGCAAATAACGTTGCTGATCCGCTTACTAAGCCACTATCTCAGAAGGTCTTAGAGAGACATCTAGAGAGTATGGGTATTAGATACCATAGTTTGTGGCATTGAGTGCAAGTGGGAGATTGTTAGGAATATGCCCTCGAATGCCACTCAGAGGATGAGAGAATGAGAGCAATTGTATTGTAATTATGAATATTATATTTAATAAGGCAATTATTATTTCTATATTATTGTATATCACTGGCATTGTGATTTGGTATATAGAATAATAGTCCTTGCATTTGAGAGAGAACATTCTACTCCTTATGGAGATAAGGAGATAGGCACTAGAAGTGATACGATATCTAATATTCCAGTCGAAGAAACTCCGATAAAAATCGACATCCATGATGATGCAAATTCGCATGGCCATGCATCGTTATACTTAGGAGAAAATGTTAAACGGATTGGAGTTACGTTGTTAATCGGAATCGGAGTAACGTAGAATTCGACAACGGGATCGGTCCGAAAGCATGGTGGATCGGCCATATCATGCTTGAAAGGGACATATCTTGACTTCATATCTTGACAAGATAATGAAGTTATCTTCTCCTTCCCCACCATGTACACAAACGGCCGAAAATGAAGATGGAGTGGAGACTTTCTTCTTCATGTCATTGTCACTCATTTCTTTATCATCCATGTAATTCCAAGGAGGAAGATATCTTTACATCTACACCAAATCCTTTGAAGCATGCTCGGCCGAAATGAAGGAGGAATAATGTTTTGATTCTACTTCATGTCACCATCAAGACCAAAGGTTGCTTCATGTCTCTTTCATCTAATAACACCAAGATAGCTTGGTATCTACTTGGAGATTTCGGCCGAAATGATGTTGCTAGGAAGTTCGTTTTTTTCGTTTTGTTGTATTTTCTTTCGGTTATAAACTACTATATATAGTAGTGTCCGTTGTACTTGAAAAACATCGAGAATCATAATAAACTTTGTATTTCCTTTGAAATATACGTTGAACGAGTTCGACAAATCTTAGTTATTGTTTCGACGAGTTTCGAGATTTTAACTTTGATCAATTCTCAAAAGGTCTTGGGAAGAGATTACCCTTTTATCGAGTTATAGGTCTAGTTCGATAAAAACACACCAAACTCCGTACATCTTACTATATCACGGCCGAATCCCCTTTAATTCGTCCACCACCTTTGTAAATTTTATCCATATTGTAAACGTGATCATCTTCCGTTGTGTTTATACGCATTACTTACGTAATTCGTATCATAAGTGGTATCGGAGACATTTGTCTCACAGTTCTCGACATCACTGAAGAAGATGGCATTCACCGATGAAGAAGTAGCACAACTACGTGACGTTCTTCGTGGATTGCCGGAACCCAGAATCCATGCACGACGAGGACATGACACCATGCATGCACCACGACATGCGGATGAATACAAGACCAGCGAACTTCCGGAGTTCGTAGGCGGCACCGATCCTGAGGTTTATTTGGAGTGGGAAAGAAAAATTGAACGAATGTTTGAGTTCAAGGAGCTCAATGACGAGGTACGTTGCAAGTACGCGATTCTCAAACTTGGAAAGGGAGCTTCCCTTTGGTTTGAGCGAATGAAGACGCAAAGAAGTCGTGTTTTAAAAGAGAAGATACGTTCGTGGGATTCCCTAAAAAGGAAACTACGAAAAGATATGTCCCGCTACACACAAGCTAAGTCTCAGAAAAATTTCGACCTCACGCAAGGAAAGCTAAGTGTCGAGGAGTACATCGAGGAGTTTGAAAACTTATCCTTGATGGGAGAACTTGAAGAAAGCGAAGAATTGCGCATGTCCCGCTTCCTACGAGGTTTGAACAAAAATATTGCTAATTCCGTGGAACTCTACCCCTATTCTCGACTTCGATACTTTATGCGGACTTTGCATAAAGTTGGAAAATCAAAACAAAACCAAACTCTCTAAACCCGAATTCCCACCTAAATACGGAAATACCAACTTTGGCGCGAGTTCTAGCTCGTTTCCAAAACTGTCACCACCAAACAAATTACTACCATTCCAAAACCCTACCACACCAAAAGAGACGAGCCTATCTAAAGTCCGATGTTTCAAATGTCAAGGATTTGGACACTATCAAAGTGCTTGTCCGAATCGGAGGATTGTGACGTTACGAGAAGCCCTAGCCGCCCGAGAGTAATTATTAGCCAAGAAGAAAGAGTTGGAGACGTTTTTAACTTAGAAGTCGACGAAGAAGAAGAATGCGAGGCATACGATGCCCCGAACTATGACACGAACCTTGTCCTTCGCATGTTGCAAACGAAGGCCGCCCCAAGTGACGAAGAACAACGGGACTAAATCTTCCACACGAAGTGTCGTGGTCGAGATAAATGGTGTAGCTTGATCATTGACGGTGGAAGTTGTACAAACGTGGCATCAAGCGAGATGGTTTCAAAACTCGGTTTGATCACCACGGCCCATCCTAAGCCGTATGCACTCCATTGGCTCGATGATGGGAACAAAGTGAAGGTTTCAAGACAAGTGAAGGTCGGACTCACCATGGGTTCGTATGGCGATGACATTACATGCGATGTACTACCGATGGACGCATGTCACGTGTTATTAGGAAGACCTTGGTTATTTGATCGGGACGTACTACATCGAGGGAGGAGTAATGAGTATGAGTTACGTGACAAAGGTAAAAAAATTGTTCTTAAACCTATGTCACCTCAAGCTATCCGGACGATGAGTTCGAAAAAAGTCGAAAGACCAAAGCTTACGATGTTTGCAAACGAGAAAGAAGTCGAGCACGCCATTGACGATGGCGAGCGTGTTTATTTGATGATGATCAAAGAGGTCCGAAATCTTGCCACCAAATCGCAACATGAGGAAGAGATAGACGATTATTACACGAGTTTTGGACGTATTTCGAAGACTTGCCGGTTGGATTACCACCTATCCGCTGGATTGAACACGATTGATCTTATACCGAGCTCCATTACCGAACAAAGCGCGTATCGTTGTAATCCCGACTTAACTTAAGAACTAAATCGTCAATTTGATGTACTCATGAATCAAGGTTATGTCCGTGAAAGTTTTAGTACGTGTGCGGTTCGATCGCTCGTACCAAAAAAAGACGGAACATGGCGAATGTGTATCGGAGTAAGAGAGCCGTGAATAACATCACCGTCAAGTATCGGTTTCCCATCCCGAGACTAGACGACATCCGGACGAGTTACATGGCTCGGTTATATTTTCCAAAGTTGATTTACGGAGCGGATACCATCAAATCCGCATGCGAGAGGGAGACGAATGGAAAACGGCGTTTAAAACGAAGAATGGACTTTACGAATGGGTTGTGATGCCATTCGGCCTCACCAACGCCCCGAGCACCTTTATGAGGTTGATGAACGAGGTTCTTAAACCTTTCTTGGGAAAGTTTGTTGTCGTGTACTTAGACGACATTTTGATCTACAGTCGGTCCGTAGAAGAACATCTCGAACATTTGCGGAACGTGTTTGAGACGCTAAGGGAACAAAAACTCTATGGAAAACGGGAGAAGTGTACTTTCCTAGTCGAGAGTCTTGTCTTTCTCGGCTATGTTGTTTCGAAAGACGGAGTTTCGGTCGACCAAGAGAAGATCGCGGCAATCAAGTCGTGGCCGACCCCAAAGACAATCACGGAAGTACGGTCATTTCATGGCCTCGCTTCTTTTTACCGACGATTCATACGGGACTTCAAAGACTATATCCAGTCCGATCACGGAGTGTCTGAAAAAGGGAACCTTTGCTTGGAACGAGACGGCCCAAAAGGCTTTTGAAAATTTGAAGGGGAAATTATGTGAAGCGCCGATTTTGACGTTACCCGATTTTTCACAACCGTTTGAGGTAGAATGCGACGCTAGCGGAGTTGGAATCGGGGCAGTGCTTATTCAACGAGGCCGTCCCATTGCCTATTTTTCGGAGAAGTTAAGTGGCGCCCGAGTGAATTATTGTACTTACGACAAGGAGTTCTATGCTATCGTAAGAGCACTCGACCATTGGAGTCATTATCTACGTTCAAAAGCGATTCGTGCATTCGGATCATGAGTCGTTGAAATACATCAACGGACAAAGTAAGCTAAGCCCGAGGCATGCAAAATGGGTGGAATTTTTACAATCTTTTCACTTTTCATCCAAGTACAAAGACGGGAAGAGTAACGTAGTGGCGGATGCACTATCGAGACGGTATGCTTTACTGTCGATGCTAGATGTTCGTTTGTTGGGGTTCGAGACTTTGAAAGATCACTACAACGACGATTTGGACTTCGGGGAAATTTTTAACCGTTGTAAAACGGCCCCGTACGAGGAATTTGTTTTACAGGATGGCTTTCTCTTCAAGGGGAATAAATTATGTGTGCCGAGACATACGATTCGGGAATTGCTGGTTCGGGAGGCGCACGGAGGAGGACTAGCCGGCCACTTCGGCTCGACCAAGACTGTAGAAGTGCTAAAAGAACATTTCTTTTGGCCGAAGATGTATGGTGACGTCAGCACAATCGTGAGCAAATGCGTAACTTGTCATATGATGAAAAGTTCGTTCAAGTCGAGTACATACATGCCGTTGCCGATACCGTTACGACCGTGGGAGGATGTCTCGATGGATTTTATTGTGGCTTTACCTCGTACTCAACGAGGCAAGGACTCGATCATGGTAGTCGTCGACCATTTTGAAAATGGCTCACTTTGTCGCGTGCCACAAACCGATGATGCAAGCAATGTGGCGGACTTGTATTTCCGGAAATAGTTCGTTTACACGGAGTTCCAAAACTATCGTGTCGGATCGAGATTCCAAATTTCGAGTTACTCGGAATACTTTATGGAGGAAAGTCGGTACTAAACTCCTATTCAAGACTTCACATCACCCGCAAACCGACGGATGCATCGAGGTAACTAATCGAACCTTGGGAGCATTATTACGAGGGTTGGTAAATAAAACTCAGAAAGATTGGGACGTTAAACTTGCTCATGCTGAATTCGCATACAACCGATCACCCGGTTATGCCACGGCCCATTCACCTTTTGAAGTGGTATACGGATTAAATCCGCACTTGCCATTGGACTTGGTTCCGTTGCCGAGCAACGAGTTGGTTCACAAAGACGCCGAAGCGAAACTCAAATCAATGGTGAAGTTACATGAAAAGATACGGGAACGGATTAAAGAAGTAAATGAAATATACAAACGGAAGTCGAACAAAAATAAAAAAGCGAGATTATTTGATGTTGGCGACTTGGTTTGGATACATTTGAGAAAAGAAAGATTCCCAAGCAAACGGAAGAACAAATTGATGCCGAGAGCCGAGGGTCCGTACAAAATTGTGGAAAAGGTGAACGACAACGCATACAAAGTCGAACTTCCGGGCGAATACGGAGTACACGCGACATTCAACGTAGGTGATCTCTCACCTTATCTTGACGACGATGGCATTGCGGAATTGAGGTCAATTCCTTTCAAAGACGGAGGGAATGATACGATATCTAATATTCCAGTCGAAGAAACTCCGATAAAAATCGACATCCATGATGATGCAAATTCGCATGGCCATGCATCGTTATACTTAGGAGAAAATGTTAAACAGATTGGAGTTACGTTGTTAATCGGAATCGGAGTAACGTAGAATTCGACAACGGGATCGGTCCGAAAGCATGGTGGATCGGCCATATCATGCTTGAAAGGGACATATCTTGACTTCATATCTTGACAAGATAATGAAGTTATCTTCTCCTTCCCCACCATGTACACAAACGGCCGAAAATGAAGATGGAGTGGAGACTTTCTTCTTCATGTCATTGTCACTCATTTCTTTATCATCCATGTAATTCCAAGGAGGAAGATATCTTTACATCTACACCAAATCCTTTGAAGCATGCTCCGAAATGAAGGAGGAATAATGTTTTGATTCTACTTCATGTCACCATCAAGACCAAAGGTTGCTTCATGTCTCTTTCATCTAATAACACCAAGATAGCTTGGTATCTACTTGGAGATTTCGGCCGAAATGATGTTGCTAGGAAGTTCGTTTTTTTCGTTTTGTTGTATTTTCTTTCGGTTATAAACTACTATATATAGTAGTGTCCGTTGTACTTGAAAAACATCGAGAATCATAATAAACTTTGTATTTCCTTTGAAATATACGTTGAACGAGTTCGACAAACCTTAGTTATTGTTTCGACGAGTTTCGAGATTTTAACTTTGATCAATTCTCAAAAGGTCTTGGGAAGAGATTACCCTTTTATCGAGTTATAGGTCTAGTTCGATAAAAACACACCAAACTCCGCACATCTTACTATATCACGGCCGAATCCCCTTTAATTCGTCCACCACCTTTGTAAATTTTATCCATATTGTAAACGTGATCATCTTCCGTTGTGTTTATACGCATTACTTACGTAATTCGTATCAAGAAGTGTTTAGAGCTCGAATGCTTAACTAGTTCGCAAGTCGATAAAACTTAACTGGGCAGTAAGTTTAGACAAGACTTGTATAACGTGTACTTTGACATGTAGAGTGCCTGTCTTCACTAACAGTTAGTGGGAGCACACGTTATAGGTATGCTAATGGGATTAGTATACTCGAACACGACTCACCTCGATTCGGTCACATGGATATCACTCAGGGATAGTCAATGATTGGATCGAAATATTGTGATAGGTATACGTGGACCTTTGACTTGAGGTTTCAGTAGGAGATGTGCTTGTGACATTAAGTTAGTCATTAGAGTAGTTCGATCCAATCGCCGGTTGGTGGGGTCAACCTCGAAAGGCAACTTAGTGGGCAAGTAGCAGTCTCTACTGAATACCAAGATAGAATTCTTTCTCCTGTTAGTGAGCAGGTAAATGTCCTATGCGGTTAATGGCAAATGAGATCATAAGTCTTTGGCCAAAGCAGTTAGAGCTAGTTGTATTTGATACACGAGAGCTCGATGATCTCAATTTGCATTAACAGAAAGCATAGAGTCAAGTTACAGTAGGGTTTGACTTTACCGTGACCCTAATACTTGACCGGGACATATGACTGAAGGGTTTATACGTATACGGTATTCACGACATAATGGTTTTGGAATGATCCTATCATTCGTTCTTAGTTAGGTTACGGTGTGGGCCACGAGACTGGCTAAGTGGTGCTAACACTCATTGGATCCTCCCAATGCTAACTAAGACGAACCTACAGAGTCGCGGCACAGGAATTGACGACGGATTATATTTAGCTTATTCTCTCTTGGTTAATATTGGACATTGGATGTCTAATTCAATTTATTGGATAAATTAAATCGGTCTCGTGAATTAAATAAATTACTGGGTAATTAATTTATTCATATTATTTCTTAGAAAATTTATTTTCAATATAATTAATTAATTATATTAATATTGAAACATACCAAGGTTTATCTATCGGATTAGATACACGAGGGCCCGTTTCACGGACCGAAACGAACCAACTTCTTTTTCTCCTCCCTTAGCCACCACCCCACTTTCATCAATTGACTTGGTGATTTTTTTATAAATGTGGGGACTTAATAATACATTTGATGTATTATTACTTCATTATTTATTTTTGAAATAATTGATAAGGTGTGTGTTTTATTTATAATATAAACACCATCTCCCTCATTTATAAAAGATGTGATCAGCCGTGAGTTAAGTTAGAGGAGTGAGATAAAAGTTTTCTAACTTTATACATTTTGAGTTCTAAGTGTATTTTGAGAGAAAACAATTTTTATAAAATACTTAGAGTATTTATAAAAATATATATAAGTTAATTCTATCAATTTCTAGCCGTATACTTAGAGTATAAATTGATAGAAATATTTTCCCGTCATCTTCCGACGCGTGATACGTAGAGGCACGGTGTTTTCGGTGCTCGGGAATTTCCAAAAGCTTGTTCGATTGGATTCGTGTTCGTACTCGGAATCAAGAAGATATTATCAAAGGTCTACGAGGGTATGATTTCTTAATTTATCTTCATATATTTATATTCGTTTATACGATGCTTGATCGATCTGGTTTTGGGGTTTGGTTTTTATCCGGTTTGACCGGTTTATTTCCGCTGCGTAACTCGTTTTTAATCACCGAATCCCAACAGTTACATGCATTCGAGTTGGAACTCAATGAAAACTCGGGGTTATTGATTAGATTCGAGCCTTTTGTACTCAGAATTGGCTATAACGGCTCCAATTAATCTTTTACTTCTTGATTAAGTATTGTTGTAGCAAGGATTAGATATGGTAGCTCGGATTAAGCCTTTACTTCTTGATTAGGTATTGTTAATAGGAGATAAGACCATGTTACATGCATTCGAGTTGGAACTCTATGAAAACTCGGATTCATTGATTAGATTCGAGCCTTTTGTACTCAGAATTAGTTATAATAGCTCCGATTAATCTTTTACTTCTTGATTAAGTCTTGTTGTAGCAATGATTGAATATAATAGATTCGATTAAGCTTTTACTTCTTCATTACGTCTTGTTAATAGGAGATAAGATCACATTACATGCATTCGAGTTGGAACTCTATGAAAACTCGGGTTTATTGATTAGATTCGAGCGTTTACTACTTATAATTCACTATAACAGCCCCGATTAATCTTTTACTTCTTAATTAAGTCTTGTTGTAGCAAGGATTAGATATGGTAGCTCAGATTAAGCCTTTACTTCTTGATTAAGTATTATTAATAGGAGATAAGACCACGTTACATGCATTTGAGTTGAAACCCTATGAAAACTCGGGTTCATTGATTAGATTCGAGCCTTTTGTACTCAGAATTGGCTATAACAGCTCCGATTAATCTTTTACTTCTCGATTAAGTCTTGTTGTAGCAAGG
Source organism: Orobanche coerulescens (assembly GCA_033398695.1). Lineage (NCBI taxonomy): Eukaryota > Viridiplantae > Streptophyta > Magnoliopsida > Lamiales > Orobanchaceae > Orobanche > Orobanche coerulescens. Next base: position 70,591,460 of record CM065805.1, on the reverse strand, counting down.
ATTAAATATAATAGCTCCGATTAAGCTTTTACTTCTTCATTAAGTCTTGTTAATAGGAGATAAGACCATGTTACATGCATTCGAGCTGGAACACTATGAAAACTCGGGTTTATTGATTAGATTCGAGCCTTTTGTACTCAGAATTGGCTATAATAGCTCCGATTAATGTTTTACTTCTTGATTAAGTCTTGTTGTAGCAAAAATTGGATATAATAGCTCCGATTAAGCTTTTATTTCTTGATTAAGTCTTGTTAATATGACATAAGACCACGTTACATGTATTCGAGTTGGAACTCTATGAAAACTAGGGTTTATTGATTAGATTCGACCCTTTTGTACTCAGAATTGGCTATAACAGCTCTAATTAATCTTTTACTTCTTGATTAAGTCTTGATGTAGCAATGATTAGATATGGTAGCTCAGATTAAACCTTTACTTCTTGATTAAGTCTTCTTAATAGGACATAGGACCATGTTACATGCATTCGAGTTGGAACTCTATGAAAACTCGGGTTCATTGATTAGATTCGAGCCTTTTGTACTGAGAATTGGCAAGACAGCTCCGATTAATCTTTCACTTCTTGATTAAGTCTTATTGTAGCAAGGATTGAATATAATAGCTCCAATTAAGCTTTTCTTCTTGATTAAGTCTTGTTAATAGGAGATAAGACCACTTTCATGCATTCATGTTGGAACTCTATGAAAACTCGAGTTTATTGATTAGATTCGAGCGTTTTCTACTCATAATTCGCTATAACAGCCCTAATTAATCTTTTACTTCTTGATTAAATCTTGTTGTAGCAAGGATTGGATATAATAGCTCCGATTAAGCTTTTACTTCTTGATATAGTTTTGTTAATAGGAGATAAGACCACGTTACATGCATTCGAGTTGGAACTCTATGAAAACTCGGGGTTATTGATTAGGTTCCAGCCTTTTGTACTCAGAATTGGCTATAACGGCTCCAATTAATCTTTTACTTCTTGATTAAGTCTTGTTGTAACAAGGATTAGATATGGTACCTCAGATTAAACTTTTACTTCTTGATTAAGTCTTGTTAATAGGAGATAAGACCATGTTACATGCATTCGAGTTGGAACTCTATGAAAACTCGGATTCATTGATTAGATTCGAGCCTTTTGTACTCAGAATTGGTTATAATAGCTCCGATTAATCTTTCACTTCTTGATTAAGTCTTGTTGTAGCAAGGATTGAATATAATAGCTCCAATTAAGCTTTTCTTCTTGATTAAGTCTTGTTAATAGGAGATAAGACCACTTTCATGCATTCAAGTTGGAACTCTATGAAAACTCGGGTTTATTGATTAGATTCGAGCGTTTTCTACTCATAATTCGCTATAACAGCCCTAATTAATCTTTTACTTCTTGATTAAGTCTTGTTGTAGCAAGGATTGGATATAATAGCTCCGATTAAGCTTTTACTTCTTGATATAGTTTTGTTAATAGGAGATAAGACCACGTTACATGCATTCGAGTTGGAACTCTATGAAAACTCGGGGTTATTGATTAGATTCCAGCCTTTTGTACTCAGAATTGGCTATAACGGCTCCAATTAATCTTTTACTTATTGATTAAGTCTTGTTGTAACAAGGATTAGATATGGTACCTCAGATTAAACTTTTACTTCTTGATTAAGTCTTGTTAATAGGAGATAAGACCATGTTACATGCATTCGAGTTGGAACTCTATGAAAACTCGGGTTCATTGATTAGTTTCGAGCCTTTTGTACTTAGAATTGGTTATAATAGCTCCGATTAATCTTTTACTTCTTGATTAAGTCTTGTTGTAGCAAGGATTGAATACAGTAGCTCCGATTAAGCTTTCACTTCTTCATTAAGTCTTGTTAATAGGAGATAAGACCACGTTACATGCATTCTGATACGAATTATCCCAGAAAGGTGGATACGTATCGTTCGGAGTATACGTATGAATATCGTAGCGGAAGTCTTTTTACGATTAGGGGTGTTTTGGATGTATTTTGTGGGAGTAATATCGAATATGACAATGAAAATTCGAACAAATGGAAAAATGAAAGTAATATCGGGAAAAGTGATAATATCGATCAAGAAGACTTGAACGATCAAGAACAAGGGTTTATCGAATTAGACCTATAATTCGATAAGGTGATTTCTTCTCAAGACCTATTGAGAATCAATCGGATTAATACTCGAAAACGCGTCGAATAAAAATCAAGTTTCGGTAAAAATCATTCACCAAGAATAGAAAACACAAAGTGTATTCTTATACTTCAACATTCATAATCTCTATCATTACAAGTCTAATCAACTCCTACTTATAGGAGGTGAAGTCTCCTACTACTAAGGAAACAAACAAAAAAATAAAATAATTCAAAGATTATAAAATCTTTGAATAAACAAATCAACATAAAATAAAAACAAGGAACATAAAATCACAAAATGGGGAAAAAATAATCCCTAAAATAAGTAAAAAGGAAAAGAGAAGTCAAAAATACAAAAAAGTATATAAAATAAGTGGGCTGTCGGCAGGACTCGACCGTGTCCCGTGACACGGCCGCAGCGCGGTCGACAGGCGCCGGCAGGGACTCGACCGTGTCCGCTATACACGGTCGCGGCTCGACTGCAACGTCTGACAGTGACTCGTCCGACAGTGACTCGGCACGGGCGCAGCGCGACAGGGACGTTCGGCAATGACTCGACCGTGTCCGCTTGACACGGTCGCGGCGTGACAAGGACGTCTGACAGCAACTCGACCGACAGTGACTCGGCATTGACTCGACCGTGTCCTGGAGCACGGTCGGGTGTCTGGACAGTCATTTTCGGCATTTATGGGCGAGTAGGACTCGACCATGTCGCCTGGCACGGTCGGGTTCGACCGACAGTGACCTTGGCATTTCCGGACGAGTATAAAGACGGCCGTGTTTGACGACACGGCCGAGTTCGGTCGGCAGTGGCCGGCATTTTCCGGCCGGTGTGATATTTTCTGGCAGGCTCGACATTTTCCGGCAGGGGACGACATTTTTCGGCAGGTTGTGTCATTTTCTGGCTTGTGTCCATTTTCTCGCCTAAAAATGTCGCCGTACGTGCATGACGCGTCGTAAGGCCGTTTATTTTGATCCTTGCTCCGTCTTCTTCATTTTGACTAGTTAATTTCGTATCACATTCGAGTTGGAACTCTATGAAAACTAGGGTTTATTGATTAGATTCGAGCGTTTTCTACTCATAATTCGCTATAACAGCCAGATTAATCTTTTACTTCTTGATTAAGTCTTGTTGTAGCAAGGATTGGATATAATAGCTCCGATTAAGCTTTTACTTCTTGATTTAGTTTTGTTAATAGGAGATAAGATCATGTTACATGCATTCGAGTTAGAACTATATGAAAACTCGGGTTCATTGATTAGATTCGAGCCTTTTGTACTCAGAATTGGTTATAATAGCTCGGATTAATCTTTTACTTCTTGATTAAGTCTTGTTGTAGCAAGGATTGAATATAATAGCTCCGATTAAGCTTTTTCACTTCTTGATATAGTTTTGTTAATAGGAGATATGACCACCTTACATGCATTCAAGTTGGAACTCTATGAAAACTCGGGGTTATTGATTAGATTCGAGCCTTTTGTACTCAGAATTGGCTATAACGGCTCCAATTAATCTTTTACTTCTTGATTAAGTCTTGTTGTAGCAAGGATCAGATATGGTAGCTCAGATTAAACTTTTACTTCTTGATTAAGTCTTGTTAATAGGAGATAAGACCATGTTACATGCATTCGAGTTGGAACTCTATGAAAACTCGGGTTCATTGATTAGATTCGAGCTTTTTGTACTCAGAATTAGTTATAATAGCTCCGATTAATCTTTTACTTCTTGATTAAGTCTTGTTGTAGCAAGGATTGAATATAATAGCTCCGATTAAGCTTTTACTTCTTCATTAAGTCTTGTTAATAGGAGATAAGACCACGTTACTTGCATTCGAGTTGGAACTCTATGAAAACTCGGGTTTATTGATTAGATTCGAGCGTTTTCTACTCATAATTCGCCATAATAGCCCCGATTAATCTTTTACTTCTTGATTAAGTCTTGTTGTAGCAAGGATTAGATATAATAGCTCCGATTAAGCTTTTACTTCTTGATATAGTTTTGTTAATAGGAGATAAGACCATATTACATGCATTCAAGTTGGAACTCTATGAAAACTCGGGGTTATTGATTAGATTCGAGTGTTTTGTACTCAGAATTGCCTATAACGCTCCGTTTAATCTTTTAATTCTTGATTAAGTCTTGTTGTAGCAAGGATTAGATATGGTAGCTCAGATTTAACTTTTACTTCTTCATTAAGTCTTGTTAATAGGAGATAAGACCATATTACATGCATTCGAGTTGGAACTCTATGAAAAATCGGGTTCATTGATTAGATTCGAGCCTTTTGTACTCAGAATTGGTTATAATAGCTCCGATTAATCTTTTACTTCTTGATTAAGTCTTGTTGTAGCAAGGATTGAATATAATAGCTCCGATTAAGCTTTTACTTCTTCAATCTCAGTACCAAGCTCAATTTCCCTCTCACTAGCAAACATGGTTAGATTCGGTTTCTCACCTCGGTTAGGGATCATAGATTGAAGTGACATTGGTTTCAACATGATCCTCTTGTCCTTATCCCGCAACTCGTACTCGTTACTTCTTCCTCGATGTAACACATCTCTATGGAATAGCCATGGTCGTCCCAAGAGTACATGGCATGCATCCATCGGGAGTACATCACATAATATGTTGTCGACGTACGAACCCATGGTTAAGCCAACCCGTACTTGTTTCGAGACTTTCACTTTACTCCCGTCATCGAGCCAATGTAATGCGTATGGTTTTGGGTGAGTAGTAGTGATGATTCCGAGCTCCGTCACCATCTCCCTTGACGCTACGTTGGTACAACTTCCCCCATCGATGATCAAACTACACCATTTGTTCCCGACTTGACACTTGGTGCCAAATATTTGATCCCGTTGTTCCGAATCATTTGAAACGAGTTTGACTTGTAAAGTACGAAGAACTAAGGTTGTATCATAGTTTGGAGCCTCGTAAGTTTCAGATTCTTCTCCCTCGTCTTCCTCCACGTTGAAATTAAATACATCACCTAGTCTTTCTCCTTCGTCCTCGACTAGCAACTCGTCTCGGGCCGTGATGGCTTCTCTTAGCGTCACCACTCGTTTGTTAGGATAAGTATTTTGATAGTGACCGAACCCTTGACATTTAAAATATCTTACTTTAGTTAGGCTCGTTTCCTTCGGTACGTCGGGGGTTTTAGAAACCGTAGTAGGAATAGGAGTCGGTATCGTTGTGGTAATTGAACTAGAACCGGTACTTGGATCCTCGAACTTTGATGTAAATTCGGTTTTGGCAAACTTCACTTTGTTTTGAGCTTCTATCTTTATGCATAGTCCGCATAAAGTGTCAAAATCTCCATAGGGGTATAATTCCACCGTATTCGCAATGTTTTGGTTTAGGCCACGTAAGAAACGTGACATTTTTTGTTCTTCATTTTCTTCGAGTTCTCCCATTAAGGCCAAGCCTTCAAATTCTTCAATATATTCTCCCACACTTAGTTTCCCTTGCATGAATTCGGTAATTCTTCGGTACAAGGTTAACCGATGAGACGTCGGGACATACCTCTTACGTAGTTTCTTCTTTAGAGAATCCCAAGAACGGATGGTTTCCTTTCCCGCACGAGCTCGTTGTGTTTTCACACCCTCGTACCACAGGGAAGCACCTTTCCCTAGCTTGAGAATCGCATATTTGCAACGTTTCTCGTTGTTAAGGTTTTTGAACTCGAACATGCATTCAATCTTTCTCTCCCACTCCAAGTAGACTTCTGGATCGGCACCTCCGACAAATTCCGGAAGTTCATTTAATTTAAATTCATCTGCATGACGCGGTGAATGTGCGTCATATCCTCCTCTTATGGCTTGAAAATGTGGCTCTTGTAAGTTATGTAGTGCCTCACGGAGTTTCTCCATGAAATCAACGTCGGAAAAATCCATGATAGATAGCTTTAACAAGAAAATCGCCAAGAAAATGTCGACAAGGAAATAACCTTGGGCTCCGATACCACTAATGATACGAATTCATCCGGAAAAGTGAATACGTATCGGACGGAGTGTGTGTATGAATATCGTAGCGGAAGGCTTTTTATGAGTCGGGTGTTTTTGGATGTAATATCGGATAAAGTGATAATATCGATCAAGAAGACTTGAACGATCAAGAACAAAGGTTTATCGAATTAGACCTATAATTCGATAAGGTGATTTCTTCTCAAGACCTAATTTCTTCTCAAGACCTATTGATAATCAATCGGATTAATACTCGAAAACGCGTCGAATAAAAATCAAAGGTTTGATGAAAAGCATTCACCAAGAATAGAAAACACAATGTGTATTCTTATACTTCAACATTCAAATTCATAATCTCTCCATTACAAGTGATAATCAAAGACTACTTATAGGAGATGTAGTCTAAGTCTACTAAGGAATCAAACAAAAAAAAGAAAATAATTCAAAGATTACAAAATCTTTGAATAATCAAAACAAATCAAATAAAATAAGAAAAAGAAACATAAATCACAAAACATGGGAACACAATCCCTAAAAGAGTAAAGAAAGGAAAAGATAAGACAAAAATACACAAAAGTACTATACGTAAAACTGGAAAAATGCTTGTTTGCCCAAACGGAGGTAATGTTCTTGGGGCACAAGGTGAAAGAAGGAATGATCTTAATGGACACAAAGAAGGTGCAGGCCATTGCCGAGTGGAAGCCTCCTCAGAATGTCTCCGAACTTCGGTCGTTCTTAGGCTTGGTAAACTACTATCGGCGATTCATTGACGGATATTCGGCGAGGGCAACGCCATTAACTAACTTACTCAAGAAGAAGGTTGCGTGGGATTGGACGGATGAGTGCCAATCATCCTTCGAGGATCTGAAGGTGGCAGTCATGAATGACCCAGTGCTGAAACTTCCGGACTACACAAAGCCTTTTGAGTTACACTCGGATGCCTCTGACTATGCCATTGGAGGAGTCTTAATGCAGGATGGGCATCCTGTTGCATACGAGTCCCGGAAGCTAAACGAGACGGAACGGCGGTACCCGGTCCATAACAAGGAAATGACGGCAATAATCCATTGTCTTCGTACGTGGAGACATCACTTGCTCAGGAGTCACTTCGTGATCAAGACGGACAATGTGGCGACTAGCTATTTCCAAAATCAGAAGAAGATCACCCCGAAGCAAGCACGGTGGCAAGACTTCTTGGCTGAATTTGATTATACTATGGAGTATAAGCCAGGAAAAACAAACGTTGTTGCGGATGATCTAAGTCGGAAGGCCTCACTGGCATCTATCACCCAAGTACAGTGTGACCTTGCCGACCGGATAAGAGACGGTATTGCCCAAGACCCCTTGGCCAAAAATCTGGTGGAAATGGCAAAGGAGGGCAAGACAAAGAAGTTCTGGCAAGAGAATGGCTTACTTTTCACTATTGGAGATAGGCTGTATGTACCCCGATGGGACAACCTTAGAAGGGAAATTCTGAAGGAGTGACATGATTCGAAATGGGCGGGACACCCAGGTACTCTTCGTACTAAAGCGCTTGTTGAGCAGTCATTTTACTGGCCTAACTTGCAGGATGACGTGAACGCCTACGTAAAGACCTGCTTGGTCTGCCAACAAGACAAGGTCGAACAAAGTAAACCAGCGGGACTGCTAGAGCCATTGCCTATTGCCGAACGTCCGTGGGACAGTCTTACGATGGACTTTATATCGGCACTACCAAGGTCGGAAGGATGCGGGTCCATTATGGTGATAGTTGATCGGTTCTCCAAGTATGGGACATTCATACCGGCAACAAAGGATTGTAAGGCCGAGGAAGCTGCCCGACTATTCTTGAAGTATGTGGTAAAGTACTAGGGAGTTCCTCGGAGTATCATAAGCGATCGAGACCCGCGATTCACTGGAAAGTTTTGGAGGGAGCTGTTCAAGTTGATGGGGTCAAACCTCCACTTCTCGACGAGCTTTCACCCCCAAACGGATGGCCAAACTGAACGTGTAAATCATTTGCTGGAGATTTATCTCCGACACTTTGTAAGTGCCAACCAGTCCGACTGGACTCGTTTACTTGATGTTGCGCAATTCTCTTACAACTTGCAGCGGAACGAGTCCACACAACGAAGTCCGTTTGAGCTAGTGATGGGGCAACAACCAACGACACCCCAGGAACTAGTTCGGAAATACAAAGGTACGAGTCCGACAGCGTACAAACTTGCTAAAGGTTGGAACGAGGAACATGACATAGCAAGGGCGTATCTGACTAAGGCTGCCAAACGAATGAAAAAGTGGGCGGACGACAAGCGCCGTCCGAGGGAATTTCAAGTAGGGGACCAAGTGTTGGTCCGAATGATCGGAAGAAACGTCAAGGCGATCCGTCAAGTGCACAAAGGCTTGACACGGCGGTATGAAGAACCCTTTGAGATAGTGAAGAAGGTCGGAACGCGGTCCTATCGGCTCAATCTTCCTAACGACTTCAAAATTCACCCGGTCTTCCATGTGAGCCTTTTGAAACCATACTACAAGGATGAGGAAGACCCAACCCGAAGTAAGTCAGATCGAGCGCCGCCTGCCCACACAGTGTCCTTTGAGAAGGAAATCGAAGAAAATCTTGGCGGATCGACAAGTCAGAAAACGGGGAACACCCCACTGGACGGAGTACTTAGTGCGCTGGAGAGGTTTGCCAGACAGCGAAGCTTCGTGGGAAAAGGAGCAAGACTTGTGGCAATTCAAAACCGAAATTGAAGCATACAAGGCAAAACCTTGACGGGGACATCAAGACTCAGGTGGGGGAGAATTGTCACACTTTGGCTATGGAAGCTTCTAGAATTAAAACACATAATTATGTGCGGAGCCATGTGTGGGCGAATTACACACTCTGAAGGTGCGATTCTTCAGAGTTGAGCGCGATCCCCTTTTCACTCCCGTATCCAATCTTGTTCTTCACCCTTATAATTTAGGTTTCTAATCTGCTCTCTCCGTCAATTAACTTCTCACCATTTTAATTTTGGATTTCTTTTTCGTCCTGTGCGTTTGTGAGTTTCGCGATCTTCCTTTGCGACTAGCTGTTCGGTGTCTCTTCGTCATCGGAGCGCGATTTATTTTCGCGTTTTGCTGCAGACTCCCGCATGTCTTCGTCCTCATCCTGTGGTGTGTCGGTGTCGGATTGCTCGTTAATGACATCTATGGCGGCTTCTTTCCCGTCTCCGTCCTTGGCTGGTTTTGATGTTAAAGGGCTTGGTGATTTAAGCTCCAAAGTTTTGAGCAGGTCTGAATCGGATCTTCTTAAGGTCCGAATTGATGAAATCTTTGGCGGATGTCGCGCTACCTCGCCTCCGATCTGCCCTCCGGCAGCCTCGTCTTCTTGCGGTGGAGCAGGTCCGGCGACTGCCCAGCTCCTTCAGATCGCTGCTCCCAGGCGGCCCAGGCGCGCCCCTCAATTTGACAGGGTCATTGACCCGTTTTTATCTTCTGGCCCGTTATGTGTTTCATCTGATCCGGTTCCTGTAGCTGTGGATGAGTTTGTCCCGCCTGTTGTTAATAAATCCCCTTTGGATAATCTGATTGCTGTAGAAAATGGAAAATCTTCATGTTCTGTAATTAATGATTCCGCATCTTTGGATTTACATGATAAGGGATTGTTCTCTGCTTCTATGGTTGACAAGGTTAATGATTTGACTAGTAGTGATAATGTTGTTTCTAATCTGGGTGATTCTTCTAGTATTGGGGAACTTAAGATATTGCCTAGTTTATCTGATGCTTATGCTGTTGATTATGGAAATGCTACGGTATCTATGAACTTTGGTTCTATTTCTACACCAGTTTCTTTGGGCCATTCGGTTACGGTTCTTATTCCGAAGGAAGTGTCTCTACCTCCTGTTGTGTTAGGAAATATTAAAAGAAGAGGCCTTCGTTATGTAAAGCCTGAAACTCAAAATGGCGAACTTATTGTGAAACCGGATGTTAGTGTTGGAAAAGAAGGTGCTAAGAGGTGGCTTAACACTTTAGTTGGTTATTTTTTGGGGAAAGCCCCTTCCCTCAACTTGATCAAGAATTACTTCCTGTCGGCGTGGAAGGGGCTTAAGGAGGTGTTCTCCTCTCGAGGGGGATTTTATTTCTTTAAGTTTGATAGTGACCAAGTTTTGTCCGAGGCGTTAGAGGGAGGGCCTTGGCTTATTCAGGCAGTGCCATTTTCCTTACCGGTGGAAGCTTGGTATGTCCCTTATGAAGGTTCACCTAAACATGTCCTGTTTGGGTGAAACTTCGTGATGTCCCTCTCGAGTATTGGGTGACGAGGGGCTTAGTATTCTGCTAGTGCTATAGGGAGCCACTTTTTCCGACGTTTTCACGTAAACGGTCTGAAAGTGGATTATGCTAGAGTTTGCGTCATGTTAGACGCTGATACTAGCCCGATTCGCTCGTTCCTTATGGTTATTCCATCTGATGGTGATTGTCCTTCTGTTAGGAGGATCCATGTCGACTATGAATGGTTACCACATCGGTGTGGTGTTTGTAGAGTTTTCGGGCATCGTGATCAGGTTTGCCCGAGCACTTCTAAGCCTCCGGTTCAGAAGCAGGTTAAGCAGGCTCGTATTTATGTGGCTAAGCCTGCTCCCTCAGGCGCTCATGGTCTGGGGTCCTCGTTGGGTCTGGTTCCGGTTGGGGGGGTCGCTCAGGCTGGGGTTGGCCCTGATGTCTGCTCCGGGGGCCCAGATGTGGTGTTAGCTGGGGGCTCTGGAGGTCGTGGGGCTGGTTTGAGCCCGTTGAGTAGTGTCTCTACTTTCTCCTTGGTTACTACCAGCTCTCCTATCGTGTCGCCTAGGAGGGTTTCTGCTGGTATGTTTGAGCCGTCTCACAACAGGTTTGCGGCTCTTTCTGGTCTCCCCGATGATGTTGAGGTTGAGAATCCTGAGTTTGTCGGCACGTCGCTTTGTTCTAGTTCCTCTTCTATGGGCCCTATATCTGATGCAGCCCTTCTCGAGGGTGTTAGATGATTCCGCTCGCAGTGTGGAATGTCCGTGGCCTGAACCGTCCGGACCATCAGAACTCGGTCCGGGAGGTCATTTCTTCTTTTAGTCTTTGTTGTGTTGCCTTACTGGAGACGAAAGTCTCGGTTGGTAACTCGAGGCATATTGCTTCTCTGGTTAATGCTTCGTGGCAGTGGTTTTTTGATTATGGAAACGGGCCGGGTAAGCGGATTTGGCTGGGCTGGGATTCCGGCGTGGTCTCTGTTGATATTATTGCTATTGATCCTCAGCTTATTCACTGTCGGATTATTTCGCTTATTGACTCGTCCAGTTTCCTAGTTACTTTTGCTTATGGTTCTAATGATGCTATCTAGAGTAGACTTCTTTGGCGATGCCAGTGATTTTTACATTACGCATGTTAGCGAGCCACGGTGATTATGGGCGACTTTAATTAATTTTTGGATTGTAGCGAGATCTTAGGTGGAGAGGTCACTCATCATGATGATGAGCTCCCTATGTTGGAGTTCAGGGAGTTCTGTCAGCGTGCTGATCTAGAGACGCTTCCGATGTTGGGCTCCTGGTTCTCGTGGCATAATAAGAGCCCTTCTCCTAGATCCTTGTGGAAACGGTTAGATAGAGTCCTGGGTAATCCGCAGTGGTTTATTTCTCATTCTGACTACTCCTATACTTGCGATTTGCCTCGGACCTCTGATCATAGCCCGCTTATCTTTGGTTTTGGTAGCTTGTCCCGTCGTAGGGGTAAGATGTTCAGGTTTGATAACTTTCGCGCATTCGATGACTTTCGCTCTTGTCTTTGGTATTTGGCATCATCTTATTGTGGGAGCCCCCTTCTTTGCGATTTGCCGGAAGTTAGATTCCCTTAAGCATGTTTTTCGCGCTATGAGGCTATTAATGTGGCTTCAGCGTCAGCTTTCCTTTATGCTGCCCAGTCTATCCTTAGAGAGTTTCCTTTGTCAGACTCTGCTTTACAGTTAGAAGGGTGTTGCAGGTGGGTGTTCTCTTCCGCTGTTTCCCAGGAGCAGTCCTCGCTCAGGCAACGGGCCAAGCTAGCGTGGCTCAAGGATGGGGACCAGTGTTCTGCTTTCTTCTTCCGGAGGGTTGCCTCTAGGAGGGCTCGTTCGCGGATTTTTAGGCTGGTTTCCGAGACTGGCATTGAGCTGTCAGATCCTGTTCTCATTCGGGATGAGGTAGTTGGGTTCTATGAGAGGTTATTGGGTTCTTCGGACCGGGTTCAGCCTATATCGTTCAATCAGGTGAGACCCTTTGTCTCTTCTTCTCTTCCTCCTGATGTTGCGTTACATATGATCAGACCGGTTTCTGATGAGGAGGTTCGTTCTGTTTTCTTTGGGTTCGATATGAATTCGGCCCCAGGCCCTGATGGGTTTAATGCCGCTTTTTATCGACGAGCCTGGCCGATTGTTGGGGGTGAGATTACTTACGCTATTAAACATTTTTTCTCCTCGGGTCTATTCGTCAAGCAGATCAATACTACCCTTATATCTCTTGTTCCTAAAGTTGCTTTGCCGAGGAGCATGTCTGATTTTAGACCGATTTCTTGTTGTAACCTTTTATATAAGGCTATTTCTAAGATTATGGTCCATCGTATGCGTGATAGCCTTGATTCCTTGATTGATCCAGCTCAGACTGCTTTTATTCCTGGGAGAAGGATTAGTGATAATATCCTTCTCGCCCAGGAGCTTCTTCATGGTTATGGGCAAAGAGGGATGCCGAGTCGGTGTGTCTTTAAGGTTGATCTTATGAAAGCTTACGATACTGTTGAATGGGATTTTGTTTTGTTTGCTCTGCAATGTATGGGGTTCCACCAGACGTTTATTGCTTGGGTCAGGGAATGTATCACCACTCCGGCTTACTCGATCTCCTTGAATGGGGATGCTGAGGGTATATTTAGGGGCCGTAGGGGGCTGAGGCAGGGTGACCCTATCTCTCCGTATCTGTTTGTTATTGTTATGGAGGTCCTCCATGGTATTATCACCCATGAGATCGCTCAGACTCCGGGGTTCAGATTCCACTGGAAGTGTTTGGCTACACGCACCTTCATGCTTGCTTTTGCCGATGACCTCCTCCTTTCGTAATCTGATGTTGTCTCTGTCGGTGTTCTTAAGAAAAGTATTGAGATCTTTGCTTCCTTTTCTCGGTCTTCGCCAACCCGAGTAAGAGTAATATCTTTCTTCGGCTAGTGCTCAGGTGCAGGGGGCCCAGTTCCAGCAGTTGTTAGGGTTTCAGCTAGGTCAGCTTCCTGTGAGGTATTTGGGAGTTCCCTTGATTACTTCAAAGCTGACAATTGCTATGTGTTCCCCTTTGATTGATTCGATTGATGGTCGTGCGAGTTCGTGGGCTAATCTTGCTCTTTCCATGGCGGTCGGTGCCGGCTTATTCGCTCTGTCTTATCTTCTTTACATATTTATTGGGTGGTAGTTTTATTTTGCCTAAGGGCGTTCTCTCTTTGATTGAGAAACGTATCGGGCGGTTCCTCCGCGAGGTTCTTATGATTCGGGCTCGGCCAAGGTGGCACGGGCTAAGGTTTGCTTGGATGTGGATTGTGGGGGCCGTGGCATCATTCCGTTGAGGCTCCGAGAATCGGGCGGCCGATGGCTCGTCATATCCGGGCTCTTATCACGGGCTCTAATCGTTGCATGCAGGTTAATTGGGTTCGGACTTTTAGGTTGCGGCGGTGTTATTTCGGGACCTCGGTGTTTCTCTGCTTGACTTGGTATTGGCGTCGGCTTAAAGCTGCGTCCCCTTGTTATGGGAGCATTTCAGTATTCCATTGGAGATGGCTCATCCTTCTTCTTGTGGTCGGACCCCTGGCATTCTATGGGTGTGATTAGGCATTCCGTTCCTAGAGCTCCTCTGTGGTCCGGCATCGACGTGGGTGCTAGGCTTGGTTCGGTTATTGTTGAGGGTTCTTGGGAGTGGCCGGTGGTGGATAGGCCCGAGCTTTTGCAGATTACTTCTGCTTTGCCACCTATTAATGGGGGTCAGGACCGCGTTTTATGGAGACCGCTTAGTTCGGGAATTTTTTCATCCTCTTCTGCTCTTCGGTTCCTCAGAGGTTATTCGCCCCCTGTTCCTTGGGCTCCGCTCTTGCACGGACCGGGAAAGATCCCGAGACACTCTTTCATCCTCTGGTTGGCTATTCAGGAGCGGTTATCGACTATGGATAAGCCTTGGCTTCAGCATATTGATGGGATTTGTGTCCTTTGTGGTATGGCGGTAGAGACGCACTCCCACCTATTCTTTCAGTGCCCTTATTCTAGGAGGTGTATTTCTATTGCTAGGAGGGCCGTCCGCTTTCGTTGGCCTCACTCTGTGTGGAGCTCCGGGGTATTGTGGGCTGCTAGGAGGTGGAGAGGTAAGCACGTGGTCAACGTGGCTTACCGTATTCTTCTTGCTGCGTTGGTCTATTTGATTTGGCAGGAGAGGAACGAGAGGAGGTTTGGCCAGAGCCGTCGAGATCCTCATTCGGTTACTTTCCAGGGGATAGGTCTTGTTCGTGATATTATCTCTCATAGATGGCCAGCTCGTTCTCTATCTACTGTGGCTCTTCGTCGTATTTGGAGGATAGCTTGGTAGTTCCTCTTTTGTTTGTATCTTTCGAGGCTTTGTAGCTTTGGTAGCCATTTGTTCGTAGGCTTTGTTTTCCTACTTTTGCTCTTTGTTACGTTGTTTGGTGCACCATTCTATATGGTTGTCGGGTATTGGCCAGCCTTTCTTGGCCACTCTTATTTTATTTATGCAATTGACTTTTCCAAAAAAAAAAAGCTTCTAGAAGGGTCGAGATTCTTCTCCAGAATTCTAGTGTTTACTTGATAGATGTTGTAACATTCCGGAAGCCCTTCGGAATGATCATAGAAAGGATTAGAAGGATATAGATGGTCTTGTAATCTCTTGTATGTTCTAGATACTTGTAGATTATTGTACATTCTAGAAGATGTAGATGGAGACCTATATAAGGAGCTCCAAGCCCCTCATTTGTACATCATCCGAAGTTTGAGCAATAAAAGTTCCTTTCTAAAGAGCAGTTTCTCTCTCTAACTTTCTCTCTCTAAAATACTTCAATCTTTCGCACTTAACCGGCAAGGGTTGGGAAAGCCTGCCTTAGTGGCCGAAGGACTGAGTTGCTAAGGGGCGCACGGCATAACTCGACGGACTGAAGTTTGCCCGTGACACCAGGGTCATCTCTTTGGGCGATTTCTTCAACGATTTCTTGTGAAGAACTATCTCTTGACTCTAGCCGTACCGATTCTGGAACTAAAATGGAGGAATTTGATTTCTTCTGGTCTCACTTGGCTACCGCCATTGATGGAGTTTTTGACAGTTCTTGTCAATGGGATGATGAAAATTTACCTGTGCCGCCACCGCCGTCTTCCCCAGTTTTGGCAGCCCTGATTCTCGCTAGTACAGCAGTACCGGATCAAGATCCAGCTTCCCATGTCTCACAACCACCATGCCACACGACCGCCGCCACGATGGACCACCAGTCATCCACCATAATCCACATCCCCACGACCATACTTCCTGAAATCCATGATTATGATGGGTCACCTATTTTCGATAAAGATGAAGAACAGTGCTATATTTATCCAGTGGTTCCTGTTTATGATACCGAGCCTAAAGATGAGCCTTTCCAATATTTTGATGTGAAAGACGATTACGAGGCAATTTTCTTCATTCTTGAAATTGCATCCGGTGAGTTCAACCACGATGATAAAGGCTTTGCCTCACAAAATAATTATCATTTTTATGTTAATCATGATAGTTATTTTGTCGGTTGCCCTTTGAAATATCCATTCGTTTATCACCTCAAAGTTCTGCGCCACACTCGAATGTCCGATATTTTTGGACTTATTATCTATTTGGTGACTTTCTTTTATCCCTTTGGAGATGAGATCAATGCCGATTCGAGGACGAATCGCTTTAAAGGGGGAGGGAATGATACGAAATTGAGTAGTCCAAATAAAGAAAACGAAGCACGGATCGACATAAATGGCCTTACGACACGTCCTGCACATACGACGACATTTTTAGGCGAGAAAACGGACATAAGACGTAAAAAGAATGTCCAACCTGCCGGAAAATGTCCACCCGACCGGAAAATATGCACTGTAGGAAAAGTCACGCTGTAGGAAAATGCCGAGACCGCCGGCCGGACTCGACCGTGTCGTCCGAGCAGTCGAGTCTTGCTCGTCCGAACAGCCTAAGATCGTTGTCGGTAGAACCCGACCGTGCCAGGAGACACGGTCGAGTCCTACTCGCCCACAACTACCGGAACCCACTGCCCTGACGCCCGACCGTGTTCCAGGACACGATCGAGTCCTGCCAAACGTCCTTGTCACGCCGCACGGTCGAGTCACTGCCGGTCCTTGTTGCGTCGCGCCCGTGCTGAGTCCTGCCAAACGTCCTTGTCACGCCGCACGGTCGAGTCACTGCCGGTCCTTGTCACGCCGCGCCCGTGCCGAGTCACTGTCAGACGTTGCTGTCGCGCCGCGACCGTGTCAAGCGGACACGGTCGAGTCCCTGCCGGCGCCTGTCGACCGCGCCGCGGCCGTGTCACGGGACACGGTCGAGTCCTGCCGACAACCCACTTATTTTATACACTTTTTTGTATTTTTGACTTCTCTTTTCCTTTTTACTTATTTTAGGGATTATGTTTTCCCCATTTTGTGATTTTATGTTCCTTGTTTGTATTTTATGTTGATTTGTTTCGATTATTCAAAGATTTTATAATCTTTGAATTATTTTATTTTTTTGTTTGTTTTCCTTAGTAGTAGGAGACTTCACCTCCTATAAGTAGGAGTTGATTAAGCCTTGTAATGAAATAATGTATTATGAATTTGAATGTGAAAGAATACACATTGTGTTTTCTATCCTTGGTAAATGATTTTTACCGAAACTTGATTTTTATTCGACGCGTTTTCGAATATTAATCCGATTGATTCTCAATAGGTCTTGGGAAGAAATCACCTTATCGAGTTATAGGTCTAATTCGATAAACCCTTGTTCTTGATCGTTCAAGTCTTCTTGATCGATATTATCACTTTTCCCGATATTGCTTCAATTTTTCATTGTCATATTCGATATTACTTCCACAAAATACATCCAAACAGACCCATACTCGTAAAAAGACTTCCGCTACGATATTCATACGCACACTCCGAACGATACGTATCCGCCTCTCCCGGATAATTCGTATCGGAACTCTATGAAAACTCGGGTTTATTAATTATATTCGAGCCTTTTGTACTCAGAATTGGCTATAACATCTCCGATTAATCTTTTATTTCTTGATTAAGTCTTGTTCTAGCAAGGATTGAATATAATAGCTCCAATTAAGCTTCTCTTCTTGATTAAGTCTTGTTAACAGGAGATAAGACCACTTTACATGCATTCAAGTTGAAACTCTATGAAAACTCGGGTTTATTGATTAGATTCGAGCCTTTTGTACTCAGAATTGGCTATAAAATCTCTGATTAATCGTTTACTTCTTGATTAAGTCTTGTTGTAGTAAGGATTGGATGTAATAGCTCCGATTAAGCCTTTACTTCTTGATTATGTCTTGTTAATAGGAGATAAGATCACGTTAAATGCATTCGAGTTGGAACTCTATGAAAACTCTGGTTTATTGATTCGATTCGAGCCTTATGTACTTAGAATTGGCTATAACAGCTCCAATTAATCTTTTACTTATTGATTCGCCTTGAATTAATTAATTCGGTTTTAAACTCCATTGCCTTTTATAACTTACAAGTACTTAAACCCCCTGGGAATGTCATTCTTTGCATAGAAAGATTATTCAACAAATTTCTTTGGGGAACAAATGACAACAAAAGTAAGTTACATTGGGCAGCATGGAGTCGACTTTGTTTCCCCAAGGATGAGGGCGGCCTTGGCTGTCGGGATCTCAATGACATTATTCGGGCTGCCCATATTAAAATGTGGTAGAGATTGAGAACATCTAATAACATTTGGTCCAATTTCTTACTTCAGAAATACTGTTCTCGCACCCACCCCATGATTATTAAACTTAACCCCAAAAGTTCTCCTACTTGGAAAAACCTTTGTGGTATTAGATCGATCGCGAATGATAAATTTTTTTGGCATAGTGGCAATAATGATGTGTCTTTTTGGCATGACATTTGGTGTGATTTCGGCCCTCTCACCAACTCTTACCATACTAAATCCAAAGATAAAATTAGTGTTTATTGGAATAATGGGGAGTGGGATAGGGATAAAATTAGTCGCAAGCTACCTCCTGGCATTTGTGATCATATTTGCTCCCTACCTACTTTTCCATCCGACATCAAGCCTTCATGGACTCTCTCCCCTAACGGGATTTTTTCTTTCAAAACTGCTTGGGGGCTGGTTCGTAAAAATAATCCTCCGCATAATATTCTGCGGTATTGTTGGAATCCACTTATCACACCTACCATTTCTCTTTTTATGGTTAAGGTGCTTAATAAATGGATCTCAACGCCGGATGGTCTCTTGCGGAGGGGCATTGTTGCTACCAATAATTGTTATTGTTGTAATGGTGTTGAAAATCTTCCACACCTATTTTTTCATGGCCCGGTTGCTAAAGATGTGTGGAAGTTTTTTCATAACCTTGCGGGTATTAAAATTCTCGTGTCCTCTAACTTCAATCTTCTCATTGCCAATTGGTTTGGTAAAACGAAGGGCACCATTCACATTTTTCACATCATTCCGATCCTCATTCTATGGTTTCTTTGGTGTTGTAGGAACGACAAGAGGGTTGATAATATTCCATTTACGTCGAAACTTGTGTGCAAGCGTATTTGGAACTACATTAACAATATTAAAGTTCGAGGCAAAATTAAAAGAAATTTTTGGAAAGGGGTTGATACAATTGCCGGTTTCATGGGTGTCAAATCGAGCCCGGGACTGAAATATAAAATTCGGACGGTTCGTTGGATTAAGCCGGATATGGGACGGTGGAAACCCAATACGGATGGTGCTGCGAAAGGCAACACGGGCGGTGCGGCCATAGGGGGTACTGCGCGGGATCATTTTGGGAATTCACTTTTCATGTTTTCGGAATTTATTGGGGCTCAAACCAACAATTACGCTGAAATCTATGCCATTTGGAGGGGGCTCGATTTATGCATCGAACACAATTTCACCAAAGTGTGGGTGGAGGTCGACTCGAAGGTTGCACTTCATTTGATCGAGAAATCCTCATCATGTCATTGGCATCTCCAAGGCCTAATTTGTAAAATTCGGGATATTGTGGACAAATTCGACATTCGTTTCTCCCATATTTTCCGTGAAAGAAATGTCGTTGCTGATTTTTTGGCCAATCAAGGATGTGACCGTCAAGATTTCCATTTCCATGATATCTCCAATCCTAAAGGGAAAATCTGAGGTCTTATCAAACTTGATAAATTGGCGTATCCTTATATTAGGAGCAGAAAAGTTTTTTCTTAGTTTTAACGGGGCGAATCCCATCAACATTTGCATTTCCCTTGTGTGGGGCTCGGCTCCTCAATTTTCTTTTGTATTTCATCCGTCGGGGTGTGTAGAGGGACTCTTCCACCCTCGTTTTTTCGCTATGTTATAAAATCTGCCCATTTTTTTTATAAAAAAAGTCTTGTTAATAGGAGATAAGACCACATTACATGCATTGCAGTCGGAACTCTATGAAAACCCGGGGTTATTGATTAGATTCGAGTCTTTTGTACTCAGAATTGGCTATAACGGCTCCAATTAATCTTTTACTTCTTGATTAAGTCTTGTTGTAGCAAGAATTAAATATGGTAGCTCAGATTAAACCTTTACTTCTTGATTAAGTATTGTTAATAGGAGATAAGACCATGTTACATGCATTCTAGTTGAAACTCTATGAAAACTCGGGTTCATTGATTAGATTCGAGCCTTTTGTACTCAGAATTGGCTATAACAGATCCGATTAATCTTTTACTTCTCGATTAAATCTTGTTGTAGCAAGGATTAAATATAATATCTCCGATTAAGCTTTTACTTCTTCATTAAGTCTGGTTAATAAGAGATAAGACCATGTTACATGCATTCGAGTTGGAACTCTATGAAAACTCGGGTTCATTGATTAGATTGGAGCCTTTTGTACTCAGAATTGGTTATAATAGCTCGGACTAATCTTTTACTTCTTGATTAAGTCTGGTTGTAGCAAAGATTGAATATAATAGCTCCGATTAAGCTTTTACTTCTTCATTAAGTCTTGTTAATAGGAGAAAAGACCACGTTACATGCATTCGATTTGGAACTCTATGAAAACTCGGGTTTATTGATTATATTCGAGCCTTTTGTACTCAGAATTGGCTATAATAGCCCCGATTAATCTTTTACTTCTTGATTAAGTCTTGTTGTAGCAAGGATTGGATATAATAGCTCCGATTATGCTTTTACTTCTTGATATAGTTTTGTTAATAGGAGATAAGACCACATTACATGCATTCGAGTTGGAACCCTATGAAAACTAGGGTTTATTGATTAGATTTGAGCCTTTTGTACTCAAAATTGGCTATAACGGCTCCAATTAATCTTTTACTTATTGATTAAGTCTTGTTGTAGCAAGGATTAGATATGGTAGCTCACATTAAACTTTTACTTCTTGATTAAGTATTGTTAATAGGAGATAAGACCATATTACCTGCATTCGAGTTGGAACTCTATGAAAACTCGGGTTCATTGATTAGATTCGAGCCTTTTGTACTCAGAATTGGTTATAAAAGCTCGGATTAATATTTAACTTCTTGATTAAGTCTTGTTGTAGCAAGAATTGAATATAATAGCTCCGATTAAGCTTTTACTTCTTGATTAAGTCTTGTTAATAGGACATAAGACCACGTTACATGTATTCGAGTTGGAACTCTATGAAACTAGGGTTTATTGATTATATTCGAGCCTTTTGTACTCAGAATTGGTATAACGGCTCCAATTAATCTTTTACTTCTTGATTAAGTCTTGTTGTAGCAAGGATTAGATATGGTAGCTCAGATTAAATTTTTACTTCTTGATTAATTATTGTTAATAGTAGATAAGACCATGTTACATGCATTCGAGTTGGAACTCTATGAAAACTCGGGTTCATTAATTAGATTCGAGCCTTTTGTACTCAGAATTAGTTATAATAGCTCCGATTAAACTTTTACTTCTTGATTAAGTCTTGTTGTAGCAAGGATTGAATATAATAGCTCCGATTAAGCTTTTACTTCTTCATTAAGTCTTGTTAATATGAGATAAGACCATGTTACATGCATTCGAGTTGGAACTCTATGAAAACTCGGGTTTATTAATTATATTCGAGCATTTTGTACTCAGAATTGGCTATAACATCTTCGATTAATCTTTTACTTCTTGATTAAGTCTTGTTGTAGCAAGGATTGAATATAATAGCTCCAATTAAGCTTCTCTTCTTGATTAAATCTTGTTAAGAGGAGATAAGACTACTTTACATGCATTCAAGTTGGAACTCTATGAAAACTCGGGTTTATTTATTAGATTCGAGCCTTTTGTACTCAGAATTGGCTATAACATCTCTGATTAATCGTTTACTTCTTGATTAAGTCTTGTTGTAGTAAGGATTGGATGTAATAACTCCGATTAAGCCTTTACTTCTTGATTATGTTTTGTTAATAGGAGATAAGATCACATTAAATGCATTCGAGTTGGAACTCTATGAAAACTCGGGTTTATTGATTCGATTCGAGCCTTATGTACTTAGAATTGGCTATAACAACTCCTATTAATCTTTTACTTATTGATTCGCCTTGAATTAATTAATTCGGTTTTAAACTCCATTGCCTTTTATAACTTACAAGTACTTAAACCCCCTGGGAATATCATTCTTTGCATAGAAAGATTATTCAACAAATTTCTTTGGGGAACAAACGACAACAAACGTAAGTTACATTGGGCAGCATGGAGTCGACTTTGTTTCCCCAAGGATGAGGGCGGCCTTGGCTGTCGGGATCTCAATGACATTATTCGGGCTGCCCATGTTAAAATGTGGTGGAGATTGAGAACATCTAATAACATTTGGTCCAATTTCTTACTTCAGAAATACTGTTCTCGCACCCACCCCATGATTATTAAACTTAACCCCAAAAGTTCTCCTATTTGAAAAAACCTTTGTGGTATTAGATCAATCGCGAATGAAAAAAATTTTTGGCATAGTGGCAATAATGATGTGTCTTTTTGGCATGACATTTGGTGTGATTTCAGCCCTCTCACCAACTCTTACCATACTAAATCCAAAGATAAAATTAGTGTTTATTGGAATAATGGGGAGTTGGATAGGGATAAAATTAGTCGCAAGCTACCTCCTGGCATTTGTGATCATATTTGCTCCCTACCTACTTTTCCATCCGACATCAAGCCTTCATGGACTCTCTCCCCTAACGGAATTTTTTCTTTCAAAACTGCTTGGGGGCTGGTTCGTAAAAATAACCCTCCGCATAATATTCTGCGGTATTGTTGGAATCCACTTATCACACCTACCATTTCTCTTTTTATGGTTAAGGTGCTTAATAAATGGATCTCAATGCCATATGGTCTCTTGCGGAGGGGCATTGTTGCTACCAATAATTGTTATTGTTGTAATGGTGTTGAAAATCTTCCACACCTATTTTTCATGGCCCGGTTGCTAAAGATGTGTGGAAGTTTTTTCATAACCTTGCGGGTATTAAAATCTCGTGTCCTCTAACTTCAATCTTCTCATTGCCAATTGGTTTGGTAAAACGAAGGGCACCATTCACATTTTTCACATCATTTCGATCCTCATTCTATGGTTTCTTTGGTGTTGTAGGAACGACAAGAGGGTTGATAATATTCTATTTACGTCGAAACTTGTGTGCAAGCGTATTTGGAACTACATTAACAATATTAAAGTTCGAGGCAAAATTAAAAGAATTTTTTTGGAAAGGGGCTGATACAATTGCTGGTTTCATGGGCGTCAAACCGAGCCCGGGACCGAAATATAAAATTCAGACGGTTCGTTGGATTAAGCCGGAAATGGGATGGTGGAAACCCAATACGGATGGTGCTGCGAAAGGCAACCCGGGCGATGCGGCCGCGGGGGGTATTGCTCGGGATCATTTCGGGAATCCACTTTTCATGTTTTCGGAATTTATTGGGGGCTCAAACCAACAATTACGCTGAAATCTACGCCATTTGGAGGGGGCTCGATTTATGCATCGAACACAATTTCACCAAAGTGTGGGTGGAGGTCGACTCAAAGGTTGCACTTCATTTGATCGTGAAATCCTCTTCTACGCCATTGAGGAGCAGAAAAGTTTTTTCTTAGTTTTGACGGGGCAAATTCCATCAACATTTGCATTTGCCTTGTGTGGGGGTCGGCTCCTCAATTATCTTTTGTATTTCATCCGTTGGGGCGTGTAGAGGGACTCGTCCACCCTCGTTTTTTCGCTATGTTATAAAATCTGCCCGTTTTTATTTTTTAAAAAAAGTCTTTATAGCAAGGAACTCTATGAAAACTCGGGTTTATTGATTTGATCCGAGCCTTTTGTAGTCAAAATTGGCGATAATAGCTCCGATTAATCTGTTACTTCTTGATTAAGGCTTGTTGTAGCAAGGATTGAATATAATAGCTCCGATTAAGCTTTTACTTCTTGATTAAGTCTTGTTAATAGGACATAAGACCACATTATATGTATTCGAGTTGGAACTCTATGAAAGCTATGGTTTCTTGATTAGATTCGAGCCTTTTGTACTCAGAATTGGCTATAACGGCTCCAATTAATCTTTTACTTCTTGATTAAGTCTTGTTGTAGCAAAGATTAGATATGGTAACTCAGATTAAACTTTTACTTCTTGATTAAGTCTTGTTAATAGGAGATAAGACCATGTTACATGCATTCGAGTTGGAACTCTATAAAATCTCGGGTTCATTGATTAGATTCGAGCCTTTTGTACTCAGAATTGGTTATAATAGCTCGGATTAATATTTTACTTCTTGATTAAGTCTTGTTGTAGCAAGAATTGAATATAATAGCTCCGATTAAGCTTTTACTTCTTGATTAAGTCTTGTTAATAGGACATAAGACCACGTTACATGTATTCGAGTTGGAACTCTATGAAAACTAGGGTTTATTGATTATATTCGAGCCTTTTGTACTCAGAATTGGCTATAACGGCTCCAATTAATCTTTTACTTCTTGATTAAGTCTTGTTGTAGCAAGGATTGGATATAATAGCTCCGATTAAGCTTTTACCCCTTGATTAAGTCTTGTTAATATGACAAAAGACCAGATTACATGTATTCGAGTTGGAACTCTATAATAACTAGGGTTTATTGATTAGATTCGAGCCTTTTGTACTCAAAATTGGCTATAATGGCTCCAATTAATCTTTTACTTCTTGATTAAGTCTTGTTGTAGCAAGGAATAGATTTGGTAGCTCAGATTAAACTTTTACTTCTTGATTAAGTCTTGTTAATATGAGATAAGACCATGTTACATGCATTCGAGTTGGAACTCTATGAAAACTCGGGTTCATTGATTAGATTGGAGCCTTTTGTACTCAAAATTTGTTATAATAGCTCCGATTAATCTTTTACTTCTTGATTAAGTCTTGTTGTAGCAAGGATTGAATATAATAGCTCCGATTAAGCTTTTACTTCTTCATTAAGTCTTGTTAATAGGAGAAAAGACCATGTTACATGCATTCGAGTTGGAACTATATGAAAACTCAGGTTTATTGATTATATTCGAGCCTTTTGTACTCAGAATTGGCTATAACATCTCCGATTAATCTTTTACTTCTTGATTAAGTCTTGTTGTAGCAAGGATTGAATATAATAGCTCCAATTAAGCTTCTCTTCTTGATTAAGTCTTGTTAATAGGAGATAAGACCACTTTACATGCATTCAAGTTGGAACTCTATGAAAACTCGGGTTTATTGATTATATTCGAGCCTTTTGTACTCATAATTGGCTATAACATCTCTGATTAATCGTTTACTTCTTGATTAAGTCTTGTTGTAGTAAGGATTGGATGTAATAGCTCCTATTAAGCCTTTATTTCTTGATTAAGTCTTGTTAATAGGAGATAAGATCACGTTAAATGCATTCGAGTTGGAACTCTATGAAAACTCGGGTTTATTGATTCGATTCGAGCCTTTTGTACTTAGAATTGGCTATAACAGCTCCAATTAATCTTTTACTTCTTGATTAAGTCTTGTTAAAATAAGATAAGACCACATTACATGCACTGCAGTCGGAACTCTATGAAAACTCGGGTTTATTGATTAGATCCGAGCCTTTTGTACTCATAATTGGTGATAATAGCTCCGATTAATCTGTTACTTCTTGATTAAGTCTTTTTGTAGCAAGGATTGGATATAGTAGCTCAGATTAAACTTTTACTTCTTGATTAAGTATTGTTAATAGGAGATAAGACCATGTTACATGCTTTCGAGTTGGAACTCTATGAAAACTCGGGTTCATTGATTAGATTCGAGCCTTTTGTACTCAGAACTGGTTATAATTGCTCGGATTAAAATTTTACTTCTTGATTAAGTCTTGTTGTAGCAAGAATTGAATATAATAGCTCCGATTAAGCTTTTACTTCTTGATTAAGTCTTGTTAATAGGACATAAAACCATGTTACATGTATTCGAGTTGGAACTCTATGAAAAATAGGGTTTATTGATTATATTCGAGCCTTTTGTACTCAGAATTGGCTATAACGGCTCCAATTAATCTTTTACTTCTTGATTAAGTCTTGTTGTAGCAAGGATTAGATATGGTAGCTCAGATTAAACTTTTACTTCTTGATTAAGTCTTGTTAATAGGAGATAAGACCATGTTACATGCATTCGAGTTGGAACTCTATGAAAACTCGGGTTCATTGATTAGATTCGAGCCTTTTGTACTCAGAATTGGTTATAATAGCTCGGACTAATCTTTTACTTCTTGATTAAGTCTTGTTGTAGCAAGGACTGAATATAATAGCTCCGATTAAGCTTTTACTTCTTCATTAAGTCTTGTTAATAGGAGATAAGACCACGTTACATGCATTCGATTTGGAACTCTATGAGAACTCGGGTTTATTGATTATATTCGAGCCTTTTGTACTCAGAATTGGCTATAATAGCCCCGATTAATCTTTTACTTCTTGATTAAGTCTTGTTGTAGCAAGGATTGGATATAATAGCTCCGATTAAGCTTTTACTTCTTGATATAGTTTTGTTAATAGGAGATAAGACCACATTACATGCATTCGAGTTGGAACCCTATGAAAACTCGGGTTTATTGATTAGATTTGAGACTTTTGTACTCAAAATTGGCTATAAAGGCCCCAATTAATCTTTTACATCTTGATTAAGTCTTGTTGTAGCAAGGATTGGATATGGTAGCTCAGATTAAACTTTTACTTCTTGATTAAGTATTGTTAATAGGAGATAAGACCATGTTACATGCATTCGAGTTGGAACTCTATGAAAACTCAGGTTCATTGATTAGATTCGAACCTTTTGTACTCAGAATTGGTTATAATTGCTCGGATTAATATTTTACTTCTTGATTAAGTCTT
Source organism: Orobanche coerulescens (assembly GCA_033398695.1). Lineage (NCBI taxonomy): Eukaryota > Viridiplantae > Streptophyta > Magnoliopsida > Lamiales > Orobanchaceae > Orobanche > Orobanche coerulescens. Next base: position 70,564,817 of record CM065805.1, on the reverse strand, counting down.
GTTGTAGCAAGAATTGAATATAATAGCTCCGATTAAGCTTTTACTTCTTGATTAAGTCTTGTTAATAGGACATAAGACCATGTTACATGTATTCGAGTTGGAACTCTATGAAAACTAGGGTTTATTAATTATAGTCGAGCCTTTTGTACTCAGAATTGGCTATAACGGCTCCAATTAATCTTTTACTTCTTGATTAGGTCTTGTTGTAGCAAGAATTAGATATGGTAGCTCAGATTAAACATTTATTTCTTGATTAAGTCTTGTTAATAGGAGATAAGACCATGTTATATGCATTCGAGGTGGAACTCTATGAAAACTCGGGTTCATTGATTAGATTCGAGCCTTTTGTACTCAGAATTGGTTATAATAGCTCGGACTAATCTTTTACTTCTTGATTAAGTCTTGTTGTAGCAAGAATTGAATATAATAGCTCCGATTAAGCTTTTACTTCTTGATTAAGTCTTGTTAATAGGACATAAGACCATGTTACATGTATTCGAGTTGGAACTCTATGAAAACTAGGGTTTATTAATTATAGTCGAGCCTTTTGTACTCAGAATTGGCTATAACGGATCCAATTAATCTTTTACTTCTTGATTAAGTCTTGTTGTAGCAAGAATTAGATATGGTAGCTCAGATTAAACATTTACTTCTTGATTAAGTCTTATTAATAGGAGATAAGACCATGTTATATGCATTCGAGGTGGAACTCTATGAAAACTCGGGTTTATTGATTATATTCGAGCCTTTTGTACTCAGAATTGGCTATAACAGCCCCGATTAATCTTTTATTTCTTGATTAAGTCTTGTTGTAGCAAGGATTGGATATAATAGCTCCGAGTAAGCTTTTACCTCTTGATTAAGTCTTGTTAATATGACATAAGACCACATTACATGTATTCGAGTTGGAACTCTATAAAACTAGGGTTTATTGATTAGATTCGAGCCTTTTGTACTCAGAATTGGCTATAACGGCTCCAATTAATCTTTTACTTCTTGATTAAGTCTTATTGTAGCAAGGAATAGATTTGGCAGCTCAGATTAAACTTTTACTTCTTGATTAAGTCTTGTTAATAGGAGATAAGACCATGTTACATGCATTCGAGTTGGAACTCTATGAAAACTCTGGTTCATTAAATAGATTCGAGCGTTTTGTATTCAGAATTGGTTATAATAGCTCCAATTAAACTTTTACTTCTTGATTAAGTCTTGTTGTAGCAAGGATTGAATATAATAGCTCCGATTAAGTTTTTACTTCTTCATTAAGTCTTGTTAATAGGATATAAGACCATGTTACATACATTCGAGTTGGAACTCTATGAAAACTCAGGTTTATTAATTATATTCGAGCCTTTTCTACTCAGAATTGGCTATAACATCTCCGATTAATCTTTTACTTCTTGATTAAGTCTTGTTGTAGCAAGGATTGAATATAATAGCTCCAATTAAGCTTCTCTTCTTGATTAAGTCTTCTTAATAGGAGATAAGACCACTTTACTTGCATTTAAGTTGGAACTCTATGAAAACTCAGGTTTATTGATTAGATTCGAGCCTTTTGTACTGAGAATTGGCTATAAAATCACTGATTAATCGTTTACTTCTTGCTTAAGTCTTGTTGTAGTAAGGATTGGATGTAATAGCTCCGATTAAGCCTTTACTTCTTGATTAAGTGCATTCGAGTTGGAACTCTATGAAAACTCGGGTTTATTGATTCGATTCGAGACTTATGTACTTAGAATAGGCTATAACAGTTCCAATTAATCTTTTTCTTATTGATTCCCCTTGAATTAATTAATTCGGTTTTAAACTTCATTGCCTTTTATAACTTACAAGTACTTAGACCCCCTGGGAATGTCATTCTTTGCATAGAAAGATTATTCAACAAATTTCTTTGGGGAACAAACGACGACAAACGTAAGTTACATTGGGCAGCATGGAGTCGACTTTGTTTCCCCAAGGATGAGGGCGACCTTGGCTGTCGGGATCTCAATGACATTATTCGGGCTGCCCATGCTAAAATGTGGTGGAGATTGAGAACATCTAATAACATTTGGTCCAATTGCTTACTTCAGAAATACTGTTCTCGCACCCACCCCATGATTATTAAACTTAACCCCAAAAGTTCTCCTACTTGAAAAAACCTTTGTGGTATTAGATCGATCGCGAATGATAAAGGTCTTTGGCATAGTGGCAATAATGATGTGTCTTTTTGGCATGACATTTGGTGTGATTTCAGCCCTCTCACCAACTCTTACCATACTAAATCCAAAGATAAAATTAGTGTTTATTGGAATAATGGGGAGTGGGATAGGGATAAAATTAGTCGCAAGCTACCTCCTGGCATTTGTGATCATATTTGCTCCCTACCTACTTTTCCATCCGACATCAAGCGTTCATGGACTCTCTCCCCTAAAGGGATTTTTTCTTTCAAAACTGCTTGGGGGCTGGTTCGTAAAAATAACCCTCCGCATAATATTCTGCGGTATTGTTGGAATCCACTTATCACACCTAATATTTCTCTTTTTATGGTTAAGGTGCTTAATAAATGGATCTCAACGCCGGATGGTCTCTTGCGGAGGGGCATTGTTGCTACCAATAATTGTTATTGTTGTAATGGTGTTGAAAATCTTCCACACCTATTTTTTCATGGCCCGGTTGCTAAAGATGTGTGGAAGTTTTTTCATAACTTTGCGGGTATTAAAATTCTCGTGTCCTCTAACTTCAATCTTCTCATTGCCAATTGGTTTGGTAAGACGAAGGGCACCATTCACATTTTCACATCATTTCGATCCTCATTCTATGGTTTCTTTGGTGTTGTAGGAACGACAAGAGGGTTGATAATATTCCATTTACGTCGAAACTTGTGTGCAAGCGTATTTGGAACTACATTAACAGTATTAAAGTTCGAGGCAAAATTAAAAGAAATTTTTGGAAAGGGGCTGATACAATTGCCGGTTTCATGGGCGTCAAACCGAGCCCGGGACCGAAATATAAAATTCAGGCGGTTCGTTGGATTAAGCCGGATATGGGATGGTGGAAACCCAATACGGATGGTGCTGCGAAAGGCAACCCGGGCGGTGCAGCCGCAGGGGGTATTGCTCGGGATCATTTCGAGAATCCACTTTTCATGTTTTCGGAATTTATTGGGGCTCAAACCAACAATTACGCTGAAATCTACGCCATTTGGAGGGGGCTCGATTTATGCATCGAACAGAATTTCACCAAAGTGTGGGTGGAGGTCGACTCGAAGGTTGCACTTGTAACACCCCAAACTAGGCGGATATTACAGTGCCGTAGATCCCCAACTGGGACCCACCAGGCAAATGAAAATAAATGAATTACACAGGATAAATGTAGTACTGAACCACATTACAACAATAATTACTCCGATGAGGAGTTTAGTTACAACACACCAGGACAATACCCAATACTAGTGTATTTTATATGAAGATAAAATACACAACACTGAATGAAACGGAGTATCCAAATGAAAGTCTGCAGCGGAAAATAAAGGACAATAACATGAATAACTGAAAGATCGGGGGCCCCTACTAGTATCACTGGGACTCCTCGACATCAACATGCTATTCCCGTGCGTTTGCCTTGCCATGACCTGAAAAACAAAATCCCCAAATGGGTCGCCATACGAACAACAATCCTCAAGGGTTGAAAATACACAAACATGATTATATCTGAAGTTATGAAATATCCATAATTATGAATTACG